>CM065727.1:68663716-68673716 GCA_033310375.1 Conus canariensis
TAGTTCTTGTTAGCATGGGAAAAGGTAACATCATTGTGATTCTCTGCACTGGCTCTGTAGTTCTTGTTAACATGGGAAAAGGTAACATCATTGTGATTCTCAGCACTGGCTCTGTAGTTCTTGTTAACATGGGAAAAGGTAACATCATTGTGATTCTCAGCACTGGCTCTGTAGTTCTTGTTAACATGGGAAAAGGTAACATCATTGTGTTCTCTCAGCACTGGCTCTGTAGTTCTTGTTAGCATGGGAAAAGGTAACATCATTGTGATTTCTCAGCACTGGCTCTGTAGTTCTTGTTAACATGGGAAAAGGTAACATCATTGTGATTCTCAGCACTGGCTCTGTAGTTCTTGTTAACATGGGAAAAGGTAACATCATTGTGATTCTCTGCACTGGCTCTGTAGTTTTGTTAACATGGGAAAAGGTAACATCATTGTGATTTCTCAGCACTGGCTCTGTAGTTCTTGTTAACATGGGAAAAGGTAACATCATTGTGTTTCTCAGCACTGGCTCTGTAGTTCTTGTTAACATGGGAAAAGGTAACATCATTGTGATTCTCAGCACTGGCTCTGTAGTTCTTGTTAGCATGGGAAAAGGTAAGCATCATTGTGATTCTCTGCACTGGCTCTGTAGTTCTTGTTAATATGGGAAAAGGTAACATCATTGTGTTTCTCAGCACTGGCTCTGTAGTTCTTGTTAACATGGGAAAAGGTAACATCATTGTGATTCTCTGCACTGGCTCTGTAGTTCTTGTTAGCATGGGAAAAGGTAGCATCATTGTGATTCTCTGCACTGGCTCTGTAGTTCTTGTTAACATGGGAAAAGGTAACATCATTGTGTTTCTCAGCACTGGCTCTGTAGTTCTTGTTAACATGGGAAAAGGTAACATCATTGTGATTCTCAGCACTGGCCTGTAGTTCTTGTTAACATGGGAAAAGGTAACATCATTGTGTTTCTCAGCACTGGCTCTGTAGTTCTTGTTAACATGGGAAAAGGTAACATCATTGTGATTCTCTGCACTGGCTCTGTAGTTCTTGTTAACATGGGAAAAGGTAACATCATTGTGATTCTCAGCACTGGCTCTGTAGTTCTTGTTAACATGGGAAAAGGTAACATCATTGTGATTCTCTGCACTGGCTCTGTAGTTCTTGTTAACATGGGAAAAGGTAACATCATTGTGTTCTCAGCACTGGCTCTGTAGTTATTGTTAACATGGGAAAAGGTAACATCATTGTGTTTCTCAGCACTGGCTCTGTAGTTATTTGTTAACATGGGAAAAGGTAACATCATTGTGTTTCTCAGCACTGGCTCTGTAGTTATTGTTAACATGGGAAAAGGTAACATCATTGTGTTTCTCAGCACTGGCTCTGTAGTTATTGTTAACATGGGAAAAGGTAACATCATTGTGTTTCTCAGCACTGGCTCTGTAGTTATTGTTAACATGGGAAAAGGTAACATCATTGTGTTTCTCAGCACTGGCTCTGTAGTTATTGTTAACATGGGAAAAGGTAACATCATTGTGTTTCTCAGCACTGGCTCTTTCTAGTTATTGTCGGCATGGAACAAGGTAACACACTGTGTTTCTCAGCACTGGCTCTTTAGTTCTTGTTAACATGGGAAAAGGTAAAGTGTTTCTATTTTGTAACATACATACTGTGTTTCTCAGCACTGGCTCTTTAGTTCTTGTTAACATGGGAAAAGGTAACATCATTGTGTTTCTCAGCACTGGCTCTTTAGTTCTTGTTAACATGGGAAAAGGTAACATCATTGTGTTTCTCAGCACTGGCTCTTTAGTTCTTGTTAACATGGGAAAAGGTAACATCATTGTGTTTCTCAGCACTGGCTCTGTAGTTCTTGTTAACATGGGAAAAGGTAACACCACTTGTGTTTCTCAGCACTGGCTCTGTAGTTCTTGTTAACATGGGAAAAGGTAACATCATTGTGATTCTCAGCACTGGCTCTGTAGTTCTTGTTAACATGGGAAAAGGTAACATCATTGTGATTCTCAGCACTGGCTCTGTAGTTCTTGTTAGCATGGGAAAAGGTAGCATCATTGTGATTCTCTGCACTGGCTCTGTAGTTCTTGTTAGCATGGGAAAAGGTAGCATCATTGTGATTCTCTGCACTGGCTCTGTAGTTCTTGTTAACATGGGAAAAGGTAACATCATTGTGATTCTCTGCACTGGCTCTTTAGTTCTTGTTAACATGGGAAAAGGTAACATCATTGTGTTTCTCAGCACTGGCTCTTTAGTTCTTGTTAACATGGGAAAAGGTAACATCATTGTGATTCTCTGCACTGGCTCTGTAGTTCTTGTTAGCATGGGAAAAGGTAGCATCATTGTGATTCTCAGCACTGGCTCTGTAGTTCTTGTTAACATGGGAAAAGGTAACATCATTGTGTTTCTCAGCACTGGCTCTGTAGTTCTTGTTAACATGGGAAAAGGTAACATCGTCGTAAATTCTCAGCACTGGCTCTGTAGTAAAACGTTGACATGGGAAAAGGTAACATCATTGTATTTCTCAGCACTGGCTCTTTAGGTAAACATTAACATGAAAAACGGTAACATCATCGTATTTTTCAGCACGGGCTCTTTAGTTCTTGTTAACATGGAAAAAGGTAACACCGTTGTGTTTCGGAAAGGTGGCAATCTAGCTGCAAAAGAAATATGGACATGATACGGTGTTTCAATGGTGATAGTAAATGTGAATAAATATTTGGGGATTTCTTTTTCCACTCGTTTCAGCTTTACTGCTGCTGGCGAAGATTTTGCTAACACAGCGAAACAAAGGGCTTTGTTGGATATTATAAAAAATATTTTCACTTTAGAACAATACATCGACATTACTGGCTGAAACATTTATTTTCAAGTGCAGCCTATATCACAGTTTGGCTCAGAATTGTGGATGCTGAACAAATCTGCTTTATGTTGTGAATGTGTACATCTGTTTGATTTAAACAAACCCAATGATTTGGTATACGGTGAAACCAAGAAATATCCATGATATTTAAATTCTGCTGTTGGCTGTGTTCCATAGTGCTTTAATTTGATTCAGATGGATAAATATCGTTTATCTCGTAAAGCATGTGGTATCTGTTTAAAGTAGATCTGAGCGGAAAGAAAAATTAGGCTTCCTATGCATGCACCTGTTTATATGAAACTTTATATCATGAAGTGTGGATAAATGAAGGTTAATGTTTAGATGGTTGCAAATGGCAAAAATGGCATGATCGTGTTAAAAAAAAGTAGGAGATTTAATTTGTATGGTGCTCCCCCCCCCCCCCCCCCCTCAATATATATGAAGTTGGTGAATATGGACAATCACTTGAAGTACAGAACGAGATTTAGGCTGGGGATATCAGAGCTAGCAGTACAACTATATTCCAAGTAAACATTATTCATATCCTTCTGCATTTTTTTTTAACTCTGCTCATTAATGTCACCTTCTAGGCGTAGTGATGTGTGGAATTTATTTTTTTCCTTCAATAAACCGTTCAAGGTTAAATAAATCAAATAATGTGTTTTCAATCTGTCATTTTGTGAATAACACTGTTTATTATTATTATTATTATTATTATTGTCATTGCTATTATTATTATTATTATCATCATCATCATCATTAATTAGTATTATTGTTGTTCTTGTTGATGTTAGTGAAAGTAGAAGTAGTGACTTTCTTATCCACCATTTAAAAAAAAAAAATATATATATATATATACATATATATATATATATAGCTAGATTTCTTTACTGGTTCGTTTGTAAAGGTCTGGGCCTGATAAATAAATCTTTTCTTTCTCTGTCTCTGTCTCTTTCTCTCTCTCTTATTCTCTCTCTCTCTCTCTCTCTCTCTCTCTCTCTCTCTCTCTCTCTCTCTCTCTCTCTCTCTCTCTCCATCCCCCTAGCGCCCCATAACCGCTCCCCTTTCATTCAAAGCTCTCCCACACGTTCTCGTTCTCTTACTAATTCACTCACTCGTCCGCCCCTCAATCATCACGTCAACCATTGCCAGATTAAAATAGCCACGATGAGACGGATTCACGCTTCCCTCCAGACAGTGACGCCCACACCTTTGTTGCCAGAACCGATTTTCATTCACTTAGGCAGGGGTCAGACCTTCAGGCTTGGAGCTGGCGACAGTGTCTGGACTTTGTTTTGGTACAGATGGTCTGTATGTTTTTAGGGCGACTGCAGGTCAAACTCTAAGAGAGACAGTAGAGTTATGAGACTGGGCAACTACATACTTTTCAAAGTGAAAAGGATATGCAAATTTAGTTCTCGTTTCAATACAATTTATGTGTCTAAAGATAACATAACATAATTTAGTGTTGTTCTTCCTACATAGCCCATCCGGGCTCCCCGTTCATAGCCACAGCCTGGTTATCCTACTAAATCCTGGGCGCCGTTAACCCATAGAGAAAAGAGTTTCCAGAACGGAGTGACTGAGGCGCGGTTAACCCATAGAGAAAAGAGTTTCAGAACGGAGTGACTGAGGTGCCGTTAACCCATAGAGAAAAGAGTTTCAGAACGGAGTGACTGAGGCGCCGTTAACCCATAGAGAAACGAGTTTCACAACGGAGTGACTGAGGTGCGATTGAACCCATATGGAAACAGAGTTATACTCAAGGACAGCCCTGACCCGTTCCCGTAAAAACCCCCGAGTCTTTCCAACAGTTTGTACTGAGGCGCCTATCAACACCATGAGAACGATTTCAGAACGGAGTGACTGAGGCGCCGTTAACCCATAGAGAAACGAGTTTCAGAACGGAGTGACTGATGCGCCGTTAACCCATAGAGAAACGAGTTTCAGAACGGAGTGACTGAGGGCGGAAAATGAAGCAGCATTTGGAAAGAGAAGGGGTTAATTACTGCCAAGGACACAGACAAACTGTACTCTGTTTGTCTGTGTCCTTGGCGGTAACAAACCCCTCTCTTTCCAAATTTTGCTCCATAGAGAGCAGTCAATATCAACACTGCATGAGGCAGTCCACTGGAGGGGTCACTGCACTGCTGCCGAGTCACTTCAGGGGTAGTCAGTGGTGCCTGTTCTGACCTATACGCAGGAAATGTCCTGCTAAGCCCCTTTCTAATGGCAGTAATTCCTTAGTCACCCTGCGTCTCAGCAATTGTTGTCATCAGAATGAGGCTTAGAGAGTAGCGTGCAATACAATTATGGCGTAACGTTTCGACTGCTCCAAAGTTTAGAATGAGACAGTTTATCTGCTCTTAACTACGTTATTGACGTTTATCTTGCTATTGAATACAAAAAGAATTCAGTGGGGGTATCATCATCTTAATGAAACTTGCTTTTTTTCTACACCAGCACAATATACCCTGAATGAGAAAAACGACAGTCAAGTAATACAGACGTTTACAACATATTACTGTGTACAATATCATTTTGAGTAGTTCCATTGGCTTTCCAAACAACTCTCTCTCTCTCTCTCTCTCTCTCCTCTCTCTCTTCTCTCTGTCTCTTGTCTGTCTGTCTGTCTTCTCTCTCTCTCTCTCTCTCTCTCTCTCTCTCTCTCTCTCTCTCTCTCTCTCTTCTCTCTCTCTCTCTCCCTTTTCATTCAAACCTATCCGACACGTTCTTATTCTTTCACTATTTCTCTCACTTAAATTTACGCCTTAGTCATTCCATCAACCTGTGCCCTTGTAGAGTGGCCACAATGAAAGGGATTCACGCGTCTTGCAGACACTGACGCCCACAGTTGTGTGGCCAGAACTTATTTTTCATTCGCTTAGCCTTCCTGCTTGAAGTTAGTGACACTAACTGGACTTGCTTCCATTTACGCCAGCCTCAGCGTACCCTCATGGACAGGGGTTAAGTCTGAAGAGAGACAGTGGTATCGGTTTCTGGACTAGGCTACCATGTATTGTTCGAAAGAAAAGGGAACGCAGTGTTGCTTTGGTTCGAGTAAAGTTCGTGTTTCTGAGAACCAAAAAATCTGACACACCATAGCAAATAAGTTGTAATGTATTTCTTTCTGTTGCTCCATATCCAGTGCCACTTGAGTGACCTCCCTTCCACGCTGCTTATTCCGGTTCCCCGTCTGCAGCCACACATTGTATTGTTGATGCGCTGGCCCTGGCTATCCTCAGGGGGTAGTCAGTGTCAAATCGTTCAGGCAGCCCACCACAAGAGCTACTGTACCTCTGCCGAGTCAGTTTGGCTATGTGCAGAAGAACCTGATCTGATGTAACATACGCTGGACAACACCGACTAAGCCATCATCTGACGAAAGTAACAGCTTAGCCGTGGAACTAGCGTGAATAAACAATTACTGTAGTCGGTAGAGGACTTAGCAAACGACGTGCACTACAAATAACGTGCTACCCTTTGATTGGCGCCAAAGTTTATAGTTTGACAGTTGATCTGTGCGTTGGTATGTTTGAAAATCTGAGACTCTTGCTGATGAGCCTAAAGAGAACTCGGTAGATCGATATCATCATCTTAATCAAATGTTTTACATATGTTTTGTCTTAAGCAGTATGATATACCAGAATGGTAAAAACAATATGAAGAAGAATCGAATTTCACAGTAGAAGTTATTATATCTAAGCGGTTTTAGTGCTTCACATACTGAGGACAGACTAATGTTTGTCATCTCTCTCTCTCTCTCTCTCTCTCTCTCTCTCTCTCTCTCTCTCTCTCTCTCTCTCACACACACACACACACTCTCTCTCTCTCTCTCTCTCTCTCTCTCTCTCTCACACACACACACACACTCTCTCTCTCTCTCTCTCTCTCTCACACACACACACACACACACACTCTCTCTCTCTCTCTCCCTCTCTCTCGCTCACACACACACACACACACACACACACACACACACACACACACACACCACTCTCTCTCTCTCTCTCTCTCTCTCTCTCTCTCTCTTATAGACATCACTCCGTGTCTTCTTGTCCCTTGCTCACTCACTCATTGACTCTCCCACTAACACCTCAGGCTATATCACCTTACATTAGCCATAGAGAGGCAGGGTGTTCGCAAGCTTTTGCCAAACATTTTTTGCAAAAATGAACACTAACAAATTAATCAAATTCTTTGGATAAGACAGAATAAACCAGCATAATTGTCAGTGATACATTCTTCAAACAAAATGCTGAGTATTGAGCTATTGTGAGAGTACGCCTTCTATCTATTGTATTCCTCTTAAATGTTTGTCTAGTTGTCTGTCTCCCTTTCTGCCTGGCTAGATACTTATCCGTCGACAGCTATGTCTACTATTTGCCTATGTTGCTACTTTTCCAGTTGCCTACTTATGTGCTTATCTATTTAACGACTTACCGTCTCGCTTCTCTATCTACCCATCTGCCTATTAAGCTTCATAAAAAACGTACTAGCGCGCGCGCGCGCGTGTGTGTGTGTGTGTGTGTGTGTGTGTGTGTGTGTGTGTGTGTGTGTGTGTGTGTAAATATACATGCATTCATACATATATACATATATGCACACATACACAGGCATGCCCCTTTGTTTGTTCTGTGTGTTTTGTATCTGTGTTAGAGCCAGGCGAATAGGTGCCGTAAGAGGCATTGGTATGGAGTTATGGGCGTGCACTTTTCTCATGATGGGAGTGAGAGTTATACGTTCTGTTTATAATCAACTGTTTACTGTTACCTGCCTCATGTAAGAATTTGATCTATGCATATGGACGACTCTTCGGTCGTGGGTACATAACTTACTTATTGCATTGTATCGCATTGTCTTATATTGCATGGCGTTGTATTGTATCATTATATTCTATTGAATTTTGTTGTACACCATTGTGGTGTGTAGTTTTGTTGTATTGCATTGTATTATATAATTTCCTCGTCACAACAGGTTTTTCTCAATAAAATTCGGCTTACGTTCCAAGGAAAAAGCACGTGACGATAGATCACTTCCAACAATGCTCCTCCCTTTTTTGCCGTCCACGTATGCAGTCTTCTCTTGATCTAACAAAGTGGAATTTTGATACTGTACAGGATTTTGCCAGTGACCCCAGGCTCTCCTCCGGGCCATTCACGCGACCTCTCACGTCACCTCCAATCTGCCCTCCATGTCTGTTGCAGGCCGGGAATCGCTGGAGAACTCCGACCAGGACTCCAAGCTGGGCTTCGTGGTGAACGCCGTGAAGACGATGGCCTTGGCCCTGCACGATATGCAGGGTCACCTCTGCCCCGGAAGTCGAGGCCTGTGCCCGGAAATGACGCCAATCAACGGGACCCTGTTCCTGGAGTACTTGCTGAACGTGTCGTTTCCCAGCTACAGTGGGCACTACGTGCATTTTGACGCTCAGGGAGATCCTCCTGGGAGGTTTGTCCGTGGAGTTAGACTGATGATGTTGCCTGTGTGTGTGTGCTTTGCATGGGTATGAGGTGTGTGTGTGTGTGTGTGTGTGTGTGTGTGTGTGTGTGTGTATGCGCGCGCGCGCGTGTGTGTGTGTGTATATGCGAGATTGTATGAGCGAATGTATATCTGATGTGCATGTATCTCTGTGTGTGTGTGTGTGTGTGTGAAATGAGCATGTGCGTGTATACACACACACACACACACACATATATATATATATATATATATATTGTACCTTGGCCTGATGAAGCTTTTATCAGCGAAAATTTGTTAAAAATACAAGTCTGAGACATCAAAAGATTTGTTTTTCTTTTTGTATTATTTTACCGTCCCCTGGTTTTTACTTCAGTTTATTCTAGAAGTGCGGAGCTCAGGACGAGAGAGCACACACACACATTGTATATATGTGTGTGTGTGTGTGTATATATGTATGTATATATATATATATATATATATATATATATTCAATTATAAACAAAGCTTGCTCTTATGTCTTAGATTGAAGAAATAGGGGGAGATAAGCATTCATATCTGCAGTGGTAGATCATTCTGCCTAACTAACAGTATGTGCTTGAGTGGGTGAATGGGGAAAAATAAAATAAATGCTTCTCAAAATGAGCCTTCAGCAAGCTTATAGTCTCCAAGTGGGAGACGATCTCCAATAGGGAGGAAACCCACTAACATATAACTCCTGGTCAGATACCGATATTTCGAAACCTGATTGTTTCTCCTCAGTGACCGCGGAAAGTGGTAATTTGACTCCTCTGCCTTTTCGATTTTAAAAAGAATGCTATCCCAGAAAAGGCTGGTGTGCAATACTGTAGTATGTTTGTTGAGTTTTCAAAAAACCAACCAAAGGTGTCACCTAAGAAGCAAAAGAAAATCATGAAAGAGCAAAACAAGCTACATTTTCTTGTGAAAAGTAGAAAATATAAAAAGATAACCTCTTAAGACCCAAGTGCTGAGGGCCAGTTCTTGGAATGAATCCACAAGGGACTAAATTACAATAAACTAATAAATTCCAAGGATAAGTACCGAGCACCATTCCAGCAACTTACAGAGCAGCTTGGTGTTGCAATGACTGCAAGAAATATTCAATTATAAACAAAGCTTGCTCTTATGTCTTAGATTGAAGAAATAGGGGGAGATAAGCATTCATATCTGCAGTGGTAGATCATTCTGCCTAACTAACAGTATGTGCTTGAGTGGGTGAATGGGGAAAAATAAAATAAATGCTTCTCAAAATGAGCCTTCAGCAAGCTTATAGTCTCCAAGTGGGAGACGATCTCCAATAGAGAGGAAACCCACTAGTAGAAAGAAACTCGTGGAGAGCGTGGCAGCAGAGAGTCCTCAGAAGAGAAGCCCCCTTCAAGCAAGTGTTTCGGCCCTTATCTCCTGACACTCTAGGGGGGTTGGGCCACACCCGGTTCATGACTCCGGATGTCCCTCTGCTGCCCCTTTTTTTCCCATCTTGGGACGAGCCATGGCTGGGATTCGAACCCATGACCCTCTGGACATGCTCATTTTCCACTTAATGACTCGCGCTTTAACCACTGAGCCACAGGGACACCTGATATTTGTAGGGAAATTAAGCCTTATGAAGTTCACTTTTGTTCCTCCTTGACCAGATCCAGCTTGAACACCTCTCTGCCGC
>CM065727.1:68678716-68681216 GCA_033310375.1 Conus canariensis
GAAATTTGAAATTCTTAACACCTCTTCACGGTATCAGCGTTTAAGGCCTTTATCTAAATCTACCCTATCCTTTTACCACGCTCAACTCTCTCTCTCTCTCTCTCTCTCTCTCTCTCTCTCTCTCTCTCTCCCCTCCCCTCTCTCTCTCTCTCTGAAAAAACTCCCTAGACAGACAAGACCTTTTGCACATTGCCTGCGAACTGAATGATTAGGTAGTCGGCATCCCAATACCCGGATTCGTCCTCAGATCCAGATTGAATTTGCGAGGATATATTGACCCTTGTGAGTTCTGCTGGCCGCGCGGAAGGAGACAAGCGAAAAAAGCTTTGTTATTTGGCAGTGCAAAGTTCTCTCTGGGGGACTATGTTTACATCATGAGAAATACGGCTGAGAGAGACAGACAGACAGAGAGGCAGACAGAGACTGACAGACAGACAGAGAGAGGTGGCAGTGAACATATTAATCAATTGTCCATTCAAAGATTCTGCATGTAATACTCAAAATGTATGTAGCTCTGCATCATCTCTCTCTCTCTCTCTCTCTCTCTCTCCTCTCTCTCTCTCTCTCTCTCTCTCTCTCTCTCTATGTGTGTGTGTGTGTGTGTGTGTGTGTGTGTGTGTGTGTGTGTGTGTGTGTGTGTGTGTGTGAAGAACAAGAACAAGAAATATTTTATTGCCATATGAAAACCAGAGGTTTTGTAGGGCACAGATGATCAAGTTCAGACATTCAACTAAACTAAACTAATCCCAGCGTTGTCACATCTTGCAACATAACATTAGAAGCAGAAAGAAAAAGCACAGTGTGTATCAGAGTCTGATTACATTTTCTGTCTCCGAAGAGAAAAACACAGCAGGATATACTGGGCAAGTACAAGTTGGAAGCAGCCCAATAACATGAGCTCCGAGGGTTTCGTCATGTTAGTCTGTGGTGGAAAATCTGTTTTTGTGATCCTTGTCATCAGGTCAAAACGTTGTTGGTCAAATAATTTGCCGTCATCGGTAAAATGTAGTTCGTCCTCGACGACGTGGCATGTCGTGCATAATCTGTTTTCTCTGTCAGTGTTGGTATAACGGCCCCTCTCAATTTGGAGTTCATGGGCGCTTGTGTGTGTGTGTGTGTGTGTGTGTGTGTGTGTGTGTGTGTGTGTGTGTGTGTGTGTGTGTGTGCGCGCGTGCGTGCGTGCGTGGTGTGTGTGCGTGCGTGTGTGTGTGTGTGTGTGTGTGTGTGTTTAGAAATAGTAATACTGCTTTTCGGAAGATGGAGTTACTTAGGTGTGCAGCAAAGATGGGTACACGGTGGTACACCGATGACTGTTGTTAATATTTACAGGTATTGAGGTATATGTTTTTCAACATTTCATAGATTTGCCGTTGCTTGCAAGAATCATGCCAGCAGAGCGGAGGAGGTGGCGTTGTATATCATTCAAAAAGTGTGACAAATTATTTGAACTGTTTATAACATCGTATGATACACAGGTCCAACCAGTTCTATTACATGGAGCAGAAACATGGCATTATATGCAAAACAACCATCCAGTGTGAATCAGTTCGTTAAAGAGTATGTAGATGTAGATTTCCAGACATCCGATGATTTTCTATTATGAAACAATCTGATATCCAGTGCAAGTGAATTCTGCAGTCCAATGTATTCAATACTGGTTTACATTAGTATAAATGTAAGAATTCAGGTTACCGGATACGGTGTATATTACATTAACTGGATACTGACGGAAAGGAAATCTGGGCACCAAGTGTGCGTATGAGAATGGTTCTGGCGACGTTTGGTACACTGACGATGTAGGCAACGAAATAGATTTTAGAATTCTTTTCACCAACATTACATAGGCAACAGATGGCCAAACAGAATCAGCTATATTAACATAAGCGGCAAATTTCATTTACAAAGCCTTTCTGTAGTAGTCATGATCTGAAACATTATTTGCAAATTGATGTAGACTGGCATCTGAAATATGGTTCTAGCAGATTAAGATTAGGCATATCTAAACTGAACAGACATCGTTTCAGATACACGTCTTGTAAGAATGATGATTTGATGTGTCCACATCAAGTGGAAAAAAGGTGGAATACGCTTTGTTCTCATTCGCAAGCGACTTAAGAGACTTAAGAAAAAATTGTATGCATGCAAAATACTGCAGAAGCTCAAGTTCTTGTGAATTGAATGTATTGATGTTTAGCATGTTAGCCAGATTTCTTTGTCTTTAAATATAGGTCTCTAAACAGAGAGAGAGAACTGTTTCATGATGCTGCGTGCAATTCGGTCGTTGTTACTGTTTTCTCATGAGGGGGGTACATTTCCTAAATCTGTGTATACTGATCATATACAATGCATTCACAAAGGGCTACGATGCAGATAGATTCATTCATTCTCTCTCTCTCTCTCTCTCTCTCTCTCTCTCTCTCTCTCTATATTGATTGATTGATTGTTGATTGATTGTGTGATTGTTGTGTGTGTGTGTGTGTGTGTGGTGTGTTGTGTGTGT
>CM065727.1:68686216-68708716 GCA_033310375.1 Conus canariensis
CTCCCCCAGCTAAGCTATCAATGGAGTCATTCCACGCACTCAAGTCAGACTAAGGTTGTTGGGTTTTTTTTTACTCCCTAAGCTAATAACCCTTCTTCGTACCATACCAAGATTTTCCCTCACTCCTCTGGCTTATAAAGGGGCCAGGCCTAAGCTGTCAAGAAACCTTCCTTCATACAAGGCCAGAATTCTCCCTCACCCCTTCAGCTATCGATGGATTCGTTCAGCTCTTACACACCCATCACAGTCGTGCTGCAACAATCAAGAAAGCCACACCCTCATTCCTCAACTATCAAGAAACTCGGTCGAAGGGGTCCAGATTTGGAAAGAGTCTTTCCTGAAGCTCAGACGAGGGCCGAATTGGGGCAGGGAAGCATTAGCCCCGGCGAGTGACTGTCAGGAAATGGCTCTCCTGGATCCAGTCCTTTCCCTCTTCTCTGGAGCCGATAAGCTTGTAATGGCCGCCAACAAGGGACACTACTGTCAGTACCCAAGTGTTCGAGAACGATAACACCGAAAGAAGATTGTTAAAAGAGTGGGTGGTGGGGAGGATCGTAAAGGGGTTGTAGAGGACGAAAAAAGCTAGTCGAACTGGTATACTACTCACAACAAGTTTAGGGTCAGTGGCAGTTATGGGGTACGGGAGGGAAATTCAAACCTGTAGTAAAATCAAGGATTGTAAAATGAAACGGAAACTGTGAAGTGTGGCTAAACCTTGTACATGAATGGCTGCACTTATTCTGCTCGCATTGTCTTTTGCGTCGGTGTGTTTCGATGCTTTAAAATGCATTAGATCACGGAGAAATAAACACAAAAAGTCTGCTGTTCTGCGCAACATGCATGTGAAAGCCGTGACGAGAGTGAACACAATTTACAACAATCAAAGAGGGCAGATTATGGATTAAAACAAACATACGCCTAGGAAGATATCTGACACCAGAAGACCGTGGCAAGGTTCTCGGATGATGCTGAAGACGGAATTCCCAGTAGAGAAGAGTCCCAATGGCTTGGGAGAGAGGTCATTGAGCGACCTTTGACGCGATGTTAAACAGTGGGCAGCACTGAGCAAGGCCGTCGGTCTGGAGTCCCCGTGATGACTGGTTCCTTGGGCTGATGCCTCTCCGCCGCACAGCTGTCACTCTGTGTGTGTGTGTGTGTGTGTGTGTGTGTGTGTGTGTGTGTGTGTGTGTGTGTGTGTGTGTTGTGTGTGTGTGTGTGTGTGTGTGTGTGTGTGTGTGTGTGTGTGTGTGTGCTTCTTGTGTATGTGCTTGTATGTGTATGCCTGTATGAGTACGAGTGTGTATGTATGAGAGAGAGAGAGAGAGAGAGAGAGAGAGAGAGGAGAGAGAGAGAGAGAGAGAGAGAGAGAGAGAGAGAGAGAGAGAGGGAGAGAGAGCAGTGATAGACTAATAGGTCATGGCAGAATAGATCATTATTCTCTTCCTTTCCCTTTTTTTTCTCTCTTTCGTGGAATGTTTTTTGTTTTTTCATTCTCTGTCTCTCTATTTTCTCTGTACTTCTTTTTTTTCTGTTTTATTTACTTTTTTTTGCATATGATTCTTTGTCATTGATCTTTTGCTTCTTTTAATTCATTATTTTCCCTTTTCACTTTTGTTTATTCATTTAATGTTTTGTTTCATTTTTTTCTTTCTGTCTACCAGTTTTCTCCTTCTTTCTGTTATCCCTTCTTTCTTCCATCTTTCCGTCCGGATACCTTTCCAAGAAGTCAACCTACTCCTTTCACACCACACCAAGCATGTCCCTCATTCCTCCCTCCACCACCAGCTGCAGGATCCAAATTTGCAGCTAGACTCGTTGCTTGCGCTCCGACGAGGGTCGGAATGGCATCAGAGAGATTAGCCACAGAGTGAGAACTGGCAGGCAATGGCGCCCGTGCGTCCAGTCCCATTTCCTCCTCTCTGGACACGATACGCTTATAATGACCACCGTCAAGGGACACTACTGTCAACGACCACGTGACTAAGAATGATAATGCCATGGAGAAAGCGCTATCGCCAGGAGTGGGTGGGGGAGAAGATGGAGGGAGTAGGCTTGGAGTGTCGGATTGTGGAAGATGGAAAAGCTAGCAGCTTTTGTGTCTGGGTTGTGGTTGAGGGTCTGGGTATTTAGGCGTGTATTTTTTTTTTTAAGTCAGATCGGATAAATGATTGTCATGGTAAGCTCTTTTCTTGAGCTTTTAAGACAAATTTAATATGTTTAGAAAGAACATAGTATACTCTGAAGCCGTTGAAGTTGGACGTTCTGACAAATTGCATGGTGGAAACTGGTAAGTATTCGCCCCAAAGAGAGGAATGAAAATTGGACACAAGCAAAATAGTGTACACACGTACACACACACGCGCGCGCGCGCACGCACACACACACACACACACACACACACACACACACACACACACACACACACACACACACACACACGAGCGCACATGTGCACGCACACATGCAGCTGCAAACCACACACACACACACACACACACACACACACACACACACACACACACACACACACACACACACACGAGCACACAAAGTATGCACGCACGCATGCAGCTGCATGCCATACACACGCGCGCGCGCGCGCCACACACACACACACACACACACACACCACGCACGCGCACACATACGATCACACAAAATATTGCATGAACGCATGCAGCTGCACGCCATACACACTTGTGCGCACGAACACTCGTGTCGTTCACTGAAATGTTTTCCTTTCTTTTCCTTTTTTTTTTTAACCTTTTTGTTTCACACCTTTTCTGTTTTTTTCATGTTCCTGCTTCCTTGTTTCCTCACCTGGTTCCTAAATGACTAGCTCACTCTTACAGGTATTGTTTTACTGGGGTCTTCATTCTCTCCTGCGTACATTTAGTCACCCTCTCGTTAATCATTCACTGTCTCAGCACATGGCTGTCTTACACTGCAGTTCTGGACAATTCACTGGTCATTGTTCTCCCATTGTCTCCAGCTTTCAAGGCAACTAGCTAGAGGCTCCAGACTTACATTCACTCTTTGTAGATCCACTTTCGGATTGGCTAGAGAGAGAGAGAGAGAGAGAGAGAGAGAGAGAGAGAGAAGAGAGAGAGGGGAGAGAGAGAGAGAATGAGAGAGAGAGAGAGACAGAGAGAGAGAGAGAGAGAGAGAGAGAATGAGAGAGAGACCTGACTGACAGAGACATTTTGTGGAAAATGAATTATTCGTTTCCTTCTACTTTGCTTGTTTTCTTTCTTAGAATTTGTCTCATCATTCCCTCTGTCATTCTCTACACTTGTTGTTCATTCTTTTATTCAAATCGTTTCAGTTTCTTCATCTTTTTGTTGTCCCTCATTTTTGCCTCGTTCAAATTTCCGCCCTTTTGTCCTTTGTTTGATTGCCATCTCATTTCTTTCTTTTTTTCCCTTTTTCCATGGTGGAAATTGAGAAGGGTAGGAATGAAAGGATGAATAAAATGGACATAGGCTAGATGATATGTTTGGTTTTTGCGGTGTTGTGTGTGCGCGCACACCCCAAACACACACCAACACACAACCCCACAAAAATCCTGCACACACACACATGTAGCACGCGCGTGCGCGAGCCCCCACACACACACACACACACACACACAACACACACACACACACACACACGCACACACGCACGCACCACCCGCCACAAAGCACACACACAAGAACGCAACACCAAACCAACCACACACACACACACACAACCCACCACACACCCAATGGGCACGCCGTGCCAGCGCCACACACACACGCAGTAGCACACACACATCCACACACACCACACACACACCCCACACACAACACACACACACCACACAAAACTCCCTTTTCTACTTTCCTCTTTTTGGTCTTTTTTTTTTGCTTCTTCCATGTTTTTTTTTCTCCCTGGCATCTGGGCGATCAATATTCCGCGACCAGTCCTACCCCCCGCCTTCACTCCCCCTTTTTTCTGTGCCATTTTGTCGCCCTCCTTTTAGTACTCCCGTCTTTTGTGTCCATTTAGTCGCCCTCTCCCAGTCACTCCCCCTTTTGGCCATTTTGCCCTTCCTCAGTCATCCCCGTCTTCTGTGTCCATTTTCGCCCTCTCCTCAGTCACTCCTGTCTTCTGGTCCCCTTTTGTCGCCCGCTCCTTAGTCATCCCCCTCTTTTTTTGTCCATTTAGGCCCCTCCCAGCACTCCCTTCTTAAAACCAAAAAAATTTTTTTCCTTTTTTTTTTTTAAATTTTTTTTTTTCCCCCTTTTCCTTTTTTTTTTTTTTTTTAAAAGGTTTTTTTTTTTTTTTTTCCCCCAAAAAAAATTTTTTTTTTTTTTTTTTTTTCCTTTTTAAACCCCTTTTTTCCCCCCCCCTTTTTTTTTTTTTTTTTTTTTGTTTTTTCCCTCCTTTTTTTTAAAAAAATTTTTAAAATTTTTTTTTTTGGGGGGCCCCCCCGGGAAATTTTTAACCCCCCCTTTTTTTTTTTTTTCCCCCCAAAAAAATTTGGGGGGTTTTTTTTTTTTTGGGGGGTTTTTGGGGGGGGGTTTTTTTAGGGGGGGGGGGGGGGGCCCGGGGGGGGTTTTTTTTTTTTGGGGGTTTTTTTTTTTTAAAAAAACCCCCCCCTTGGGAAAGGGGGCCAAAAAAATTCCGGGGGGGGGAGGGTTTTTTAAAAAGGGGGGGGGGGTTTTTTTTAAAAATTTTTTTGGGGGTTTTAAAATTTTTTTGGGGGGGGGGGTTTTTTTTAAAAAAAATTTTTTTTTTTTTTAAAAAAAATTTAAAATTTTAAATTTTTTAAAAAATTTTTTTTTTTTTTTAAAAATAAAAAAAAAGGGGGGAAATTTTTTTTAAAAAGTTTGAAAAAACCAATTGGGTTTTTTTTTTAAACAAAATTTATTTAAAAAAAAAAACCCCCCCCCAAAAACCCCCCCAAAAAAAAAACAAAAAAAACCCCGGGGAAAAAACCCCCAAAAAAAAAAAAAACCCCCCCAAAAAAGGGGGGAACCCCAAAAAACCCCCCCTTGGGGAAAAAAAAAAAATTTTTTCCCCCCCTTTAAAAAAAAGGCCCCAAAAAAAAAAAAAAAAACCCCCCCAAAAAAAAACCCAAAAATTTTTCCCCCCAAAAAAACCCCCAAAAAAACCCACCCAAAAAAACCCCCCAAAAAAAAATTTTTAATTTCCCCCCTTTTTCCCCCCCAAAAAAAAAAAAACCCCCCCCCCCCCCCAAAAAAAAAAATTTTTTTCATTTTTCCCCCCCAAATTTTTAAAAAAAAAACCCCCCCGGGTTTTGGGGGGTTTTTTGGTTTTTTTGTTTTTGGGGGGGGGGGGGAAATTTTTTTTTTTTGGGGGGGGGGGGGGGGGTTTTTTTAAAAGGGGGGGTTTTTTTTTTTTGGGGGGGAAGTTTTTCCTGGGGGGTTTTTTTTTTGTGTTTTTTTTAAAAATTTTTGGGGGGGGGGGTTTTTTTTTTTTTTTTTGGGGGGGTTTTTTTTCCCCCCCCCTTTCTTTAAAGGGGGGTTTTTTTTTTTTTTTTTTTATTTGGGGGTTTTTGGGGGGGTTGGGTTATTTTTTGGGGGGGGGGAATTTTTTTTTTTTTGGGGGGGGGGGGGGGGGGAATAAAGGGGGGGGGGTTTTAAAAAACGGGCCCTTTTTTTTTTTTTTTTTTTTTTTGGGGGGGGGTTTTTTTCCGGAAAAAATTTTTTTTTGTTCCCCCCCTTTTTTTTTTTCCCTTTTTTTTTTTTGCCCCCCTTTAAATTTTTCCCTTTTTTTTCCTTTTTTTTTTTTTTTTTTTTTTTCCCCTTTTTTTTTCTTTTTCCCCTTTTTTCCCCCTTTTTTTCCCTTTTCCCCCCTTTTTTTTTTCCCCCCCCCCCCCCCCTCCCCCCCCCCCCCCCTTTTTTTTTTTTAAAAAAACCCCCCCCACCCCGGGGGCCCCCCCAAAAAAAAAACCCCCGGGGGCCCCCCCCCCCCCCCCCCCCCCCCCCCCCCCTTTTAAAAAGGGGCCCGGGGCCGGGGAAAAACCCCCCCCCCCCCCTTTTTTTTTTTCTTTTTAAATTTTGGGGGGGGGAAAAAAAAAACCCCCCCTTTTTTTGGGAAAAATTTGGGGGGGGAAAAAGGGGGTTTTGGGGGGTTTGGGGGGGGAAAGGGGGAAAAAGGGGGGGGGGTGGGGGAGAAGGGGGTTTTGGTTTTAAAAAAATTGGGAAAAAAAAAAATTTTTTTTTTTTTTTTCCCCCTTTTTCCCCCCCCCCCCCTTTTAAAAAAAAAAATTTAAAAAAAAAACCCAAAAAGGGGAAAAAAAATTTTTCCCCCCCCAAAAAATTTTTAAAAAAATTTTCCCTTTTCCCCCCCCTTTTTAAAAAAAAACCCCCCCCCCCCAAAAAAAGGGGCCCCAAAAAAAAGGGAAAAACCCCCCCAAAAAAAAAAACCCCAAAAAATTTTGGGGGGGGGGGGGGGGAAAAAAAAAAAAAGGGAAAAAAAAAAAAACCGGGGGCCGGGGGGTTTTTTTTAAAAAATTTTTTTGCATCCCTTTTTTTTTCCCCAACCCCCATTTTTGGAAAAAAAATTTTTTTCCCCTTTTTTTTTTTGTCCCCTTTTGGGGCCCCCCCCCCCCCCACCAAAACCCCCCCCCCCCCCCCCCCCCCCCCCCCCCCCCCCCCCCCCCCCAAAAAAAAAAAAAAAAAAAGGGAAAAACCCCCCCCCCCCCTTTTTTTTTTTTTTTTTTTTTTTCCCCCCCCCCCCCCCCCCCCCCCCCCCCCCCCCCCAAAACCCCCCTTTTTTTTTTGGGGGTTTTTTTTGGGGCCCCAAAAAAAATTTTTTTTCCCCCCTTTTTTTTTTTAAAAAACCCCCCTTTTTTCCCCCCTTTTTTTAAAAAATTTTTTTTCCCCCCCCCTTTTCCCCAAACCCCCCCCCTTTTTTAAAAAATTTCCCTTTTTTTCCCCCCCCCCTTAAAAAAAAGGTTTCCCTTTTTAAACCCCCCCTTTTTTTTAGCTAAAAGGGGGTTTTTGGGGGGAAAAGGGGGGAAAGAGGAGAGAAAGGGAAAAAAAAAAAAAAAAAAAACCCCAAACCCCCCCCCCCTTTTTTTCCCAAAAACCCAAAAAAAAACCCCTATTTGGGAAATTTTAAAAAAAAATTTTTTTTTTTTTGGGGGGAAAACCCCCCCCAAAAAAAAAAAAAAACCCCCCACAGGAAAATTTTTTTTTTTTTTTATTTTTGGGGGGGGGGTTTTTGGGGGGGTTTTTTTTAAAATTTTTTTTTTTCCCCCCCCCAACCCCCCAAAACCCCTTTTTCCCCCCTTTTTTAAAAAAAAAAATTTTTTTTTCCCTTTTAAAACCCCCCCTTTTTTTTCTCCTTTCCCCTTTTTTTTTTTGGGGGGGGAAAAAAAAGGGGGGGGGAAAACTGGCCAAAAAAAAAAAAAGGGGGAAAAAAAAAAAAAAAAGGGGGGGGGGGGGGGGGGTTTTTTTTTTTTTTGTTTTCCCTTTTTTTTCCCCCCTTTTTTTTTTTTCCCTTTTTTTTTTTAAGTTTTTTTGCCAAAAAAAATTTTTTCCCTTTTTTTTTTTTCTTTTTTTTGGGGTTTTTTTTTTTTTTTTTTTTTTTTTTTGGGGGGGGGGGGGGGGGGGGGGGGGGAAAAAAAACCCCCCTTTTTTCCTTTTTTTTTTGGGGTTTTTTTCCCCTTTTTAAAATTTCCCCCCCCCCCCCAAAAACCCCCCCCCCTTCCCCTTCTCCCCCCTTTTTCCCCCCCTTTTTAAAAAATTTTTTTTTTCCCCAAAATTTTTAAAAAAAGGGGGGGCCCGCCCCGGGGGGGGTTTTTTTTTGAATTTGGGGGCCCGGGGAAAAAAGGGGTTTTTTTGGGGGAAAAAGGGGGGAAAAAAAAAAAAGGGGGAAAAAAAAGGGGGGGGAAAAAAATTTTGGGGGGCCCCCCGGGAAAAAAGGGGGGTTTAAAAAAGGGTTTGGGAAAACGTTCTTTTGGGGCCCGGGGAAAAAGGGGGGGGGGGGGGGGTTTTTTTGGGGGTTTTTGGGGGGGGGGAAAAAAAATTTTTTCCCTTTTTTTTTTTTTTGGAGGGTTAAAAATTTTTCCCTTTTTTTTTGGAAAAAAAAAAAAAAAGGGGGAAAAAAAAAGGGGGGGGAAAAAGGGAAAGGGGGGGGAAAAACCCAAAAAAAATTTTAAAAGGGGGGGGGGGGCGGGGGGGGAAAGGGGGGGGAAAAAAGGGGGGGGGGGGGGGGGGGGGGGGGGGTCCCCCCCAAAAAAAAAAACCCCCCCAAAAAACCCCCCAAAAAAAACCCCAAAAACCCCCCCCCAAAAAAAAAAGGGGGGGGTTTTTTCCTTGGGGAAACCCCCAAAAACCCAAAACCCCCCCCCGGGTACTTTGGGGGCCCCCCCCAAAAAACCCCCCCCCAAAAAAAAAAAAACCCCCCCAAAAACCAAAAAACCCCCAAAAAAAAAAAGCGGGGGGGGGAAAAAAAAGGGGGGGGGAAAAAAAAAAAGGGGGGCCCCGGGTTTTGGTTTTTTTTCCCCCCCTTTCCCCTTTTTTTTTTTTTTTTTTTTTTTTTTATTTTTAAAACCCCCGGGTTTTTTTCCCCCCCCCCCAAAACCCCCCAAAAACCCCCCCCAACCCCCCTTTTTTTTCCCTTTCCCCCCAACCCCCCCCCCCCCCCCCCAAAAAAAACCCCCCCCCCCCAAAAACCCCCCCAAAAAACCCCA
Source organism: Conus canariensis (assembly GCA_033310375.1). Lineage (NCBI taxonomy): Eukaryota > Metazoa > Mollusca > Gastropoda > Neogastropoda > Conidae > Conus > Conus canariensis. Next base: position 68,694,909 of record CM065727.1, read on the forward strand.
AACCCCCCCCCCCTTTTTTTTTAAAAAACCCCCTTTCAAAAAATTTTTTTTAAAAAAAAAAAAGGGGGGGGGAAATTTTGGGGAAAGGGGAAAAAAAGGGGGTTTTTTTAAAAAAAAAAGGGGGTTTTTTTGGGGGGTTTTTTTTTGGGGGGGGGTTTTTTTTTTGGGGGTTTTTTGGGGGGGCCCCAAAAAAAAAAAAAAAAGGGGAAAAAAATTTTTAAAAAGGGGTTTAAAACCCCCCCCCAAAAACCCCCCCTTTTTTTTTAAAAAATTTTAAAACCCCCCCCCCCCCCCAAAAAAAAAATTTTTTTTCCCCCTTTTTTTTTTTTTTAATTTTTTCCCCCCTTTTTAAATTTTTTTTCCCCCCCCCTTTTTTTTTTCCCCCCCCCCCCCCCCCGGGGAAAATTTTTTTTTTTTCCCCCAAAAACCCCCCCCCCCCCCACCCAAAAATTTTTCCCCCCCCGGAAAATTTTTTTTTTTTAAAAACCCCCCCCTTTGGTTTTTTTGGGGGGGGAAAAAAGGGGTTTTCCCCGGGGGGGGGAAAGGGGAAAAAATTTAAAAAAAAAAGGGGAATTTCCCCCAACCCCCTTTTTTGGGCCCCTTTTCTTCCCCCCAAAAACCCCAAAAAATTAAAAAAAACCCCCCTTTCCCCCAAAAACCGGGGGGGGGGGTTTTTTTGGGGGGTTTTTAAAAAAGGGGGGGGGGAAAAAAGCCCCCCGGGTCCCCCCCTTATTAAAAACCCCCAAAAGGGGGAAATTTTCCCCCGGGGGGGGGTTTCAAAAAATTTAAAAAAAAAGGGGGGTTTTTAAAAAAAGGGGGGGGGGGCTTTGGGGTTTTGGGGGGGAAAAAAAGGGAAAAGGGGGGAAAAAAAAATTTGGGGGGAAGGGGGTAAGGGGGGGTTTTAAAAAAAAAGATTTAAAAAAAACCCAAAAAAGGGGGGGTTTTATGAAGGGACCCCCCTTTTTTTGGGGGGGGGGGGAATTTAAAAAAAAAGGGGAAAAAAAAATTTTTTTTTTGGGGTTTTTTTTAAAAAATTTTTTTTTTTTTAAAAAAAATAAAGGGGTTTTTTAAATTTTTTTTTCCCAAAAACCCCCCCAAAAAACCCCCAAAAAAAAACCAAATTCCCTAAAAAAACCCCGGGGGAAAAAAAAAAAATTTTTTTTAAAAAAACCCCCCCAAAAAGGGGCCCCCCCCAGCCCCCCCGGGGGGGGTTTTTTTGGGGGGGAAAAAAAAAGGGGGGGGGGGGGGGGGGGGGTTTTTTTTGGGGGGGGGGGGTTTTTTTTTTGGGTTTTTGGGGGTTTTTTTTGGGGTTTTTTGGGGGGGGGGTTTTTTGGGGGGGGTTTTTTTTTTTTTTTTTTTTTTTAAAAAGAAAAATTTTTTTTTTTCCCCCCCCCCCGGGGGGGGGGGGGAAAAAAAAGGGGGGGGGGGGGTTTTTTTCTTTTTGGGGGGTTTTTTTTTTTTTTTCCTTTTTTTTTTTTTTTTTTTTTTTTTTTTTTTATTTTGTTTTCCTTTTTTTTTTTTTTTTTCCCCCTTTTTCCTTTTTTTTCTTTTTTTTCTTTTTTTCCCCTTTTTTCTTTTTTTTTTTTCCCTTTTTCCCTTTTTTAATTTTTTTTTTTTTATTTTTTTTTTTTTCCCCTTTTTTTCCCCCTTTTTTTTTAATTTTTTTTTTTTCCTTCCCCCTTTTTTTTTTTTCCCCCCCCCCTTTTTTAAAAAATTTTTTTTCCTTTCCCCCCCCCCCCCCCAAAAAATTTTTAAAATTTTTTTTTCCCCCGGGGGGGCCCCCCAAAATTTTCCAAAATTTTTTAAAATTCCCCTTTCCCCCCCCCCCCCCCCCCCCCCCCCCCCACCCCCCCCCCCCCCCCCCCCCCCCCCCCCCCCCCCCCCCCCCCCCCCCCCCCCCCCCCCCCCCCCCCCCCCCCCCCCCCCCCCCCCCAAAAACCCCCCCCCCCCCCCCCCCCCCCCCCCCCCCCCCCTTGGGATTGTTGTATTTGGGGCCCTTTTGAGTACGAGTTTGGGATGTATGGAGAGAGAGAGGAAAGGGGAGAGAGAGAGGGAAGAGAGAGAGAGAGAGAGAGGGGGGGGGAGAGAGAAGAGAAGGGAGAGAGAGCATGATAGACTAAAGGCAAGGCAGAATAGATATTATTTTTTCCCTTTCCCTTTTTTTTCTTCTTTCGGGGAAGTTTTTTTTTTTTTTTTCTTTTTTCTGTCTCTTATTTTCTCTTACTCTTTTTTTTTCCCGTTTTATTTACTTTTTTTTGCATATTAATTTTTTGTCATTGATCTTTTTGTTCTTTTTAAATTTATTATTTTTTTCCCTTTTCACTTTTGTTTAATTTTATTTAAAAGTTTTGTTTTTTTTTTTTCTTTCTGTCTACCTTTTTTTTTTCCCTTTTTCTGTTTTCCCCTTCTTTCTTCCCTCTTTCGTCCGGGTACCTTTCCAAGAATCAACCTACTCCTTTCAACCACACCAAGCTGCCCCCATTCCTCCCCCCACCACCCCTCAGGGCCAAAATTTTCGCAACCGTTGCTTGCGCTCCCCGGGGGGTCGGAATGCATCAGAGAATTAGCCACAGGGGTGGAACTGGCAGGCAATGGCCCCTGCGCCTCCCAAAATTTTCCCCTCTCTGGACACGATACGCTTTTAAAAGACCACCGTCAAGGGACACTACTGCAACGCCACGGACAAAAAGATAATCCATGGGGAAAGCGTATCGCCAGGAGGGGTGGGGGGGAAAAGGGGGGGAGTAGGCTTGGAGGCGGATTGTGGAAAATGGAAAAGTAGCACTTTTGTGTCTGGGTTGGGTTGGGGGCTGGGGATTTAGGCTGTATTTTTTTTTTTTAAGTCAGATCGGGTAAAGATTTCATGGAAACTCTTTCTTGAGCTTTTAAGACAAATTTAATTGTTTAGAAAGAACATAGATACCAAGCCTTTAAATTGGACGTTCTGCAATTTTTATGGTGGAAACTGGTAAGTATTTCGCCCCCAAAGAGAGGAATGAAAATTGACCAACAAATAGGGACACACGACACCACACCGCGCGCGCGCACGCAACACAAACACACACAACACACACACAACAACACACCCACACACCACACACCACACCGAGCGACATTGCACGCACACATGCAGCTGCAAACCACACCACCCCACACACACCACACACACACCACACAACACCACACACCACACCACACGAGACACAAAGTTGGGCCCCACGCATGCAGCTGATGCCATACAACGCGCCGCGCGCGCACACACACACACACACACAACACACACACCGCAGCGCACACATCGATCACACAAAATATTGCATAAAAGCATGCAGCGGCCCCGCCATACACATTTTTGCGCACGAACACTGTGTCGTTCACGAAAATTTTTTTTTTCTTTTCCTTTTTTTTTTTAACCTTTTTGTTTCACCCTTTTCTTTTTTTTTCATGTTCCTGCTTCCTTGTTTCCTACCTGGTTCCCAAATACTACTCATCTACGGTATTGTTTTTACTGGGGTCTTTTTTTATTTTCTCCTGGTACTTTTGTCACCCCCTCTTAAACTTCACGTCTCAGCACTGGCGTTTAATGCGTTTGGACAATTCCTGGCATTGTTCTCCCATTGTCTCCCGCTTTCAAGGGGAACTACTAAGGGTCCAGACTTACATTCCTCTTTGTAGATCCACTTTCGGATTGGCTAAAAGAGAGAAGGGAGAGAAAAGAGAGAGAGAGAGGAAGGGAGAGAGAGAGAGAAATGAAGGGGGGAGAGAGACAAAAAGAGAAGAGAGAAGAGAATGAGAGGAGACACTACAGAACATTTTGTGGAAAATGAATTTTTGTTTCCTTCTACTTTTCTTTTTTCTTCTTAGAATTTGTCTCTCATTCCCTCGTCATTTCTACACTTTTTGTTCATTTTTTATTTAAATCGTTTCAGTTTCTTCATCTTTTTTTTTTGTCCCTCATTTTGCCCCGTTTAAATTTCCGCCCTTTTTTTTTGTTTTTATTGCAGTTCATTGCTTGTCCTTTTTTCCCTTTTTTCTCCATGGGGAAACTTGAGAAGGGTGGAAGAAAGGGTGAATTAGAAAAGGCATAGGTAATGTTTTGTTTGTGGTGCGTGGTGTTTTGTGCGCGCACAACACACACAACACACACACACACACACACACACACTATCCCTGCACCCACCCATGTAGCACGCGCGGCGCAGCACACACACACAACACACACACCACACCAAACACACACACAACACACAGCACACACGCACCACACACACCGCACACCACAGCCACCACACAGAACGACACACCAACACCCAAAACCACACACACACACACACACAACACACACACCCCACACACAAGGACCGCGCGTGCGCATGCGCCACAACACACGCAAAGTACCACAACACATCACAACACACACACACACACACCACACCCACCCCACCACAAAACACACACACACAAAACTCCATTTTTTACTTTTCCTTTTTTGTGTCTTTCTTTTTTCTTCTTTTATTTTCTTTTCTCTCCCGGGATCTGGACGATCAATACTTCTCGCGACCCGTCTCTCACCTCGTCCCCTTTACTCCCCGCTTCTGTTCCCCTTTGTCGCCCCTCCTAGTCACTCCCTTCTTCTGTTTTTTCCCCCCCCCCCCCCCCCCCCCCCCCCCCCCCCCCCCCCCCCCCCCCCCCCCCCCCCCCCCCCCCCCCCCCCCCCCCCCCCCCCCCACCCCCCCCCCCCCCCCCCCCCCCCCCCCCCCCCCCCCCCCCCCCCCCCCCCCCCCCCCCCCCCCCCCCCCCCCCCCCCCCCCCCCCCCCCCCCCCCCCCCCCCCCCCCCCCCCCCCCCCCCCCCCCCCCCCCCCCCCCCCCCCCCCCCCCCCCCCCCCCCCCCCCCCCCCCCCCCCCCCCCCCCCCCCCCCCCCCCCCCCCCCCCCCCCCCCCCCCCCCCCCCCCCCCCCCCCCCCCCCCCCCCCCCCCCCCCCCCCCCCCCCCCCCCCCCCCCCCCCCCCCCCCCCCCCCCCCCCCCCCCCCCCCCCCCCCCCCCCCCCCCCCCCCCCCCCCCCCCCCCCCCCCCCCCCCCCCCCCCCCCCCCCCCCCCCCCCCCCCCCCCCCCCCCCCCCCCCCCCCCCCCCCCCCCCCCCCCCCCCCCCCCCCCCCCCCCCCCCCCCCCCCCCCCCCCCCCCCCCCCCCCCCCCCCCCCCCCCCCCCCCCCCCCCCCCCCCCCCCCCCCCCCCCCCCCCCCCCCCCCCCCCCCCCCCCCCCCCCCCCCCCCCCCCCCCCCCCCCCCCCCCCCCCCCCCCCCCCCCCCCCCCCCCCCCCCCCCCCCCCCCCCCCCCCCCCCCCCCCCCCCCCCCCCCCCCCCCCCCCCCCCCCCCCCCCCCCCCCCCCCCCCCCCCCCCCCCCCCCCCCCCCCCCCCCCCCCCCCCCCCCCCCCCCCCCCCCCCCCCCCCCCCCCCCCCCCCCCCCCCCCCCCCCCCCCCCCCCCCCCCCCCCCCCCCCCCCCCCCCCCCCCCCCCCCCCCCCCCCCCCCCCCCCCCCCCCCCCCCCCCCCCCCCCCCCCCCCCCCCCCCCCCCCCCCCCCCCCCCCCCCCCCCCCCCCCCCCCCCCCCCCCCCCCCCCCCCCCCCCCCCCCCCCCCCCCCCCCCCCCCCCCCCCCCCCCCCCCCCCCCCCCCCCCCCCCCCCCCCCCCCCCCCCCCCCCCCCCCCCCCCCCCCCCCCCCCCCCCCCCCCCCCCCCCCCCCCCCCCCCCCCCCCCCCCCCCCCCCCCCCCCCCCCCCCCCCCCCCCCCCCCCCCCCCCCCCCCCCCCCCCCCCCCCCCCCCCCCCCCCCCCCCCCCCCCCCCCCCCCCCCCCCCCCCCCCCCCCCCCCCCCCCCCCCCCCCCCCCCCCCCCCCCCCCCCCCCCCCCCCCCCCCCCCCCCCCCCCCCCCCCCCCCCCCCCCCCCCCCCCCCCCCCCCCCCCCCCCCCCCCCCCCCCCCCCCCCCCCCCCCCCCCCCCCCCCCCCCCCCCCCCCCCCCCCCCCCCCCCCCCCCCCCCCCCCCCCCCCCCCCCCCCCCCCCCCCCCCCCCCCCCCCCCCCCCCCCCCCCCCCCCCCCCCCCCCCCCCCCCCCCCCCCCCCCCCCCCCCCCCCCCCCCCCCCCCCCCCCCCCCCCCCCCCCCCCCCCCCCCCCCCCCCCCCCCCCCCCCCCCCCCCCCCCCCCCCCCCCCCCCCCCCCCCCCCCCCCCCCCCCCCCCCCCCCCCCCCCCCCCCCCCCCCCCCCCCCCCCCCCCCCCCCCCCCCCCCCCCCCCCCCCCCCCCCCCCCCCCCCCCCCCCCCCCCCCCCCCCCCCCCCCCCCCCCCCCCCCCCCCCCCCCCCCCCCCCCCCCCCCCCCCCCCCCCCCCCCCCCCCCCCCCCCTTTTTTTTTTTTTTTTTTTTTTTTTTTTTTTTTTTTTTTTTTTTTTTTTTTTTTTTTTTTTTTTTTTTTTTTTTTTTTTTTTTTTTTTTTTTTTTTTTTTTTTTTTTTTTTTTTTTTTTTTTTTTTTTTTTTTTTTTTTTTTTTTTTTTTTTTTTTTTTTTTTTTTTTTTTTTTTTTTTTTTTTTTTTTTTTTTTTTTTTTTTTTTTTTTTTTTTTTTTTTTTTTTTTTTTTTTTTTTTTTTTTTTTTTTTTTTTTTTTTTTTTTTTTTTTTTTTTTTTTTTTTTTTTTTTTTTTTTTTTTTTTTTTTTTTTTTTTTTTTTTTTTTTTTTTTTTTTTTTTTTTTTTTTTTTTTTTTTTTTTTTTTTTTTTTTTTTTTTTTTTTTTTTTTTTTTTTTTTTTTTTTTTTTTTTTTTTTTTTTTTTTTTTTTTTTTTTTTTTTTTTTTTTTTTTTTTTTTTTTTTTTTTTTTTTTTTTTTTTTTTTTTTTTTTTTTTTTTTTTTTTTTTTTTTTTTTTTTTTTTTTTTTTTTTTTTTTTTTTTTTTTTTTTTTTTTTTTTTTTTTTTTTTTTTTTTTTTTTTTTTTTTTTTTTTTTTTTTTTTTTTTTTTTTTTTTTTTTTTTTTTTTTTTTTTTTTTTTTTTTTTTTTTTTTTTTTTTTTTTTTTTTTTTTTTTTTTTTTTTTTTTTTTTTTTTTTTTTTTTTTTTTTTTTTTTTTTTTTTTTTTTTTTTTTTTTTTTTTTTTTTTTTTTTTTTTTTTTTTTTTTTTTTTTTTTTTTTTTTTTTTTTTTTTTTTTTTTTTTTTTTTTTTTTTTTTTTTTTTTTTTTTTTTTTTTTTTTTTTTTTTTTTTTTTTTTTTTTTTTTTTTTTTTTTTTTTTTTTTTTTTTTTTTTTTTTTTTTTTTTTTTTTTTTTTTTTTTTTTTTTTTTTTTTTTTTTTTTTTTTTTTTTTTTTTTTTTTTTTTTTTTTTTTTTTTTTTTTTTTTTTTTTTTTTTTTTTTTTTTTTTTTTTTTTTTTTTTTTTTTTTTTTTTTTTTTTTTTTTTTTTTTTTTTTTTTTTTTTTTTTTTTTTTTTTTTTTTTTTTTTTTTTTTTTTTTTTTTTTTTTTTTTTTTTTTTTTTTTTTTTTTTTTTTTTTTTTTTTTTTTTTTTTTTTTTTTTTTTTTTTTTTTTTTTTTTTTTTTTTTTTTTTTTTTTTTTTTTTTTTTTTTTTTTTTTTTTTTTTTTTTTTTTTTTTTTTTTTTTTTTTTTTTTTTTTTTTTTTTTTTTTTTTTTTTTTTTTTTTTTTTTTTTTTTTTTTTTTTTTTTTTTTTTTTTTTTTTTTTTTTTTTTTTTTTTTTTTTTTTTTTTTTTTTTTTTTTTTTTTTTTTTTTTTTTTTTTTTTTTTTTTTTTTTTTTTTTTTTTTTTTTTTTTTTTTTTTTTTTTTTTTTTTTTTTTTTTTTTTTTTTTTTTTTTTTTTTTTTTTTTTTTTTTTTTTTTTTTTTTTTTTTTTTTTTTTTTTTTTTTTTTTTTTTTTTTTTTTTTTTTTTTTTTTTTTTTTTTTTTTTTTTTTTTTTTTTTTTTTTTTTTTTTTTTTTTTTTTTTTTTTTTTTTTTTTTTTTTTTTTTTTTTTTTTTTTTTTTTTTTTTTTTTTTTTTTTTTTTTTTTTTTTTTTTTTTTTTTTTTTTTTTTTTTTTTTTTTTTTTTTTTTTTTTTTTTTTTTTTTTTTTTTTTTTTTTTTTTTTTTTTTTTTTTTTTTTTTTTTTTTTTCTCTTTTTTGTGTCCCCCTTTTTTCTGTCTATTTCCCCCTAATTGTCGCTTAGTAGTGTTTTTCCCTTTCTTTCCTTCCTTTGTGGCTTTCCCCCCCTAAATTTTCGCTTAGTAGTGTTTTTCTTCTTTTTCCTTTTGGCTTTCCCCCCCCCAATTGTCGTTAGTAGTGTTTTTTTACTTTCCCTTTTTTGTGGCTTTCCCCCCCTAATTGTCGCTTTTAGTGTTTTTCTTATTCCCTTTCCTTTTGTCCCCCCCCCCCCCCCCCCCCCCCCCCCCCCCCCCCCCCCCCCCCCCCCCCCCCCCCCCCCCCCCCCCCCCCCCCCCCCCCCCCCCCCCCCCCCCCCTTTTTTTGCTTTGTGTGTTTTTCTTACTTCCCTTCCTTTGTGGCGTTTTCCCCTTCCTTCTACACCCTTTTTTCCTATGGTTTCATTAGAATTATTTTAACACTCCACCCCCCGATTATCAGGAGAAAAAAGTTCCATTCACACTGCACAAACGATGTTCGCCTTCCTCCAAACCCGCAACCGCCCGGCCCAGGGGCCCGATTTGCGGGCGGGAGGGTTTAGTACCCAAGGGGGAGGGTTGGGGACTGGTTTGTGTGTCCAATCCCATTCTTTCCTCGCTGCAGTCCCTAATCTTTTTTTTTTTTTTTTTTTTTTTTCTGTCCCCAACCCCTTTCGCCCCTCACAGGCAGTGCACCCACGCCGTTCTTTTCCCACACCCCTCCACAGCCCAGCCCGGTCGGCCCCGCCCCCAGCCCCCCGGACCGGCAATCCACGGAAGCAGTCAATGTCAAGTCGTCAAGAGGCAACCCACCGGAGGGGACACTGCACTGCTGCCGAGTCACTTCGTGGGTTCAGTGGCGCCTGTTTTGATCTAACAACGCAGGACACCACCTACTAAGCCCCTACTGACGACCAAAAATTGCTTGTCGCGGAGCCGGCGTGGTGGCTCTCCCCCCCCACCCGTCCTCCCCACCCCTTCTCCCTTTCCCCCCCCCGGCCCGCCTTTAAATTTTCCTCCTGGGGCCCTTTCTTTTTTTCTATCGTTTTTTTCTGGGGTTCCTTTTTTCTCCCCCGTACTTACTTTCCTTTTATTACCCCTCCCCCGGGGGGCCCCCGGGGTTTGGGTTTTCCCTTCCTCCTTAAATGGTGCTTTTTTCCCTCTTCCCCTGCTCCCGCCCTCAATCTTCTCCCCCTCTTGTGGGTTTCCCCCCATCCCCATCCCCCCCCCTCCACCTTACTCCCTTTTTTTTCGACCCTCCCCTCTTTCCCCTTTCTCGGGGGGGGGGGGGGGGGGGGGGGGGGGGGGGGGGGGGGGGGTCTTTCCCTTTTGGTTCCTTGGGGTTTTTCTCCTTTCCCTTCTCCCCTTTTTTTTTCCTTCCTTTCTTTTTCTTCGGATCCCCATTCCGGGGCCAAAAATTGGGCCAAAACCCTCTCCTTTTTTCTTTTTTGTTTTTTGGGGGTTTTTTGGGGTTTTTTTTTTTGAAATTCTTCGTTAAAATTTCCCCACCCCCCTTTGGTCCCCCTTCTCTTCTCTCTTTCTCTCTTCCTCTCTCTCCCCTTCTTTCTCTCTTCTTCCCTTTTTCTTCCTTCCCTTCTCTCCTCTCTTCCTCTTTTTCTTTTTTCCTTTTTGGGGTTTCGATCTTGCCGTGTCTTTCCCTCCCCTTTTCCCCCTTTTTCCCCTTTAGCAAAAAAAAACCGGCGGGGCCGCTCGTCATCCTTCTTCCCTTCCCAAAAGGGGCAAAAATCCCCTGTCACCCCTCGTCTTTTTCCCCTCCCCCCCCCCCCCCCCCCCCCCCTCCCTCCTCCCCACCCCTCCCCCACCCCCCGCTCCCTCTAGCAAGAGACACTACTGTCAACAACCACGTGTTCTCTAGAACGAAAACACGGAAAGGGTATATGGTAAAACTCTTGGCAAGGAGAGGAAAGCTGGAGGTGGAGGATGGAAACGCTGTAAGAGATGGAAAGGCCAATCTTTTGTTGGAACTCTGGCTGAGAATCTTCACTATTAAAGACTGGATCGTACACGAAGTTGGTAAGTTTATCTGCCGTGGTCATTCTGCCTCATTTAGTTTGGAGGCTGAATGCTTCTGCTGTATACTTATTCATAAACAGGATGCTGCAGACGCGAGCGCTTGCGCGTGCACAAAGATGTGCGCACACACACCACTACTCCTTGTGTGTGGTGTGTGTGTGTGTGTGTGTGTGTGTGTGTGTGTGTGTGTGTGTGTGTGTGTGTGTGTAAACGTCTACGTATCTGTAAATAATTCCACCACCACCACCCATATTAGCATCCCTCTCTCTCTCTCTCTCTCTCTCTCTCTCTCTCTCTCTCTCTCTCTTCTCTCTCTCTCTCTCTCTTCTCTCTCTCTCTCTCTCTCTCTCTCTCTCTCTCTCTCCTCTCTCTTATCATTTTATACCACTTTCAGTGAAAAGATGTTAAACAGTAGGTCAAGTATGCACGTGAAATACTGTTCGGCATCCTCCACTTTACAGCCACCTTTGAAGAAGAAGGGAGAGAGGGGTAAACAGAAACAGACAGAGAAGAAAAAGTATGAGAGATTAAAAAAAAAAAAAAAACAGAGAGAGAGAGAGAGGCAGGCAGACAGACAGACAGGCAGACAGACGTCAGTACAGCCTCTACTGTGACTTCCAGCGTTTGCATACATATTTGATGTCAAAAACTCCGCCAAATAGTTAACACCGCAAATCGATGAACACTCAGGGGAACACTCCCTCCTCCCCGTCCCCCCCCCCCCCCCCCCCCCGCACTCCCTCACATCCGCCCACCCACTCCCTCATCCCCACCAGCTCACCTCCATTCCTCACCCCTGTCTCCCTCCCCTCCTTCACCTCTGCCGTGCCCTCTTCTCCGATGTTTACGGATCAAAAATATTCACAGGGCAGTCCACGCCGGCGGACGCGAAAAGGCGTAGCATGGCGGGAAGCCCATGCCCGTGTTAGCCAGAGCCGACCGTCCTCCTGCAGGATCTATTTGATCGCTGAACACTTGTAGTGCATAATCATGCCGACATGGCTCAGGGTCAAATTGCCACCCCCCGCTGAAACTTTACCCACCCTTCAGTGAATATGGAACGTCTGGTATCCGTTTGAAATCTCACCATAAACAAAATATTGCTGAGGATGTTCTGAAGATTTTCAATAGTAAAAAACAAAACAGAACAGAGATCTTCTTACCACCATTCCTTTTGTCTTCAAAAATATTTTCGGTCTTATCACAAAGTGCAAATATAACTTGAATGTTTATCAATACATTACGGATTGAAAAAACAAGACATTTATGTCAGCATCATGATTTTTTTTTTAATTTTGAATTAAACAAAAATAAAATGGCTTTATTCAAGGTGACGTTGTCTACTTTATTTTGAATCTAACGTGCGCTGTGGCGAATTCTTCAAGATTCATTTCTGAAACATGTGAACTAAAGAGAAGTAAGCACGTAGAGCCAGAACAGGGGATATGGCGAGTAAAAGAGGACCAGGGGGTGAGGGAAGACAGGAAGAAAGGGGGATATAGTGAGAGGGAAAGGGGGCTTCTGACACGCAGGATTGGGAGGAATGTTGATTTTCTTCTTCTTCTTCTTCTTCTTCTTCTTCTTCTTCTTCTTCTTCTTCTTCTTCATTCCTTCACTTCTTTTACTTCCCCTCCATCCCTACTCCTTCCCCTCATCCTCTTTCTCCTTCATGTTCATCTTCTCCTCCTTGTTTTTGTTGTTGGTGTTGTTGTTGTTGTTGTTGTTGTTGTTGTTGTTGTTGTTCTTCTTCTTCTTCTTCTTCTTCTTCTTCTTCTTCTTCTTCTTCTTCTCTCCTCTCTCTTCTTCTTCTTCTTCTTCTTTCTTCTTCTTCTTCTTCTTCTTCTTCTTCTTCTTCTTCTTCTTCTTCTTCTTCTTCTTCTTCTTCTTCTTCTTCTTCTTCTTCTTTTCTTCTTCTTCTTCTTCTTCTTCTTCTTCTTCTTCTTCTTCTTTCACCTCGTCACCCTCCTTTTCTTCCTGTTCCTGCTCCTTCCATCCCTCCTTGTTCTTCTCGTTCTTTTTTTTCCTTCTGTTCTTTTTCGTCTTCTAGTTTCGCTGTTCATGTAATTCTTCTTCTCTTCCTCCTCCTCCACCTCCTCCTCCCTCTTTCCTTCTCCTCTACCTCCCTCTCTCAGTCTCTCCTCTCTCTCTCTCTCTCTCTCTCTCCTCTCTCTCTCTCTCTCTCTCGTTTGCCTGTCTGTCTGTTTCTTTCTCTCTGTCTCTCGCTGTCTGTCTGTCTGTCTGTCTGTCTGTCTGTCTCTCTCTCTCTCTCTCTCTCTCTCTCTCTCTCTCTCTCTCTCTCTCTCTGTGAACTCTTTAATATGCACACGTGTCTCTCTCTTTACCCTTGTATCTTGAAGAACCCTTCATTTAAGTCAAATTGCTGTAGTGACGTTCTTCTTTTTGTTGTTGTTAGTTGTTTTTTTTCTTCAATCAAACAGCCTCCAATCCTTAACTTTCTCCTTTTCTCTGTTCGTCATGTAAACTGATCCACCAGCTTTAAAACCTACCTGAAATCCATCTCTTTTAATAAGCGTTCAGACTCCCAAATAAACATCCTTCCCTTTTCATTCTGTTCTCCTTTTTTCTGTATTTCTCAATGTATACACTCTCTCCTTTCCTCAGTGATACACTCTCCTTTCCTCATGTATACACTCTCTCCTTTCCTCATGTATACACTCTCTCCTTTCCTCAGTGTATTACTCTCTCCTTCCTCAGTGTATACACTCTCTCCTTTCCTCAGTGTATACACTTCTCCTTTCCTCAGTGTTACACTCTCTCCTTTCTCAGTGTATACACTCTCTCCTTTCCTCAGTGTATACACTCTCTCCTTTCCCAGTGTATACACTCTCTCCTTTCCTCAGTGTATAACTTCTCCTTTCCTCAGTGTATACACTCTCTCCTTTCCTCAGTGTATACACTCTCTCCTTTCCTCAGTGTATACACTCTCCTTCTCATGTATACCTCTTCCTTCTCAATGTATACACTCTCTCCTTTCGGTTCATAGTGATACTGACGTCGCGGTACGGTACCAGATCTGTCTTTTTTTTTCACACGGCGATAGCATAGATGATTAAAGTCGGGTTACAGTCGGATCATCAGAGTCAGAATAAAAACCAGTCGACCACAATGAGGAAGACATAGCTTAAGTACCAGGACACGTAATGACATGAAGAAGACTCTACAAGGCTGTCCTTTAAGGAGCAGAACATGGGAAAAGAGATGCATACAGGGACAAGACAGAAAGAAACGGGCAGACAATACTGCTGAGGGGAACAGGAAGAGAGCTTTGCCGTAAATCTCGACACTTGCCCGCAACGGACTGTGGTAGAGGTATCTGGTGCAGCGTTCATTATTGCACTTCCCGAACGCACCCTGTGAACACCAGTAATGTGCAAGTGTTGTAGTAAGTAGCTGCCTGGCAGCATTGTCTCTGTCTTCCCTACTGACCCCAAATGAAGAACGCAGACAAAATTCAGATTTCCATGGACAGGCTTCCTTCTCTTTAAGTAATCAATATTCATGCCATAAGTTTTCAGAGTTTTGAAGCAAGTGTCAGTATTTAAATACTTCGTGACGTCAAATACGTATTTTCAACCGCTTCCTTTTTTTTCTCCCTACGCCGCATATCAAG
>CM065727.1:68713716-68751216 GCA_033310375.1 Conus canariensis
TGAGGTGAAGGTCAAATGGATTGGGGTGAAGGTGTCCTGATGAAGATTGCGGGGGAGAGTGACAGACATTGTACAGAATGGAAGGAAGGCAGGAATAAGACAGGAGGGGCTGGACAACGGAGGGACGGGGGAGGGGAGGGATGGGTGATGTGAGGGAGAGGGAGAGGCGTAATTGTTGGTGGGGGAGGAGGGGGGGGGAGGATAATTATCTAGGGCCAAGTAGTACTTCTCGGCCGAGTAGCGAACCCTGTGCGTTTTGCTTATGTGGCCTTGAACTGCACCTGGTGCAGAAGGGTTCCCGTGTTTCACCCCTGTGTGTTGCCGCTACATGTCTCCTGGAACAAGAGCATAGCATCTACACATGAATTCTGACTGGAAAAGTAATCTGGAGTGTGTCTATGTATGCGTGTGTGTGTGTGTGTGTGTGTGTGTGTGTGTGTTTGTGTGTGTGTGTTGTGTGTGTGTGTGTGTGGTGTGTGTGTGTGTGTGTGTGTGTGTTGCGTGCGTGCATGCGTGCGTACGTATGCGCGCGTACGTGGTCGTGTGTACACAAGATGTGGGTTTGCGAGAGGATGCTGTGTATATGTGTGTTGTGTGTCTGCATGTGTGGTCACGCATCTGTGTATGTTTATATGTGTTATTGTGTATATGTGTGTGCGTATCTGTCTGCGTGTGTGCGTGCATAATTGTATTCCTGTACGCTTTTTAATAGTGTTTCTCGTGCTTTTCTTTTGTCGTTTGATTTTATACACAAAATATTGTAGACACGATGCGAAAAATAGTGAGTACAACATGCCACGTACCCAGCGTACATCACTATTGAAAGTGGTTTTCGCACATACCCAATTTGCATCACTGTTCAATTTTTTGCGGTCGAAAACTGACAATTATAATTGAGATAGCAAGAACGTTGGACAAAAGACCACACACACACACACAACACACCACACACACACACACACACACGCACACACACCACGCACGCACGCACGCACGCACGCACGCACGCACGCACGCGCAGAGAGACAGAGAGATAAGCAGGGGAACCCACAATGACAATGAATAAAGATATAGGGTAAGACTAATCATATTGTAAAGATAATGCAAAGCAAGGGGATCAGATAAAGTGCTAACAACGGACATCTTTAGTCTCTGTGTCAGTCTGTGTTTAAAGTGATATATGATGTGTGTGTGTGTGTGTGTGTGTGTGTGTGTGTGTGTGTGTGTGTGTGTGTGTGTGTGTGTGCGTGCGTGCGTGCGTGCGTGCGTGCGTGCGTGCGTGTGTGTGTGTGTGTGTGTGGTGAGAGAGAGAGAGAGAGAGAGAGAGAGAGAGAGAGAGAGAAAGTGAGTGTACGTGCGTTTTGTAAAGCACGCTTGGATTTGAATGAGTACCACGTTGCGAATTCAATTTTGTGCAAATCGACAAGAAATGCAAATATGAGATCCCACCAATTAAAATATTCCTCTATTTTATTTTGAATGTTTGTCTTCTCTACCAATAACAGAGTTTTGAACATCATTCTTAACATTGGCGGGTTGAACTGTACGAGCACGGGTGTTTTGATAAAGGGGACGTTATATGGAAAGCGAGCAGCGTTTTCAGTTGGACAGCCAGTCACATGACGGATCGTTTGTGACGTGTCGCTGAAATAGATCGTGTTTGCAATCACTCATATTCCGCTTAATTTACATAGAAGTATTTCAAAAGTCCTGCCAGGCAGATGGCAGTGTCTTGGAACCAAGCTATCCGCACTGCTAAGACAACGTTTCAGTAGACCGTGAGAACTAGATTGTCTGATCTCGTCAGACACATTTCTCCATAGAACAGATGTTGCAGACGTGTTTACCTACACGATTCCGCCGTGTTTTGTACACATGAATGGCGAAAATACGACGAATGCAATAAATAGAATAACTGTCACCAGCTAGTTGCTACAAAGGATAGACAACACATTTGACTAGTTGATATGCTAGGCGCTTTAGAAAGTAATCATGTCCAAGCGAAACATGTTGATGAAAAGTATTTGGGTGAGGAAATGCGACAGAAGTGCGATTTTAATCATCCTTGGTATTCTGAAGCTGTTTCGTTCTCTCTCTCTCTCTCTCTCTCTCTCTCTCTTCTCTCTCTCTCTCTCTCTCTCTCTCTCTCTCTCTCTCTCCCCTGTGTTATTGATTATTTTATTTCCTCCCAATGCTTAGTTCCACTGTGCCGTGAATTGAAAGTAACCCCACGGGTAGAATCAAAGCACATGCCTGTTGAATTTGTACTAATGCTTCCCAGTCCGAATCAGGAGACGGTTTCAAAAAGGTTAAAGGTAACCAAATTTAAAAAATATGCATGGGATCCAGCAAAAGAAGGTGATTTTATCAGTGCACTTCAGTCTGACGAGGTCAATTCAACCTTTAATGAAGCAATTGAATTGATTGATGTCAATTTTGAGAGTGCACTGAAGAAACTAAACGAAGGTCTGTTTATGGCTGGTCAAATAATGTGTAAAGAAACTGTCACAGGTAACATCAAGCACAGCCCATGGTTTGACTCTGAGTGCTATGTTAAACGCCGTCAGGTGAGACAAGCATTGAGAACGTACAGTCGGGTGAAAGTTAATGACAACCCCGATGCTGTTCAACTGAGACTTAACTATTCTATAATTAGAAACGAGTATAAAGACTTACTTCGAGACAAGCAGCAGTTATATAGACAGCAAGTTTTAAATACACTTAACGAAAACGCCAAAGATTCTAAGCGGTTTTGGAGCACTGTAAGGTCTTTAAAAAGTAGTTCTCATGTACCAAACACAATATCCAATGAAGAATGGTTTCAGCATTTCAAACAAGTCTTTAATGATGAGCTTATTCCTTCTGGTCCTAATTCTCAGGAACTTCAAACTGAGTATTTTCCTGTTGCTGATAGTAACGTTGATGAATTGGATGTCTGTATAACTGAAGGGGAAATTCTTGATTCAGTTAAGGCTTTAAAATCAAATAAAGCACCAGGTCCAGACGGACTAATTGGGGAATTTTATAAGTATTGCACCCCCACTATTCTCTTTTTCCTTAAGAAATTTTTCAACAAACTCTTTGATTTTGGCATCTTCCCTTCTATGTGGTGCGAAGCTCTGATTCAACCTTTGCACAAAAAGGGTGATATAAACAACCCAGACAACTACAGAGGTATCTCTCTTTTAAACATTAGTTCAAAATTATATACTTACATATTAAACAAGCGTTTAACAAAATGGATTGAAGATTGTGATGTAATAAACGATGTGCAGGACTGGCTTTAGAAAGAATTATAGTACTACTGATCATATATTTACCCTTTTTTCTCTGGTACAAAAGCAACTATCTAACCACAAGAAATTATACGTTGCTTTTATTGACTTTAAAAAGGCTTTCGATTCGGTAGATAGAAACCAACTCTGGTCAATCTTAAAGAAAAAAGGTATAAACGGTAAGATGTACAATGCACTTAAAAGCATATACACAGATGTCAAAGCTAGGGTTAAAGTGGGGGGAGATTTAACTGACACTTTTATGTGTCCCCGGGGTCTGAAGCAAGGAGAAATATGCAGTCCGGTTTTATTTTCGCTATTCATCAATGAGCTTGCTGAAGAAATAATTCAATACGGTAAACATGGTATTCCCTTATTACCAGACTTCATAGAGATACTAATTATGCTTTTTGCCGACGATGTTGCACTCGTAGCATCTACCGTCATTGGTCTCCAGCAGCAACTAAATGTTTTGTGTAGCACAGCAAAAAAAACTCGATTTGATCGTAAATTTAGAAAAATCAAAGTTATTGTGTTTAGAAATGGGGGGCATATCGCCTCAAGGGAAAGATGGTTCTACGACGGTAGGCAACTAGAAATTGTTAATCAGTATAAATATTTAGGTGTTATCTTTTCCACGGGTCTTTCTTTTTCCCATTGCCTTGAGGATTTAGCATCCAAGGCAAAACGTCAAGTCATCAATATTATAAAACTACTGTGGAAGTTTCAAAGTCTTTCCCCGAAATTGTTCTTTAAACTTTTCGACTGTCAAGTCCAGCCAATGCTTAGCTATGGTGCCGAAGTATGGGGTTTGACTGCAAACAACTCAATTATTGAAAAAGTACATTTGTTTGCACTCAAGAGATTCTTAAATGTTTCCATAAAAACACCCAGCGCCTTAGTCTACGGAGAAACTGGTCGGTATCCACTCTATATAAACAATTATACTAAATGTATCAAGTATTGGTTACGTGTCGTTAATATGCCGGATAATCGCCTTCCTAAGAAAGCTTACATCACGTTATATGATTTGCATCATCGAGGCAAGAACAACTGGGTTTCATCAGTTTGCTCTACGTTAAATCGCTATGGCTTTGGGTATGTATGGGAAAACCAGAACGTTTACAATGTCAAAGGTTTTCTGTTAGAATTTAGAAATCGGTTGATTGATTGTCATCTTCAAGAATGGTACACCCGAATGGATGTTAGTGATCGCTTTTCCTTCTATTCTTCCTTTAAGCAATTTAGACAAATACCGAATTATCTGTTTACGGTAAGTAATTTGAACAATCGTAAAAATCTCATAAGATTCAGGTTAGGCGTATCTTGTTTAAATACTCACAAACTGCGGCATTCGAGTGTTCCCCGAGAGGCACTCTGCTGTCCTTTTTGTCCAAGTCAGTTGGAATCTGAATATCACTTTTTTATTGTATGCCCTAAATATAAAGATGTTCGAGAGCATTTCATACCCACTAAATATTATGCAAGAGCGTCGGCTTTCAAGATGTCATTATTACTTGCCAATGATAAAATGGCTAAAGATGTTGCTGCTTTCATAACTAGAGCTTTTGAAATCAGATGCAAAAAAACGAATGGGACGTAAAGTTCATATATTTTTATGTATAATTCGGGGTACATTTTCCCCTTTAAAAGCAAAAGAGCTTGTATATGTGAGTGTATGCGTGCGAGTGTGTGTGTGTGTGTGTGTGTGTGTGTGTGTGTGTGTGTGTGTGTGTGGTGTGTGTGTGTGTCAAGTGTGTGTGTGTGTGTGTGTGTGTGTGTGTGTGTGTGTGTGTGTGTGTGTGTGTGTGATCATGAATAGGTTTACAGGTGTTTAGGCAACTACAAATGAATGTAACCTCTGTGAGATTTGTAAATGATATGCCCTAATCTATATTGGTACGTATTTTGATCATTATGTATACATCCATGACTGAGGAAGAATGTGAAAGTATCTACTTGGCCGAGAAAATGCATGTATACTTGCAAGGTGGTGGTGTTGTTACATTTGCTTTTTCCACAATGTTGTTGTTTTTCCCCCCATCCCAATGTCCCCATTGACACGGGCACGAGGCCTAGTTCAATTAAATATTTGTCATTGTCATTCTCTCTCTCTCTCTCTCTCTCTCTCTCTCTCTCTCTCTCTCTCTCTCTCTCTCTCTCTCTCTCCAATGTTTTCTGAAGCTATTCAGTACTCTCTCTCTCTCTCTCTCTCTCTCTCCTCTCTCTCTCTCTCTCTCTCTCTCTCTCTCTTTCTCTCCAACGTTTTGTTAAGTTTTGGATATGTTCTTGTTTCCCATGGTAGCAAGAAAATAAGTGACGGCATTAAAAAGCTGTCATTGCCTGTATTTTTTTTTCAGTTGAAAAAAAAATCTCTTCTAAATAAAAAACAAACAAAAAATGAGAAGATTAACACTGAGATCACTTTAAAATTAGGAATGATTTTGTCATAAGACAGATTTCTTTTTAATCAAAACGCCGGGGAATGGTACTCATAGAAGTTAAAACAGAACCTCCAAAACATTTATGCTTTTTATCTTTGTTTTATTCAGTGCATTATGCCCGGGAGAGAAAAATGGAAAGATCGGGAGATATAAAAGGGAAAGCGGGGGGGGGGGGGGGGGGGGGGGGCAGAGGAGGCAGGAGACTGTTGTATTTGTAGGCACCTGATCCGTTGGAAATTACTTCGTGCCATAAGGCATTAAAATAGCGATAGATTGAGGATAGGGCCTGTAGGAGTACTCAAGAGCGCTCAGATTCCCATATGGAATAAAGGCTTTATGATTCATGAGACTTTCACCGATCATTCACGTGTTGTCGAAACCTTAGGGCTCGAGCCAAAAGACATTCAGTTGAAGATAGAAAGAAGACAGGACCCCGAACAATACGTTGCTCCATACATAACTCCAGCGTGCAGGATGACCAGCTTTTTACGTGGGATGACTCT
This sequence comes from Conus canariensis, assembly GCA_033310375.1. Classification (NCBI taxonomy): domain Eukaryota; kingdom Metazoa; phylum Mollusca; class Gastropoda; order Neogastropoda; family Conidae; genus Conus; species Conus canariensis. The sequence goes on from CM065727.1 coordinate 68,719,939, forward strand.
TCACTTGTGTGTTGCTGAATCTGCCAGTGTGCTTTCAGTTGTCCCATTAGTATCTCATTCCTAAAAAGAACAGAATTAGAAAAAAAAATTCCGGTTTGAGTCCAATCCAACCTGAGTCTTCCACGTTGGGCTTAATCACCACACAGTGAATCTCTTGAGCATCGGGCATCCCCCAGTTCAATCTTGGTGAGCGACTTGCCGAGCCATCCTCAACCCACCCGTCATGCTTCTGGCCCCATCCTCTTCTTCACCTCATATCTTTCCTCTTTCTGCTCCCAGTATCACCCCTATTCCCACTCCCACCCCCCTTACCCCCTCCTTTCTTGCTCCTCCGATCCCGCTTCCTCCCATACCATGACATAAAATATTCTTGAAGTGATTGATGGGAAAGGTGATGACTCTGCCTTCTCACACACACCCCACATCCTCTACTCTACCCCCTTTCGTCGAAGGAACTGTTCAACTCAAGGGAGAGCACCATTCGTTTTGTCAGTCGGTTGGTAGGTCAGTCAGTCAGTCAGTTGGTAGATCAGTCAGTCAGTCAGTCAGTCAGTTGGTAGGTCGGTCAGTCAGTCAGTCAGTCAGTTGGTAGGTCGGTCCGTCAGTCAGTCAGTCAGTTGGTAGGTCGGTCAGTCAGTCAGTCAGTCAGTCAAGCATTACCAAATATAAAGGTAGCCTAATCCATCTATGGAAATAAAAACGATCAAAATTAGAAACAAAGTCTGGAGAAAATTTTTAAAAAAACATTATGAACAAAGTTTGGACGTTTCGTCCTATGGAGACATCGCCAGGTGTGCCCAAAGAGCCTGTTGGATACCATGGAGAATAAAGCCCCACAGCCAGGTGTGCCCAAAAGAGCCTGTTGGATACCATGGAGAATAAACCCCACAGCCAGGTGTGCCCAAAGAGCCTGTTGGATACCATGGAGAATAAAGCCCCACAGGCAGGTGTGCCCAAAGAGCCTGTTGGATACCATGGAGAATAAAGCCCCACAGGCAGGTGTGCCCAAAGAGCCTGTTGGATACCATGGAGAATAAAGCCCCCACAGGCAGGTGAATGTGCCCAAAGAGCATGCTGGATACCATGGAGAATAAAGCCCCACAGGCAGGTGTGCCCAAAGAGCCTGTTGGATACCATGGAGAATAAAGCCCCACAGGCAGGTGTGCCCAAAGAGCCTGTTGGATACCATGGAGAATAAAGCCCCACAGGCAGCCTCGCAGGACGAAACCTTGCGACTATTTTTGCTCATCATCGGATCATGCTCCAACTACTTTTTGATTGTTTATGGTGATGCTTCAGTGCGATCGTGCCATAGTCTTTGCCGTCACAACTTTGAAGGTCGCTTGTTCATCTGGTTTCACACATTGTGAGTTCAGCACACTTGACTATCACTGTCAGCCTGACGCGTTCAGTAAAAGCACTTTTCGCGGACTACAAAGGTCATCTGATCATAATTCAGGAATCTTCAGCACCTTTCACTATTTTCAAAGGTCAGCTGGTCTCTCACAGGGTAACGCAGTGATGTAACATTCTTCCCCAACTACAAAGGTCATTGAGGCTCATTTATTGAACTCCAGCACTCAATCCTATCTACAAATGCCAAATGATCATAAAGATTAACTAAATAGCTGGCGGTTTTTATAAACGAAATTAAGCCGGACAAAGCCGTTCGTTTTCTTGAATAGACCACAAGAATAGGTTAAGACTGAGACCTATGTTAATTAGCTAGAACTGATGTGCATCGATTTATGTAAGAAATGGTTTTCAAATGACGCTACATGTGCATTGGCTTATACAAGAAAATTAATGGTTTCCAAGTGACATTACATTCTAAGAGTGAAATATTGAATACGCTCTTTTTTTCACCGCGCTTGAAAATTTTGTTCTTAAAAATATTAGCCTGCATTCGACGGCTAGATTTACTAGAAGAATCATGTGAGGAAAAAGCGTATAAAATATGAAACATTAAACAATTACGCTAACCCTTAACTCGTACGCATCTTATACATAAGACATGGACACATCAGGCAAATCTCGCATGCTAACACCCAGTAGGTGCACAGTGGCTCAGTGATGCCGCACTGAAGTGGTAAACGGATGTTGTGAGTTTGAATCTTGCTGGCACTGATATGAAAAAAATTGTAATTTTGCACTGTCCATTGAAACATGTCGTTGTAGCGGCATCAGCGTCACGAAAGATTGATTGCCCTCCCCCCACCTCTCTCTCTTTCTCCTTCTCTCTCTGTCTCTGCTCTCTCTCTCTCTCTCTCTCTCTCTCTCTCTCTCTCTCTCTCTCTCTCTCTCTCTCTCTCTCTCTCTCTCTCTGTTAGCTATTTGGCAAGGTTTGAGAGTGCTCTTGTTTCCTTTGGTAATGAGATTTTTTTTTAAAGACGTATTGAAAAGCAGTATGTCTTTCTTTGTATTTCTTCCATTTCAGCGTGATTTGTTTTGAACTAGAAATAGAAAACGGGAGGACTGAGTCTGAAATAGCTTCAAGATGTGGAACAATGTTATCATGAAGTTGATTTGCTTTGACACAAAATGTCAGGCAGTGGGAACTCCCAGAACCTTTGACACAGCAAAACAAAACCATTAACAAGGTTTGTGCTTTCCACTCCTTGCATTTCTTTCAGCATATTATAATCCGGAAGAGGAGACTATCAGTGGTTGAGACGGAAGAAGGGTATGGTCAGTGGACAAGGGTGTTGGCTATTATATTGGCAGGTTTTATTCTAGTATGCTATCAATCTCGAATCACTTCGTGTCAAATGATTTTGAAATAAAGAGGGCTTGAGTGCATAATCTGTAAGAATATTGTATGTGCTCCAAAAGCGATGGTTGGGCGCAAGGGTAACAGAGCTCTACGTGTGGAAAGGTTTAGACACGTGTCAGTTTATAACAGTTACACTTCTAATCGTTTGTGAAACCTTTTAAGTGTGCTTTTAGCCATCTGCAGACTGTTGTTTTAGTCTTGGAAATATGATAATGATAAAGGTTTCCTCATTTTGGGGTCCATGGGGAACAATGCACTCTCTAATGGCCTTTTCTTGTCCAAATAGAGGCCCAGCCTGCCTAGCCTGTGTGCTCCACTTTGGTATGAATCACCAGACTGTAAACCTTCCCACCACTGCGCGCTCCAAATTCGATCTGCTTCGTGCTTGGCCAAGCCACCCTCAACCACCCACACTCTGCCAGTGCCTCAAGGATACCTAATTTCTCTGCGGTAGCGCATTGAAATCGCAGTCAGCTACTGCGAGTTTGAATCTCACTAATAGCCACATGAAAAACAAATCTTCTCATTTTTCTTCTGTGGATTTGAGTCTGTAGCTCCGGCGGTATGAGTTTAATGAAAGACAGCACTGTCTGTCTGTCTGTCTGTCTGTCTGTCTGTCTGTCTGTCTATAGATAGATAGATAGATAGATAGATAGATAGGGCAGGGGGATGATGAGATAATTTCTTTCGATAAATTTCCTTTTAATTTCGAATGGTACGATAGATTGGCTTTATAATCCACAGCTCTGTGTGATCGATTTGATAATTCTGGGAAGATTTCATATTCATGCGTGAAGGTAATGACTCCAAATGATATCAATATCAAGTAAACTATTCAAAAATCAGCACATAATGACTTTTCAGCGCATTAACATAATACAGGTTTACTCTGACCTTTAAGTCGTTGATCTAGTTTTCTTTTCTTCTTCTGTGTTTGTGCATGTGTCATAAAGTTGATCTGATTTGATTCAGAATGTCTTGGAGTGGGCACTCTGGAACAAAGACGCAGCACAAAAGAGAATAAAAACAGAAAGAAATAAAAAGAGTTTGTGCATTTGACTTTCTTTGTTTTATTCAGTGAAGGGTATGGTTGTCGGAGGGGAGGGAAAGGGGTGGGGATTCCTTTGGCAGGTTTCACAACAGCATGCAATCCGAGTAAAATCACTTCGTGCCAAAAGATGTTCAAACAAAGGGAGCTAGAGAGCAAAATCCGGATCAATATCTACACGGCAAATTATGCCTGGGCGCAGCGTTATTAAACTGCCCACGTGGAAGGAAGGTTTATGTTTACAGCAGTCATTCTACACCTGATGCAGTTCAATCATATGATGTGGAGTCCCTGCTTCCAGCCGTGTTTGGATCAAAGTTTTATTCCTTAGATAAGACGAGAATACCGCTACCTAGGATTTGACTCATCAGGTAATATCTTTCTTGTCAAAATCAATAAACAAACAGAATTTTTTTTTCGGTATTAAAAAAAAGCTTGCTGGCCAAAATAGAAATGACTGATGGAGAAGGTGATGTTTTTGTTCCCCCCCCCCCCTCCCCCAGTCACTGATCTCAAACCGAACACCATCCGTTTATTCCCCCCTTCCTTCGTCCCTCGTCCAATGATTTATTTATTTGTTACCACATGAAGAGGTCACCTCAACCATCTATGAGAATCCAAACGTACAGTGAAACTAAATTTTTAACAACTGGGCTTAAAAGTTCGTTCTATGGGGACTTCATTAGGCCTTTTCAAAGAATACCATGTATGGTGCAGTGAAAGAAAGACGCCTCTACTTTTTGCACCGTAGTGTCATGCTCCAATTCCTGTTTGATTGTTTAAAACGGTATTTCAACGTGATCCTGCAGTCAAAATATTCTTTGGGGTTCATGGACTGTAAGTTCAGAACACCTGACTAAATATCTAGGTCAGCCCGTCTCAATCTTTAAAATTTAGCACTCTTTTGCTAACTACAAAGTTCATTTGTTCCCACTCAATAAACGTTCAGCCCTTTTTACAATTTTCCAAGGTCAGGTGTTTTCTCACATTGCGATGAAGCAATGTAACATTCTTTCTTCACATCAAAGCACTCATTTATCAAAAGTTAACATTAATTACGCTCTACAATTATCACTAGTCCCAGAAACTTACAAACAAAAATCAGGCAGTTTTACGAAATGAAACCATGTATAGTTGCTAGTTTTCTTAAAAAACTTAAAGAACAAGCTCAAAATTGAGAAGTATGTTAATTCTCTGGAATTCGTGTGCAATTATTTTGACATGACATTGTTTCCAAACATCTGTACGTAAAAAAGGATGTAACGTTGAATAGTTTTCTTTCCAACTACGCCTGAAAATATTACTTTCAAAAATAGTAGCCTGTTTAGATCATGCTGCACCCGACAGCCAGATTGATAGGAATGAGGGCAGGAACATTAAGTGTGAAAGAAACACAGTTATAATTTTAACTACTCTACAGCTGATACCGAAGACAAGGACACATCGGGCAAGCCTAGAATACTAACATCTCGCATGCGCCTGCCGGCCTAGTAGGGCTGCAGTTTGCTTTAAGTCTACTGTTGACTGGTGTTTTATTATCAGAATTATAATAGTAATGAAAACTTCCACTGTTTTGAATCCATCAGGAAATGTGGACTCTGTACTGTCCTTTTCTCGCCGAAATAGACGTTCACCCGACCGAACCCGAGTCTTCCATTTTAGAATTAATCTCCAGACAGTAAACCTTCCAAGCATCAGACCCTCCCCCATTCAATCAGCTTCGAGAATTGCCGAGTCATCCTCAAAGACTCCCTCCCTGTCATGCTTCTTGCCCCTTCCCGTCTGTCCCCTCACCTCTCTTCTCACCTTCCTCCTTTTCCTCCTCCTCCAGTTCCTTCCCCCCCTACCATGACATAAAATAGTCTGCGGGCCAAAATGAAATGATTGATGGAGGAAGTGATGCCATCGTCTCGCCTCCCGGCCACTATTTTTCGACACCAAAAGCAACTACACACCATTCTTCTTCATTCATTCATTCATTCACCCGCCTGTTCATCATCGAATACATAATATATGGATAAACAAACACACGGAATGCAAAACTTTCAGCACTTTTTGCTGAATGCAAGGGTCAGCTGATCACAGTTAAGAAGAAAAATCAGCAGTCTATTACTTATCAAGATTTGTTCGTTTCATGTATTGAATATAGTAAATACCACTTATCAACTACAAAGAGGGTATTGTCGCTTATTGACGGTCCACATTCTTCACTATCCACAAATACTTATTGTTGTTGAAGATTGACCAAATTCTTGGCAATTTTGAAATTAAAACAAAAGTTGTTGGTTTTGAAGGACTAAAAAAAAACTTTCAAACCAAGAAATACCTTTATTTTCTAAAAATGACATACAGTTGGTTTAGCAGGAGTTCATTTCCGAAAATGTGCGTGCTCTAAGTATGTAATACGTAGAATTTGATATTTCCTCCGCCTTTGAAAATATTAATGAAAATTACTTCCTGCGTGTGTAATCATACTGTCCTTGGTAGGTGGATTTTAAAGAACTAAATGAGGGCAGGAGCTGTAGATATTAGAAAGTTAGAAATAAAGTAAACTGAGCTTCAATACATACCGTACAGAAGACAAGGATATACCAGGAAAAAACCTACCTTGGTAACATTTCATGGGTCGCTGGGGGTGGGGAGGTGGAGAGGGGGCTCAGTTCTACCGCACCGAATTCACAGTCAGACGTCTCGAGTTCAAATCAGAGTAGCACCCAACATTAGAACTGTCGTTCTGACTGCTCATTTTAACGTGTTGTCGGTCTGGTGGTGTCAGCGTAGTGACAGATATCCACGCTGCTCTCACACTGCCTGCCGTATCACCTCTGGTGTGTGTGGATGTTCAATATAAATGTAACGAAATGCGATGCGTTGGCACAACGTCTGTTGCATAAGTGTCACTATCCTGCAACTCCATCCTGAAGTGTCTTTTGCCAGGTTGAATTAAGGATCTGGAAAGGCACGCGGAAGAGTGCGGACCTGTGTCCAGTTTTAAACGAATGCCGGATCCGTCTTTGACCAGATCTGCTCCAAAATGTGTGGTAATAAACACAAAACAATGGCGTGTTCGCTGTCACATGAAGGAAAATAGGGTACGCAGGTCCCTCTATGTCTTTTATTTCATTGTCTGATCTTTCGTGAGCGAGTCAGTTCATGAGCGAAAATTATTTTACTGCCAGGGGACGTAATAGCAGGAACAGACCGTCAGAGTCCCTTCTCTCTCTCTCTCTCTCTCTCTCTCTCTCTCTCTCTCTCTCTCTCTCTCTCTCTCTCTCTCTCTGTGCATGTGTGTATCTAAAACAAACAAAAACAAAAACAAAAAGGGGGGGGGGGGGGGGGGTGAGGGCACTTCGGTATGAAGATTTGGAAATTGCATTACTAATTTCACTGAAAACTTTTAATAGTCCATTTTATAGGCGATTATCAGTTCGCGGATAGTAATTTCACAGTATAAGCATTCATTTTAGCACACTGTCTCACAAGAAAAACGGGAACGAAATGCAACTTGCTGCTATAGAGGCATGTATTCCAGTGTTTTTATGAACACGTTACAAGCATTTTTGAACATTTCTTTCTGTCTGAAAATGATTCTTTCTGCCTCTTGAAATGCCACATCTTGGCTATTTTATTCTCTGCTACTTTTTTTTCTTAATATGACCTTTTATATCAGCAAAGTTTTCTTAACTTTTACATCGGTAACTTTGTCACCTGTTCATACTAGTATAGGTATACCTGTCATCAATCGACTTCATATATTCGACGGTGAAGAATATTGTTAGTCAATACATACGTTAAGTATTGTGACATGTGCTTATCGATGGTCATAGATTACATTCATGCTCCCAAATTGGCCGACGAAGAACCCTCGTCTAAAATATCAGTACGAGCACAAAAACAGGTGAGCAGATTGATCATTATCTTTGGTTTGTGAAACCTCGAATTAGCCGGTCACCTCGATCGGGTAAGTAACTGCTCATCTGTATTTTCAGGCGTTGCATTTTTGTTTTCAGCTATAAGAGCAGACTGACAAGAAAGTAAACCAAGCTGTTATAAAGATTTTCTCTTAACATGCCTTCTCCTCCTGCCTTGCCTTCTATGTCTCTCTCTCTCTCTCTCTCTCTCTCTCTCTCTCTCTCTCTCTCTCTCCTTCTCTCTCTCTTTCACACACACACACACACACACACACACACACACACATTCACACACACACACACTGTTTGACATTTTCAAATTATCATCTTACTGCTCTCAGGTTCACGAACGATGCTTATGCATTGTTACACAAAGAAAACCAGATAATCAAAAGAATAAAAAAAGAAAGAGAAAGGAAGAAAAGAATACGAGGAGGAAAAACTTTCGGAAACTCTCTCTCTCTCTCTCTCTCTCTCTCTCTCTCTCTTTTGTATTGACCTTTTTCATCACCTGCTTATTTGAAATTTGCGCGCAAACATGGGCACATATACTACGCACAAAAAGTTAAGGATCAGTATGTGAAAACAGGTGCGTAATAAACTCAGTTCGCTACTGTTATTTATTTCTTAGTCCAGCCAAATTGTCATGAATTCTTGTTCAGCTGTAAGTGGGCGATGTTGTGTTAGTGCGAAAATTGCACGGGATTCTCTACTACTGAGCTGGGCCGCAAACGGAAAAGCGGAAACTTGCGAAAAATGACCTTGTTTTGGACCGTTCTGCCTGAACACATTGCACTTGCCAGATGGAAAAACCATTATGCACGTGCAAGCACTGCTGTTTATGTGTGAGATGCTGTCGCTCGCTTGGCTATATAAGAAGACATTCCACCAGTAGTAGGCCTGATCTGACAATGCCACCACGACGAAAATTAAGCGAGTTGGATAGGGGACGAGCTGTTGCATGATTCCAAGATGGTGTTCCCAAGCGAGAAGTGGCCAGGCGACTTCATGTGTCCATCTCGGTCATTGTCCGACTGATTCAACGCTTCACAGCCACTGGGATTGTCCATGAAAGACGCAGATCTGGTCGACAGAAGAAGACAACCCCACGTGACGATCGTCTCATTGAACGACAAGCCCTGCAGACAAGAACAGCCTCTTCCAGCATAATTCAAAGGCAGTTCAGGGTGGCTACTAACGTCAACATCAGCCAGCAGACCATACGGAACCGCCTACATGGGTTTAATCTCCGTTCTCGTCGCCCAGCAGTACGGCCACGCTTAACTCCAGCCCATAGGGCAGCACGCCGCGCCTTCTGCGCACGTCACGTGAGGTGGACACGTCAGCAATGGTCCCAGGTCCTGTTCAGTGATGAATCACGCTTCACCCTTCACCACAACGACGGCCGACTGAGGGTCTGGAGGCGCCCAGGGCAACGCTTTACTGACGCCACTGTCCAAGAAAAGGTGGCCTTTGGTGGAGGTTCTGTAATGGTCTGGGGGGCCTTCAGCCTTCACCACAGAACACCCTTGTATCATGTACAGGGTAACCTGACTGGCATCAGATACCGGGATGAGATCCTTTGACCGCTGGCTGTGCCTACACTGCAGCAGATGGGACCGAGGGCTGTCTACCAGGATGACAATGCTCGCCCCCACAGGGCAAGGGTGGTCAACGACTTCCTGCAGCAGTCTGGAGTCAACAGAATGGAGTGGCCAGCATGCAGTCCCGATCTCAACCCGATTGAGAACCTCTGGGATGAGCTGGATCGCAAAGTGAGGAGCCACCCCCCTCCCAGGGATGCCCAACACCTCTACCAGATGCTGCAGGCTGAGTAGCAGGCGCTTCCACAGAGGATCTTCACCAACCTGGTCAACTCGATGAGGACTCGCTGCGTCGAGTGCCAGAACAGCCATGGTGGTTACACGCATTACTGAGCTTTTGGGAGCATCAGTATGCCCTGTCTTGTGATTTCAATGACTTTGGGAAATCAAATTTGAATACGTACCCACTTTAATCAAATGTACACACCAAACGATTGCTCGAGATTGAAGGCAATTGTGTATCGTTATCACTAAAGAATGGAATTAAATGTTGGCCAAACTTCAACGCATTGACTTTCTTATTTTGACAGTTATGAATGTTTGTGAAAGTGATCCTTAACTTTCTGTGTGTAGCTTATATACACATACACACATTGACACACATCCACACACACACACACACGCACGCACGCACGCACGCACGCACGCACCACACACACACACACACACACACACACACACACACACACACACACACACACAGAGTCAGGGGGGTGGAAGTGAGGGAGGGAGAAACGTCTTTCCTCAATACATTTAGAGGGATGCAAATTGGATTTTGATCGTAAGTTATGGGCCACCGATGGGATACTTCCTAAAATATTTCATAATCATACACTGACGAATTACGAGGGAAACCATTTAAAAACTGCTTTTGTAATGACTGTCTCGCGCATCCGATGGGGGTCAACGTGAATTCCTAGTTATTCATCTAAAATTCTTTCCTTTTCTCTGTGTCACTTTGTGCGTCTGTGTATGTGCCTCCCACCCCTCCTGTCTCTGTCTCTCTGCCTGACTGCTTCTCTCTCTCTGTCTCTGTCTCTGTCTCTCTCTCTCTCTCTCTCTATTTATCTCTCCTCTACTGAAAGTGTATTGACCTTTTTTACACTGTCTGTTTATTTGACTTTTGCACGCAAACAAGGGCACACGCGCGCGCGCGCACACAACACACACACACACACACACACACACACACACACACACACACACACACACAATATATATATATGCACGCACGAACGCACACGCACGCACGCACACGCACACACACACACACACACACACACACACACACACACACACACACACACACACACACACACACCCCTTCGGAGAGAAAGACAAGGGTAATTCATCTGGTTTTTCCTCTTCACATTCAGAGAGATAACTTGGTTTTATAATCCCTAGCTGTCAGCACGATAACTTGGTTTTATAATCCCTAGCTGTCAGCCATCGTGCTGATGCCATAATCATGCCTTAAGGAAGTGCCACCAGATGATATCAGTATCAGGTGAACTAGTCGTAAATGCTTTTGAAATTACCAGCTCGTGCAACAATACTCTGGGCTTTCATTGATCGTATTCCCTTTACTTTTCACTGTGTTTCTCTCTGAGTTTGTCTGTGTGGCCTTCTCTCTCTCTCTCTCTCTCTCTCTCTCTCTCTCTCTCTCTCTCTCTCTCATATGTACGCACACACACACACACACACACACGCGCGCGCGCGCGCGCGCGCGCGCGCGCTCGCGCGCACACACACACACACCACACACACCATTGGAGAGAGACAGACAGACAGACAGAGAGAGAGAGAGAGGAGAGAGAGAGAGAGAGGGGAGAGACAAGAAGAAGAAGAAGAAGAAGAAGAAGGAGAAGAAGAAGAATGGTGAACAACATATTGAAAGAGTGACTGAATACCTTAAGACTAGTTGAGTAGCGTGTTTTGCGTACATCGAAATTTATTCCTGCATAAGAAAAGTGAAATCTGTTTTTAGCAATTTCACGGAAAATTGGACATCAAGTACCATATATGGGATACTGCATATTCAGCGTATCTTTGCGTCAGCTATTTTAATCTAATTATTTTTCACGTGGTACTAGTGAGTGTATATTTTCATCTTATGTTTTTACAGCAACAGTGGCAGCAGCAGCGGTAGTAGGAAGAGGAGGAGCACTATTATTATTATTATTATTATTATTATTACCATTATTATTACTAATGTCATTACTATTGTCATCATTATTATCATTATTGTTATTATCATTATTATTATTGTTATTGATGCAACAGTCGCTCAAGTGGCATGCACTTTATTTTCAAATTCTACAAATGCTTATTGAACATAAAGCGTGTGCCTTGTATCCTTTACACAAACTACTGTCGCTAATGAGTGCAGAACGTTTAGTTTGATTGATTTGATGTCAGATTTGTAAAGAAGTACTTTAGAATTGATTGGCTCGTCTTTTTATATCGAAAAGAAAATATATACAGGAAAAAAAAAATTCGTAAGTTGAAATTTCATCCTTAACATGTTATTTATGTACGCGTGTTCCGCCTGGGTTCCCGTTTGTGACAGAACGTACGGATGGCACTAGATGTGTGACTTCTTTTTTTTTTTTTTTTTTTTCAGATACGAGATTCTGAACTACCAGCCGGCACTACAGGCAGACGGCAGCGTGACGTATCAGTACGTCACCATCGGAAAATGGATGACGGGCGTTTTGGACCTGAACGTCAGCGCCATCTACTGGCCGAGGAAGGGGAGGAACCCTGAGAAACCCTTTGTGTCTGTGTGCAGTCAGCCGTGCGGTCCAGGCTTCGTTAAGGTCAGGATGGGGAGCACGTCGGATTGAGTTTGTCTGGGGCTTTACCGTTGATAACAGTTTTATTTTCTCTTTAGTCCTCCTTGGAGTACTCTTCCTTTCTCTTAACTTTCCTCTGTTTCTTCTGCCTCCTTCATACGTTCTTCTTCTTCCTCCTCTGCTCTATTATTATTATTGTTATTATTATTATTATTGTTATTATTGTCACTATTGTTAGTAGTAGTAGTATCATCATCATCATTATCATCATTATAATTATTATCATTATTATTATCGTCATTATTACAGTTGTTGTTGTCGTTGTTGTACTCCATTATTCCTGTCTCTGTCTGTTTGTCGCTCTCTCTCTCTCTCTCTCTCTCTCTCTCTCTCTCTCTCTCTTCTCTCTCTCTCTCTCTCTCTTCTCTCTCTCTCTCTCTCTCTCTCCTCTCTCTCTCTCTCTCTCTCTCTCTCCCCTTCTCTCTCTTCGCTCGCTTGCTCAATGCCCTTTTCGTTCTACACAACACTACATTCCATTACAATAATGGCATTGCAATGTGTGTGTGTGTGTGTGTGTGTGTGTGTGTGTGTGTGTGTGTGTTGTGTGTGTGTATGTGTGTGCGTGTGCTTGTGTGTGTGTGTGTGTGTGTGTGTGTGTGTGTGTGTGTGTGTGTGTGTGCGTGCGAGTGCGTGCGTGCGTGCGTGCGTGTGTTTGTGTGTGTGTGTGTTTGTGTATGTGTGCGCGCGCACGTGCGCGCGTGCAGCAAGGCGTGGGGTCAGGGGGCGTCACGTGCTGCTGGGTGTGCACGCCCTGCAAGGACAATGAGATCACGGTGGACGAGTTGCTGTGTCAGCCCTGCGCCCTGGGCTGGTGGCCCAACGACAACCAGACCGGTCTGTTCCCTCTGTTCTCACTGCCTCCATCTCTGTCTCCTCTCTGTCTGTCCCTCCGTCTGTCTGCTTGTTTGTTCGTCTCTTGTCTGTCTGTCTGTCTGTCTGTCTTCTCTCTCTCTGTCTCTTTCTCTTGCTGTCTTACTCTCTCTGTGCCTTACTCTCTGTCTGTCTGTCTCTCTCTCTTTCTCTCTCTCTTCTCTCTTCTCTCTCTCTCTCTCTTCTTACTCTCTCTGTGCCTTACTCTCTCTGTCTGTCTCTTTCTCTCTCTCTCTCTCTCTCTCTCTCTCTCTCTCTCTCTCCTGTCTTTCGCTCTCTCTCGCTCTCTCTCTCTCTCGTTTGTTTTTTTTTGTCCTATCTTCTGTTTTCTCATTGTATTTTGAGAATATGTATTTAGATCGACATTACGCTTTTTTCATGCATTGTGTCTTTACTGTCGAATGTACACTTTTTGACAGTGAGTTCATCTGATTTGGTTCAATGTAATTGGCGGTGGTGGTGAAATTGTATCGTTGCTGTAGTGTATATTTCGGCGTAATTTTTTCCCCCATTCCTTTCACGTAGTATTGTGCCTGTACGTGGAGAGAATTCTCTCCATTCTCTCTCTCTCTCTCTCTCTCTCTCTCTCTCTCTCTCTCTCTCTCTCTCTCTCTCTCTCTCTCTCTCTCTCTCTCTCTGTGGCCTAGATGGTACCGTATACCGAAGCATACGCATCAATGACTGCTGGCCTGTTTTCCCGAAGAGAACAATTATTATTCCTCAGGATGTCGTGATGATCAGGAACTCATTTTAATCACTGTTTTCCCAGTGAAACATAGACTGTTCTTTAAGAAACCAAGTCAGACTAATCGGTTTTTTTTTCGGTGAAACGCGTGTTATCAACTGCTAACATAAAGAATTCCTATTTACCTAGCGTGAATTGGGACAAAAGTTACTGTTGATTTAGGAAGCTTGCATTCCCTCGACTGCTATCTGTGTCTGTGGACTGCTGTGTCTGAGGACTGCTATCTGTGTCTGTGGACTGCTGTGTCTGAGGACTGCTGTGTCTGTGGACTGCTATCTGTGTCTGAGGACTGCTATCTGTGTCTGTGTAAGCGGACTGCTATCTGTGTCTGCGGACTGCTGTCTGTGTCTGTGGACTGCTATCTGTGTCTGAGGACTGCTATCTGTGTCTGTGGACTGCTATCTGTGTCTGTGGACTGCTATCTGTGTCTGTGGACTGCTATCTGTGTCTGTGTCTGTGGACTGCTATCTGTGTCTGTGGACTGCTATCGGTGTCTGTGGACTGCTGTCTGTGTCTGTGGACTGCTATCTGTGTCTGTGGACTGCTATCTGTGTCTGTGGACTGCTACCTGTGTCTGTGGACCGCTATCTGTGTCTGTGGACTGCTATCTGCGTCTGTGGACTGCTATCTGTGTCTGTGGACTGCTATGTGTGTCTGTGTATGTGGACTGCTATCTGTGTCTGTAGACCGCTGTGTCTGTGGACTGCTATCTGTGTCTGTGGACTGCTATCTGTGTCTGTGGACTGCTATCTGCGTCTGTGGACTGCTATCTGTGTCTGTGGACTGCTATCTGCGTCTTGGACTATGTCTGTGGACTGCTATCTGTGTCTGTGGACTGCTATCTGTGTCTGTGGACTGCTATCTGCATCTGTGGACTGCTATCTGCGTCTGTGGACTGCTATCGGTGTCTGTGGACTGCTATCTGTGTCTGTGGACTGCTGTGTCTGTGGACTGTTATCTGTGTCTGTGGACTGCTATCTGTGTCTGAGGACGGTGGTACAAGCCACACGCAGATTCCGCTGCTCAACCAGTGCGCCCAGCACTGCAGGGGATCGGTGTGCGTGAAGGACATTTACGACCGGTTCTCCAAAAATCGACTTTTCGCAAGGGAAATCGAACACTGCTCGAGCTAAATTTGAATATGCCAGCCGGGCTGGGGAGGGAGGGGGGTAGTGGGGGAGGTGGTACCTTGCTGTGCTATTCTTGGTTGCATGGCTCAGACGGGGACAAAATCCCTTTCCTTCCATAAAATATAAAACAAAGGAAAAACACATAACTCTGAATGGACAGACGCGCTCATATGAAAGATCTGTGGAGTGGTGTGACGTATGTTAAGAGTATTTGTCGTTATGAGCCGATTGGAATAGACTTGTTATGCTGACCAATCGGAAGGGTGCATCGTGTAGATGCAGGATGCCTGCTGAACGCTTTCTACCACCATCAGCACACGTTTCAATGCCAGTATAATGAAATCACATTCAGCGAATTCCATGGACCCAATCGTGTCGAAGAGCTGTTCAGCTCAGGCAGAGCAATGATTTGCCCGTGCTTTTTCACACATTCATGTCTCAAATACTGTTTCAAGTAATGCAGTGTGTATGTGTGTGTGTGTGTGTGTGTGTGTGTGTGTGTGTGTGTGTGTGTGTGTGTGTGTGTGTGTGTGTGTTCTGTGCCGTGGCATTATTCCTACGCCTCTATTCCAGCTCCCTTCCAAAGTCACTTCCTGTCTGCTCCCACTGCAGCCGCGGCACCGAGAAATCACAGGGAGAGTCCGCCTCAAGTCATAATGAAGCAACTCGCCAGAAGAGACACTACACTGCTGCCAAGTCACATCGGTGGTGTTCAGTGGTGCCTGTTCCGATCCAGTACACGCTAGACACCACCTGCTAAGCCCCCTACTGACCACAATTACAGATTCGTCGTGGAGCCAGCGTGAGTGAGCGTCCTTCTGTGGAGGGGCCCACCATGTCCGGTCAGCGACTGTCCCCATGAGTCTGCCAATGCCGGCGACATGGACACGAACTGTTTGAGAGCATGAAGATTTAGAGGAGATCAAAACTGAGGCCACCATGAGAGCAGCTCGTGAGGGGTCACAGACTTTAGACTTCCTTTATGCTGATCAATGAGGATGATGAAGACGATGGAGTTCCATTCTGGTATGAGACCGCATGACAGTGCTGGACTCTATACTTTCGTCCTTAACATATCCCAGCGTCAACCAGGTCCAAGAGATACAGACACCTGCAGTGTTGGTCAGAACATTTGAGCAACACTGTCAAAGACGCATCCATTAAGTGGATGAAAGTTGACTAGGTGGTTCCAGTCTTCTCCAGTCTTCCCAGTTGAGCCCATAGCAAACTTAAATATGGGTTGGAGGCGATGATGGACCGAAACATCCCACAAATGTAAGTGCCTCTGATGGGAATCGAACCCATGACCTCCCCGTCGGAAATCCGTGACCCTGACCAGTGCGCCACGGCGGCTCATGTTTTGTGTGTTTATTTGTAGTTTGGCTGTTTTCAGCAACGCTGCTGTCCGTGTTAGTCTTCTTGTAGCCATTTTACTTACTGTTGCTAACAGTCTCACACAAAATGACACTAGAAAACTGGCCACCCAATACCATTTTATCAGTATGCCTGTTTTGAAAACAGAGTTGTTGTTGCTTTTCTACGTTAAAATTTTAAATAGTTGACTCGTCCCAACAAAACAATCAGTATACGTGTTCTGTGAGCTGCATAACTGGAAGCAAGTGTCCCCGACCCTGTCGAAAAGGCCTTGTCTACAGGTTCACAAAGTCCCAGTGAAGCGCATTGCTACAGTCATCTATCCCCCTGCTGCTATCCCTGGTCTGTAGCTCTCCCCTGTGCTCTCTCCTGTCTGTGGTCCGGCGACCTCACAGCCAGTCTGTTTTCTCTGGGTCCCTGTCCACCTCCCAGTCTGCCTCCATCATTAAGGCTGACTCTGTGACCGGCGGCTACAAGCCATGCTTGTTCTGTGTCACTGTCCCACAGTTGTTAGTCTCACGCCCCCTTTTTTCCATCGAGGGTGATGTTGTTGTGGTCTGGGCAGACGGTTAGGGCAATGTCACAAAGGAGTTACAGAGCAGCATTTTGTTTGGAAACAAGCGTGCAGCATGGTGCTTCCTGTGCTTCCCATCTGACACACTATTGTACCAAACAGATTTCAAAACTATTCTGTGCATGAACTCATTTCCTGACATGCTTCAGTCTGGTGAAATATATTTCTTGCGTTTTGCATCCTGAGCCAGTGAAAAGCGCTGCCAGTAGACACGCAACTATGTTTTGCTTGACATTTAGATAGCATACAAAGATTGGACAGGCCTGCTTAACTTGTTAACAAGACACAAACTTTGTACCGGATCGATTTGTCTTATTATCGCTTAATCTGTGAGACGCAGAGAAAGACGTGAAAACCTGAGCAGGACTCCCTCACTGATACTGAATGTTGTGCAACATAATTATGGTCTGTCAATAGCGCGGTGAAGCGGATGGAAAATATAACATCGTACCGCGGGTATTTTGTTGCCTGACATACCTTTCAAGAAACGGCTTTGAAATGTCCACCGATCTAAATCATGTGTGCCTCTTTGCAGTGGCTGTTTCACATGGAAGCATCGTCGTGTGATATGGGTCTTTGGGAGAAAGTCAACGGAATGGGTGCTCTCTCTGTGTCCCCGTCCTCTTTGCTTTGCTACGTTCTGCTCTAATGCAAACCCCCTTCCCTACGTGATGCAACAGCTGTAGAAAGCAATCCCGGGAGACTACAGCAAACTAAAAACAATCCACAACACAGATAACACACAAAAAGCGCAGAGGAAAACTGACTTGATAAATAATACCAAACACACGAGCGGATTTTCGACAAGTTTGTCTTCTTTGGACGTTAGAAACCGAAGATAAAATGCACTGAAGAATACTACCCAAACATTAGCAAGTATTCTCCTAAGTTATAGACATAGATGAAAATTGCGGCTGTGATCTGGAGGGTATTCTTTGTGCTTGTCTTCTGTCTGTAACCGTCTGAAGGATGAGGAAGCCGCCTACGATGTGTAGAGTATTGTTTTGTACATGTCTATGTTTTTAAATTGTGACGTATGAAGATGTCGCATTTGTTTGAAAACCACTGGGTTTTTTTGTATTGTGTATGAAGTAAGTGTTACTTCGCACCATGTTTTGTGTGTTCATTTGTATTTTGGCCTGTTTTCCCCAGAAACAATGCTGCCTACTTCAGCTTTTTTTCCTACATGATAAAAGAAAATGAGTTACAGTGAGTGGCACAGAACTGCGGCGACGCATTGTTCCAGCGGAGAGAACACTAAAATTTCAAAGATAGAAAGGTTAACATCAAGTGTTTTTGTTTCGTAATCTTATCAAATTTGATTCCCGGAAAATTACGGCTTCCTGGTATGAATTCAAACTGAATGCTTTGAGACATAATTCAGTTTATGACATCGGGTGTTTATGCAGAGATTGAGTTTTTTTTATATAGATCATAGTGTTTCAACGTCTGTTTATAAAACAACACTTACCTGAATCACTCTCAAACAGCAGTTCTTCAGAGAAAGAGTTCATAGGTGTGTTTGCTAATCAGTTACCCTCCACTTTTTCTTGTTTCTTGTTTAAGTCTAATTTCTGCAGTCGTTATTTACAACAGTTTGTTTCGGAAAAAGTTTGGGGAGTGGAAATTGTTCAGAGTTTCATTTTCTCATACTCGTTGAATTGTATATTCCATACTGTTGACAGTGTCAAGCAGTTGAAAAATGTGTCTGAGGCTTTTTTTGTACTGAAAGGGTATTAAGATATAACCAAACGAAACAAAACGAAGAAAGCTGCCGTGGTGAAAGTGTCGTACACCAATACAGTAGAAGGCTTCGCTGTGTTTAGATACTCTTTTGACGTTCACGACTTTCCCGCCCTTGGAAAGTATGTCTTTGGATTTTCACTCAGCTTCTGTCCACTTTTCATAAAGCAACGTATAGATTCCGAACTAAGAGATTCCTTTCTTTCTTGACTTGCCATGGCTCGTTCCACTGCACCTCTGCTCATCCCCGACCCCACCAACCCTCCCATCCTCTCTGCCCTTCCTCCTCTTTCTCCTGTCATCACTCCCCCCCCCCCCACCCACCCAGCCCCACTTTCCCCTCTCTTCTGTCCCTTCTTAAGCAGTCCTTCCTCCCTGCCCCCCCCCCCTTTCCCCTCTCCTGCACCTCCTTAAACCACAATTCAGCCTTTTTACACCACGGAAAGTCTTTGGCGCACTCTAGAGGTGAGTCTCCAGAGGCTGGTGCTATTGAAGGGTATGATGACGTCAACTGGGGAACCTGGGCAAAGCAGGTCTGTGGCAGTCTCCCGGGGAGTACGACAGCACGAGCCTGGATGAGACTGTCACTGTGTGTGTGTGTGGGGGGGGGGGGTGAGTGGGTGTGCGTGTGAAAGTGTAATGGGGACTGCGGTTTGGGAATTCAGACAAAAAAAGCGGCTAGGAGTGATGGTACTGATGGCTGTCGGAAGATCAGACAGGAAGAAAAACAGCGGGTTTTTTGCAGTGATTTTAGACGGATCGTTCCATAATGTTGGTGATGTAAGTGATACAGACTGTTGCTCTACACACTCATTCCTTGCCGTGAAAACGAAGATAATAAGGCCTGGATCTACGACCGTGTTTTGTCAGTATGTCTGTTTGTCACATTGTGTGTTCTGTTCTCTTTCGTCGACAAGAGACTCAAGATCGTGATGTATGAGGCCCTAGTGTTGTTTTAAAGTGAAACACATAATGGGCCATAAGACTGTGTGTCGTTTAAAAGTAGTACATAACACATAAGGCCCAGTGTTAGTTGGAAGTATAACAGGTCATCATTCGTGAGGCTTGGTGATCCTTCAAGGTAGCACAGATCATGATACATGAGACCCAGTACTGTTCTAAAGCCAAGTGTTATTCCAGAATAGCACAGATCGTTATGCTTGAGGCCCAGTGGTGTTCTAAAGTGGTAGTGATCGTGAAACATGAGGCCCGTTTTGTTCTCAAAATGCCACGGATCATGATGCATGAGCCCCAGGGCTGTTCCATCGTTTCAATCATGTTACATGATGCCAAGGGCTACTTCAGCGTGGCACAGATCATGATACATGAGGCGCAGTGCTGTTGCAGATTACTACCGATCATGATAGATGAAGCCCAATGGATCTAGAGAAATACAGACCATGAAACTTGAGCCCCAATGCTGTTCCATAGTTCAGATCATCATACACGATGCCAAGTTCTGTTCTGTTTCAGAGAAGTACCAATCATGATACTTGTGGCGCAGTGCTGTTCCAAATTAGCACCGGTCATGACAGATGAGGCCCGATGGTGCTCTGAGGTAACACAGATCATGGAACATGAGGCCCAGAATGACAAAATACTCCAGATCGTGATAGATGAGGTCATGAGCTGTTCCACAGTGGTACAGATGATGACATGTGACCCCAATGCTGCTCCGTCCTTCAGATCATAACACACGGGGCCGACTGCCGTTCCAAAGAGTAGAGATCATAAGCAACGCCCCACAGTGATCTAGTGTAGTACAGATTGTGTGTCATGTTGGAGGGGGGGGGGGATGTAGCTGTGTCACATTGGTCTGTGATGTTTATAACTGTTCTGAAGTGGTGCAGATCATCATTCATAAGGTCACATGCTCTTATTGTGAGGATCGAGTTGGTTAATCGATGCAGGTTTATTTGTTTGCTTGTGTTTTGGTTGGTTGCTGTTGTTTTTTCCTCGTGTGTTCGTCTCTGTGCTTGTAAGGTTTCTGTATATAATAGCTTTTTGTGCATGCCCCCCCCCCCCCCCCCCCCTCTCTCTCTTCTCTCTCTCTCTCTCTCTCTCTCTTCTCTCTCTCTCTCTCTCTCTCTCTCTCTCTCTCTCTCCGTATCGCTGTCTGTCTCTCTGTCTGTCTGTCTCTGTCTCTGTCTCTCTCTGTCTCTCTCTGTCTCTCTCTGTCTGTCTGTCTCTCTCTCTCTCTCTCTCTCTCTCTGTCTGTCTGTCTGTCTGTCTGTCTTTCTTTCTCTCTGTCTGTCTGTCTTTCTTTCTCTCTGTCTGTCTGTCTTTCACTCTGCCTGTCTGTCTATCTCCCCAACCCGTACTTATACGCACGCACATATCTGTGTAGTAGGCAGGAGTCTGTCCTTTGTGCATGCTCTCTCTCTCTCTCTCTCTCTCTCTCTCTCTCTCTCTCTCTCTCTCTTCTCTCTCTCTCTCAAAGTTTCTTCCCCTGGGAACGCTCATCGTTGACCTGTCTGCCCACAGACTGTGAGAAGATCGCCGTGGACTTCGTGTCCTGGCAGGACACCGGGTCCGTCGTGGTGGCCGCCCTGGCCTGCGTGGGCCTGCTCTTCACCGCCTGGGTCACCGCCATCTTCATCCGCTCCCACAACACCCCGGTGGTCAAGGCCTCCACCCGGGAGCTGTCCTACATCCTGCTGCTGGGCATCGCCCTGGCCTTCTCCTGCAACTTCCTCCTGGTGGCCAAACCCGCCCGCATCTTCTGCTACCTGTGCAGGATCATCCCGGGGCTGGCTTTCTCCTTGATGTACGGAGCCCTGGTCACGCGCACCAACCGGATCGCGCGGATCCTGGAAGGGAGCAAGCGGATCATGACGAAGAAACCCCGGTTCATGAGCGCCACCGCCCAGGTGGTGATCACGGGCATCATCATCGGCATCGAGTGCCTCATCCTCAGCGCCATGCTCATCATCGAACCCGCCGACTCCAAGATGGACTACACCATTCCTAGAAGAGTCCGCCTGGTCTGCAACACCTCCACGCTGGGCATCATCGTTCCGCTGGGCTTCGACCTCTTCCTGATCTTCATGTGCACGCTGTACGCCGTGAAGACGCGGAACCTGCCGGAGAACTTCAACGAGGCCAAGTTCATCGGGTTCACCATGTACACCACCTGCGTCATCTGGCTGGGCTTCTTCCCCATCTACTTCGGCGGGCAGAACAAGGAGGTGACCATGTCCATCTGTATCTCGCTCAGCGCGGCCATCGCCCTGGTTCTGCTGTTCTTTCCTAAGGTAGGTGGTCGTTTGTGTGTGTGTGTGTCATGTCTGAAGATTGACATCATGCACAGTAAAGCAAAAAAAGGCAAAGTGAAGAGAAAAAAAAATCGTGTCGTCGCGGAACCAGCGTGGTTGAACTTCCTCTCTCGCCCTCTACCCCCAAACGTACTCTCCCCCCCCCTCCCCCACCATTCCCCCCCTCCGCAATCTTCCTTCTCCCTGTTGAGGGGCACCGCGACAGTCCGGAGAGACAGCCCTAGAACTGCACTTAGGATCATTGAACACAGCTCTTTGTTTTTAACTCTCTACCTCATTTTCTGTGACCTTTCCTTAGCAGTTACTCCCACGCCCCACATTTTCAGACTTACCCCCCCCCCTACTTCCCCTCCTGCACGTCCCTACTCCCTTCCCCTCCCCATTTCTGCTTCCATCTTTCACGCCCATTATGGTCCGTTTGAGCACCGCAGGTCGGCGAGATCCGTAGGGACCTAACAGTGCTGAGGCGGTGACTTGACTGTCAGTGATTGTCTTCGTGTGAAGCATCACTACTACCCAGCCCTCTGCCACCCGTCCCCCCCTTACCCCCTGTCCTCGCCCCTCCATCCGCCACCTTAACTTCTCAATTCTTTGTATTGGAATTCTTGCAGAATCTGTCCTGCGAGTCTGTCTCTGTCAAGTTCGATGTCTCAACCTATCTTTTATACATATCTGTTGGAATTACACTATTGTCTCAGGAGGGTCTGCATAGTCTGTCCAAGCTGTCACCGCACATTCCGTGCACGCATCAGCTTGATCAGCCACCTTCGTATCCACAAATCATCATCACACGCACGCACGCACGCACGCACGCACGCACGCACGCACGCACGCACCGCACGCACGCACGCACGCACCACACACACACACACACACACACACACACACACACACACACACACACACACACACATAAATGACTAAAGCGGTTTTCGGGGACGAAGAACAACAACATATCTGTAAATGGTTCTAAGTATTTGGTCGTGAGTGTCTACATGTCTCTTCGTGTCTCTAGGTGTCTATGTCTCTACGGGTCTGTTAATGCATACCTGTGTCGCTGTATGTCTACCAACTTCAGTGGCTCTAGTGTGTCCCTGTCTTTAGTGTCTGTTTGTCTGTGTCTGACACTCGTCTGCAGATGTGGGTGGCTATGCATGGCAAGCTAAGGCACTGCACTGTCTTTGTGTTTGTGACTCTCGTTTGTCGTGTCTGTCCAGGAGCTGCTGCCTGAAAGGCCTAGCGTCTGGAATGCGACCGGTCCGTTGTGTTCGTTTGGAGATGTAGCAACTTTTGTTCTTGTTTTCTCTGTCTTTGTGTGTGTGTGTGTGTGTGTGTGTGTGTGTGTGTGTGTGTGTGTGTGTGTGTGTGTGCGTGCGTGCGTGCGTGCGTGCGTGCGTGCGTGCGTGGTGTGTGTGTGTGTGTGTGTGTGTGTGCGTGCGTGCGTACGTGCGTGTGTGTGTTTGTGTGTGTGTGTGTGTGTGTGTGTGTGTGTGTGTGCGTGCGTGTGCGCATGCTCGAGCGAGCGCGAGTGTGTGTGTGTGTGTGTGTGTGTGTGTGTGTGTGTGTGTGTGTGTGTGTGTTCTGTTGTGGTTTGGTTCGGTTGTTGCTGTTGTTCTTTCCTGTGTAAGCTGTCTCATCTTTCCTGTCTTCTCACTGGCATTATCCCTACACCGCTAAGTCTGGATCCCACCACCCCTCACCCCCCCCCCCCCCCGCACCTCCACCTCCACCCCCACCCCCACCCCCCCCACACACACACCCATCCTCTTCCCACCGCAGTCGTACCCAAGTTTATCCAGTCCCAGCCCGACTTTTCTTTTCACTTTCAGACAGATTACAGGCCCCCGCGGGGTCACCGGGGACTTTCCCTACACACGGCTCCCTCCGCCTCCCTCAAGTGCTGTGCTAGTGACTTCCCCTCTTTTGTCCCTGTCTTTCAACTTCCCTTCTTTGAAATTTATTTTGGCCGTTCTTGACTGTCGGCTACTGTTTCTTTTTTCCCCTCAGTGAATCATTCTGCCATCTTTGTTCTTCAAAAGTATGTAATACATTTTTTTCCTGATATTACTTTATGATGTGCCAGCTTGTAAATTGTTCTTTTATTATTGTTATTGTTGTTGGTTTGGGGCTGTTTTTTGGAGCAGTCAAAAAAAACTTATGCCTTGACATAATAATTGTGTTAACCTCTAGCTCATATAGATATGTCTGGTATATGAAATGAAATTTAAACGGGAGGGGTGAGGGAGTGCTGAATTTCAGACCAAATTGTTTGAATTTCGTCTCTTTTTCTATATCGTCTTCAGGGCCAGTCCAGTGCCCTGGCATACATGCCGTTCTGGCCAGTCCAGTGCCCTGGCATACATGCCGTTCTGGCCAGTCCAGTGTCCTGGCATACATGCCGTTCTGGCCAGTCCAGTGCCCTGGCATACATGCCGTTCTGGCCAGTCCAGTGCCCTGGCATACATGCCGTTCTGGCCAGTCCAGTGCCCTGGCATACATGCCGTTCTGGCCAGTCCAGTGCCCTGGCATACATGCCGTTCTGGCCAGTCCAGTGCCCTGGCATACATGCCGTTCTGGCCAGTCCAGTGCCCTGGCATACATGCCGTTCTGGCCAGTCCAGTGCCCTGGCATACATGCCGTTCTGGCCAGTCCAGTGCCCTGGCATACATGCCGTTCTGGCCAGTCCAGTGTCCTGGCATACATGCCGTTCTGGCCAGTCCAGTGTCCTGGCATACATGCCGTTCTTTCCGACTCCCCGTCCTCATCCACAGCCCGGTTTGTCCCTACATAGGCCGGGCACTGGCGATCCCTAGGGAGCTGTCAGTGTCAAGTCGACATGAGAGAAATCGCTAGAGAAAACGCTGCACTGCCCAGTCTCTTGGGCAGTTTTCAGTGGTGCTTATTCCGTAACAGCATGCGCAGGACACCACCTTCTGTAACACTGATGACAATAATCGCTTTGTCGCGGAGCCGACGTGAGTGAGCCCCCTGCCCCTCCCCCCCCCCCACCCCCCACCCCCACCCCCCTTCCGGAGGGCGCCACTAGTCCTTCCAGCGAAAGTCTCCATGAATGTTCCCATACGGATGACCCCAACAGAATCTCACCAAGGGCAAAACTAAGACACCATGAGAGTACGACATGAAAGGCCCACAGAAATTGTGACTGTTCATTTACATGCTGATCGTTGAGGATGATGAAGACGATGCTACTGATTTCCATTCTGGTCTGAGACTCTCTGCTTATTTTCATAATAAATTGTGTCCCTGGCATCTACCGGTACCGAGAGACAAAGATACTTGCAGTGTTGATCAGGATTTTTTAGAAACACTAAGTTGACAAAACGCGACCATATAGTTTAAATCTCACAATGTTCCAATGGAGCTCAGCTCCGGGTAGGAGCCGGTCCGGGTAGAAAAATCCCACAAATAAATGATTCCGATGAGAATCGAACCCATGACCTCCCAGCCGGAAGTCCACAACACTAACCACTTCGCCAAGGTGGCTGCTTTAAACTTTGTTGTTTGGTTGGTGGGTTTGCTTTTTTTCAGGGTGGTGGAGTGAGGGGGGTACTTGATGCGCCAGATTCTGTAGACTTCCTAGTATTTGGTTGGAAAAGCCGTCGGCATTCGCTTGTCAGATTCTCTGTTGATATCAATGTGTTTGTATTTCCCGCAGGTGTACATCATCGTGTGGGCCCCCCAGAAGAATACCCGCGGAGCATTTACTACTTCTAAGGATGTGCGTTGTCATATTGGCTCCAAGTCCATGCAGTCCTGTGACAGTGTGGAATTCAGGTCATGTGTGTGTGTGTGTGTGTGTGTGTGTGTGTGTGTGTGTGTGTGTGTGTGTGTGCGCGCGCGCGGTGTGTATGTGTGTGTGTATGTGTGTGTGTGTGTGTGTGTGTGTGTGTGTGTGTGTGTGTGGGTGTGTGTGTGTGTGTACAAGAGGGTGTGCGCACGTGTTTTGTGTGTGGTTATATGTAAGTGCGAATATTGTGTATATGTGTGTGCCTGTCTGTATGTATGCATGCATGTGTTTGTGTGTGTGTGCACGTACATGAGACAGAAAGAGACAAACATTAGTGTGCATTTGAATGTGACCGTGCATATACGAATGAATGCGTGCGCACGCGCGCGCGTGTGTGTGCGCGCGCGCGTGTGCGTGTGTGTATGTGTACCGAGTGCATGTATGTGTGTATAGTGTATAGTGCATTCTTTTATGTGAGTTGTGTGAATGTGTCTCTATATGTATGCATGCACGTGTTTGCGTGTATGCTTGCTTATAAAAAAAAAGCAGGGGACGAGCATACAATGTGTGTATGTATGTGGATGTCCGAATGAGAGGGTTGTGCGCGCGCGCGCGCGTGTGGGTGTGTGTGTGTGTGTGCGCGCGCGCGTGTGCGCCCGCGTGGGTGCAGGGTAAAGAGAAAGAGAGAGGGAGAGAGAGCAAAAATCCTTCTGGTGTGTTAATAAACAAATTGCTGTGTGTATTTCTGATTATATTTGACATTGCCCTCAGCAAAGTTGCAATTCCGCGCGGACGTCGCTCTTCGATTTTGGATAGAAATGTGAATATAGCGTTACAGCGCCGGGGGTGGAGGGGAGGGGGGAGGGGGTTGAGGCGCATGGGGCAGGAATGGCTCTCAAATAGGAAAATTAGAGGCAAGATTCTGAGGCCACAACTTTCCATATTTAAGTCCAGATTTGGTTGAATTTGGATAGTTTTAGGAAGATACAAGTTTGCAAGTGTCGATATATATATATATATATATATATATATATATATATATATATATATTATATATATCTGTGTGTGTGTGTGTGTGTGTGTGTGTGTGTGTGTGTGTGTGTGTGTGTGTGAAACGAGAGAGAGTGGGGTTATTATTGTTCAAGAAACTGTACACTTGCCTTTTGTAACTTACTCGATTATTTTGTTTTAATCTACCGACTGGGTTATGACACTGTTAGCTGTATTTCACAGTGGACACTGTCTGTCTCTTCTGCTGTGTCTTTTTGCCTGCTTGACCTTTTCGTGCATTTCCATCAACTTTTCAACTGATGTCAATTATCCGGCGGAGTATAACGGATCAGAAGGTTGCGTGTTCGAATCATGTCGGGGTCACCAGATGCTACGGATGCGTTGGTGTGTGTGTCTGTTTGTCTGACTCACAGAAATTCGGATACGTGTACGATTTTTAATTCACACACACCCACACATTCGAAACATGGACAGCCAGGCAACAAGACAACGTTTTCTTTTTTTATGCTGCCCGAGCCATCAAGACACAAATACACAAAGACACGTACACATCAATATACAACGATATCAGTAAAGCAGACCTATTCAATTAAGCAGACCTAATCAAGCGCGACCTATTCACAATTTCCTAAGAATGCATACCGTCTAGCTATGATCTATTAAACTGTTGTACGTATTTCAGTGATGACTCCGTTTGTGTTTTTTTATGGTCAGGACAGGACAATTTTGTCCATGTAGTGATCGCCCAATAGAGGCCATATGAGTTCGACTGGGTTCTAGCGACACCGAGACTGATATGCTCACGAGGTTTCATTTTCTGACCAAAAAAATCGCGGATAACATTACTTCATATATACCATATATGAACTGGCATGCTCCTTATCACTTTGTCTCTTGACAAAATGTATGAACGGATATTTTCTTTTCTTATTTTACTTTATATTAAAATCCTCATATCACGTCAATACACTTTTCTGTACACACTGGTGAAACACGCTGACTGTATTTTTGATTAGTATTTGTCGATAAAAAAAACAAACTATACAATTATAGTTAGAAGCAGAAGGCATGATTTGGAGGGCTTCCAAACCAAAGTTAAACTGTTGCATACTCTCGTCGTGTCGGTTCTCCTGTATGCATGCGAGTCATGGACTCTAACAGCAGAACTCTGATGGAAGATCCACGCTGCAGACATGAGGTGCCTCAGACGACCCTTTGGCATTTCATATACTGACCGCTTCTCTAATGAAGAGGTGCGTAGAAGAGAGGGTCAACTGACGGGTCACTAAGAAGACTTGCTGTCAACCAGAAAGAAGAGGGAACTGATGTGGTATGGCCACATACACAACTCGCGGTCCCTTTCCGAGACCATTCTACAGGGAACGGTACAAAGACAGAGGAGAAGGGGACGCCAGAGAAAGAGATGGTCAGACAACGTCATGGAATGAACCGGCAAAAGTTTCGCCCAAACCCAGGCGCTAGCCAACGATCAGGTCAGGTGGAGGCTTCTTGTTGGGCAAGCCAGCCTGCAGAGCCCTACGACCTGGGAGGGTTATGGGACAGGTGACAGAAAAACACGATGCCACGGAGCCTAAAAAACAACAACGAACAGGAAAGAGCTGCACGCTTATTCTGTAATCGCGAATGCTGTTTCATAGTAATTCTAACTTATATTGAAATTGGACACGTTGTTGCATATTACTGCATTACACAGCTCGATCTTGAGTCACAAGTTTAGCTGCTTTGGATACAATATATATATATATATACATATATATATATATTATATATATATATATATATATAATAAACTAATAAATTCCAAGGATAAGTACCGAGCACCATTCCAGCAACTTACAGAGCAGCTAGGTGTTGCAATGACTGCAAGAAATATTCAATTATAAACAAAGCTTGCTGTTATGTCTTAGATTGAAGAAATAGGGGGAGATAAGCATTCATATCTGCAGTGGTAGATCATTCTGCCAACTAACAGTATGTGCTTGAGTGGGTGAATGGGGAAAAATAAAATAAATGCTTCTCAAAATGAGCCTTTAGCAAGCTTATAGTCTCCAAGTGGGAGACGATCTCCAATGGGGAGAAAACCCACTAACATATTATTCCTGGTCAGATACCGATATTTCGAAACCTGATTGTTTCTCCTCAGTGACCGTGGAAAGTGGTAATTTGACTCCTCTGCCTTTTCGGTTTTAAGAAGAATGCTATCCCAGAAAAGGCTGGTGTGCAATACCGTAGTATGTTTGTTGAGTTTTCAAAAAACCAACCAAAGGTGCCACCTAAGAAGCAAAAGAAAATCATGAAAGAGCAAAACAAGCTACATTTTCTTGCGAAAAGTAGAAAATATAAAAAGATAACCTCTCAAGACACAAGTGCTGAGGGCCAGTTTCTTGGAATGAATCCGCAAG
Organism: Conus canariensis; assembly: GCA_033310375.1. Lineage (NCBI taxonomy): Eukaryota > Metazoa > Mollusca > Gastropoda > Neogastropoda > Conidae > Conus > Conus canariensis. Next base: position 68,749,023 of record CM065727.1, read on the forward strand.
GGACTAAATTACAATAAACTAATAAATTCCAAGGATAAGGACCGAGCACCATTCCAGCAACTTACAGAGCAGCTAGGTGTTGCAATGACTGCAAGAAATATTCAATTATAAACAAAGCTTGCTGTTATGTCTTAGATTGAAGAAATAGGGGGAGATAAGCATTCATATCTGCAGTGGTAGATCATTCTGCCAACTAACAGTATGTGCTTGAGTGGGTGAATGGGGAAAAATAAAATAAATGCTTCTCAAAATGAGCCTTTAGCAAGCTTATAGTCTCCAAGTGGGAGACGATCTCCAATGGGGAGAAAACCCACTAACATATAACTCCTGGTCAGATACCGATATTTCGAAACCTGATTGTTTCTCCTCAGTGACCGCGGAAAGTGGTAATTTGACTCCTCTGCCTTTTCGGTAGTTAGTGGGTTTTCTCCCCATTGGAGATCGTCTCCCACTTGGAGACTATAAGCTTGCTAAAGGCTCATTTTGAGAAGCATTTATTTTATTTTTCCCCATTCACCCACTCAAGCACATACTGTTAGTTGGCAGAATGATCTACCACTGCAGATATGAATGCTTATCTCCCCCTATTTCTTCAATCTAAGACATACGAGCAAGCTTTGTTTATAATTGAATATTTCTTGCAGTCATTGCAACACCTAGCTGCTCTGTAAGTTGCTGGAATGGTGCTCGGTACTTATCCTTGGAATTTATTAGTTTATTGTAATTTAGTCCCTTGCGGATTCATTCCAAGAACTGGCCCTCAGCACTTGTGTCTTGAGAGGTTATCTTTTTATATTTTCTACTTTTCGCAAGAAAATGTAGCTTGTTTTGCTCTTTCATGATTTTCTTTTGCTTCTTAGGTGGCACCTTTGGTTGGTTTTTTGAAAACTCAACAAACATACTACGGTATTGCACACCAGCCTTTTCTGGGATAGCATTCTTCTTAAAACCGAAAAGGCAGAGGCGTCAAATTACCACTTTCCACGGTCACTGAGGAGAAACAATCAGGTTTCGAAATATCGGTATCTGACCAGGAATAATATGTTAGTGGGTTTTCTCCCCATTGGAGATCGTCTCCCACTTGGAGACTCTAAGCTTGCTAAAGGCTCATTTTGAGAAGCATTTATTTTATTTTTCCCCATTCACCCACTCAAGCACATACTGTTAGTTGGCAGAATGATCTACCACTGCAGATATGAATGCTTATCTCCCCCTATTTCTTCAATCTAAGACATAACAGCAAGCTTTGTTTATAATTGAATATATATATATATATATATATATATATATATATATATATATGATTAACTTGCTTACGCACTCATATTTGTATAACATAACATACACTTTGGGGAAAGACGTAAAATGAAAGTACTACTGCTGCTACTACTACACACACGCACACACATGCACACACATACATACAGAAAGAGAGATGTTTTTGCGCATTTGTGAGTGAAAAAGTTGGAGGGCTGTATAGGGAGGAGGGGACAACAGCACACAAAACGGTCCTCTGGACCATGCAGAATGTGATTGGACGGTTACAGAATAGGACATTGAGAGAACAAAATCCAGAATAAGTTAATGTCCGAAACCAGCACCACATCTTCGACTGACTTCCATCGATAAAACTATTTTATCTTTGCACTTTAAAGTAAGATATGTTGGACTGCCAATTTTTCATTACGTGGAATTGATAAGTTTACTGTATATTGTAAGTTGAAAATCTAGACTTGCCACATCACTCAAATTCTTGTGGCTATTCCAGATCCTCGTGCGTTTAAGATAAAAGTTAGAATCAAGATAAATTTTCCACACAACGATCCTCAGGTACTTCTGATTGGAACCGTCGTGGGGCGAGGTACCCGTGTGCAGGGACGAGTTTTCTTTTTCCTTTTTCAACCCATGTGTACTAGATGTGTACAAAGGTGTCAAATTCACAGATGCTTCAAACCACTGCCTTTGAAAAAAACAAACAAACAAACCGTAGGAAGGAGAAAAGGGTGGAGCGGGGGAGAGGAAGAGTGACGGAAGAGCGGGAAGGGCGTTATCGGTCCGATACCATGCGGCTCTGTATGTTTTATTTGATTTAATTTTGTTTTATTGTGTTTGTGGAACGGATTTGTCCATGCACTTTTTTCCTGTCGCATGCTAGGAGAAAACTGGACAGACAGTCGGGAAACAGTAGTGTTGA
>CM065727.1:68756216-68781216 GCA_033310375.1 Conus canariensis
TCTCTCTCTCTCTCTCTCTCTCTCTCTCTCACATGCACACTGTCACAGACACAGAAACGCGCGCGCGCGCGCGCGCACACACACACATACACACACACACACACACACACACACACACACACACACACACACACACACACACACACGCACACACACGAGCGCGCGTGCACACACACACACACACACACACACACACACACACACACACACACACACACACACACACACACACACTTTAACTAGCAAGCATATCTATTATCAGTACGTCAACACCCCCCCTCCCCCCCCCCCCCAATCACCACTTCAGCAATATTAATCTTATATACCAAAAAAATTAAAACAAAAGATAAACAGGGATTAAAACACAGTCTCACAATTTTTCAACCAGTATGCGTTCTGACAGTTCCAGCGAAATCTCCATTAAATTCCCTCCGCCCAGGAGATCATGTTTTCATCTACGTCGGATTTTTGTTTGTCTGTCTGTTTGTTTGTTTATTTGTTTGCTCGTCAGCAGAGTCACATGAAACTAGCGAACCTGTTTTGATCATTTCTTTTAGGAAAGTGCTATCAATGACGAAACCATGGATTTTTTTGTGCGCTGATCTGTATGGATCCCGGATTTTTATGGTGAAATCAAGATCATTTTGCAAGATTATAAGAAAATTTATGAATCAAAAACTGTTTGTTTGTTTCTCTGTTTGGCTGGTTGTGAGTTTTGTTTGTTTGTGGAGTGAGGGGGGAAGGGTGTGTTACGTCGCTTTACTTCATCTGAGGTGGGTTCTGAAACTTGGTAGATCAGAAACAAAATAAAACGACGAAGGCATCCCCGTCAATGTTCACCCCCTCCCGATCCCCTAGCTCCCACGTCGACCTCTGTGCATTTTCTGTGTCTATAATCTGTCTCGTTTTTTTCCATTTCCAACACGAAAAAAGTAAAACACAAATAAGGAAAGGAGCAAATCAGAATTCAAAAACCTAACTGAAAAAGTCTTACTTGCAGGACGAAACAGGAAAATACTCTCCTAATGACATTTTCTAAAACAAAGTTATGATTTATTTGACAATAATATATTTAGCTTGGAAGTTTCAGAAGATAGTACGAACTTTGTAAATGAGGTGTGTAGAGCAATTACGAGAAAAAAAAGTTGCTGTTAATTCTCAACCATTTTTGTTTGCACTTTCTCTTCTGAAGAAAGCAGCGACCACGTGCAGCGTGCACATAAAGTATTGTCGGCAGTTGCAGGATAGTTTACAATCCGCGGCTTCTCACCCAACCCAAAACATACATAAACATATACGTAAAACAGTCAGTGAAGGAGTCAAAAAGAGGCCAGCCTCTCTTTCAGCAGCTCTCTGTTTATTACTTCCCCTGAGGAGGTTAGGTCTTTGATCTCTTTCTGTCTGTTTCTTGGTTCATTTGTGCGTGTGCCCGCATCAAAATCACGCAAAAACCGATTTTAAGGAAATTTAGTGGAAAGATGGCCTGTGGCTCAAACATAAAATCACTAAATTCTGTGATGGGTCTGGATCAAATAGTGAACGGGGGATCCGTTCCACAAGATGACACAGAAATCATCAAACCGATTTTAACAAATTTTATGGAAAGATACCATCTTCATCATCCTTATCCGTATCGATCAGTATGTGAACAGATAATTACAAATTCTGTGGCCCCTTATGTCCTGCACTCTTGGTAACCTCAGTTTGGATTTCCTGTCCACGTCTTTACCCTCAGTTGATTCTCTCTCTCTCTCTCTCTCTCTCTCTCTCTCTCTCCTCTCTCTCACACACACACACACACACACACACACACACACACACACACACAACCTTAAACTCAGCTGAAATGTGCTTTGGCTGACATATGATGTCCTTTAGGACACTTTGAACGTTGTAAACGAGTGGATGGATTTGGGAAACAAAGGACGAGGTCCGTGTGGATGTACTGCCCGGATGTTGGGTTTGGGCACGTGCCCTGTCTCACCCCACAGGAGGGTGATGTCGGGCGTGGAGTGATTACAGAACACTACATCATGCTGCGTGACAGAAACCAGGAAACATGCAGCGTCTCAGCTGGTGGATATCTTGTGGAAGACCAGCGCAGATACACTTGTGACGAAAATAGTTTATTTCCAGTGCAAACTTTGGATCATATAAATCTTCCACCTCTGACGTCATGAGGGAAACGGGCCACGTGAAGACAGACGGTAACGTTATGTGAACGAATCAAACAGTAACATTTACTCCTCCTCCTCCTCCTCCTCCTTCTTCTTCTTCTTCTTCTTCTTCTTCTTCTTCTTCCTCTCCTCCTTCTTCTTTCGCCTGTCTTCTTCTTCTTTGACTTATTCTCCACTTCTTCGTCTTCTTCTTGTTCTTCTTCTTTAGTCTAACTTCTTCTTTTCTTCTTCTTCTTCTTCTTCTTCTTCTTCTTCTTCATCTTCGTCTTCTTCTTGTGCGTCTTCCCTTTTCCTCCTGCTTTTTTCCCTTGTTTTCTTTCTTGTACTTCCTCCTCCTTTTCCTCCTCATCCTCCTCTTCTTTGTTCTTGTTCTTCTTCTTGTTCTTCTTCTCCTTCTTCTTCTTCTTTTTCAAAGTTTTAATTTTCGACACGTAGACCCCTCTTAAGAACACATTGTTCCTGTGCTGTTTCAGTGTTTTTCCAAGCAAAGTCAGCGAATCTGTAATGAAGTGTACAGCTGTGTTTTGGCTCCATTTCCTGAGAACGTCAAAGAAGAGCAGGCATGGGGAGCGAGGTGATGAACTGGGACACGTGGGATAGGGTATCAGGAGGGAAGGCGAGGTGAGGAGAGGCAAGATGTTGCTTGTTTTGCGGTCGGGCACATTCTGGTTAAAAAAGCAAAGCCAACAAAACTGCAAGGGAATATTTACGATGTATCATGTGACCTCCTTTCAAACTTATAAACAGATTAAGGTGAGGTTGATTCCAGAGGGGTGGTATAGAGAGGGAGGAGGGAGGGAGCAGGTGTGTCATTTGTTTTACTTCCCGATAAAGGGAGAGAAGCAAGGGGAGCCGGAGAAAGCACGAGATGAATCACTTAAGTTGGAGTGTGAGGGTGGGAAGATGTGTCTGTGTCTGTGTTTGTTTTGCGTGTGTGAGTGTGTCTGTGCGTGCGAGCGAAAAACTGATCACTAATTTGAAGTGTGAGGGTAGGAAGATGTGTGGGAGTATGTTTGATTTGATTGATTTAATTTAACGTCTGTTCACAACAATGGTGATATTAGACTAAGGGAGTGATGAACTGGGACACGTGGGATAGGGTATCAGGAGGGAAGGCGAGGTGAGGAGAGGCAAGATGTTGCTTGTTTTGCGCTCGGGCACATTCTGGTTAAAAAAGCAAAAAGTATTAGACTAAGATGTGGGAGTGTGTGTGTGTATGTGTTGTGTGTATGTGTTGTGTGTGTGTGTGTGTGTGTGTGTGTGTGTGTGTGTGTGTGTGTGTTGTGTGTGTTCAGTTAAGTTCAGTAGTTTTACTTAACGTCTTTTCATCGCAAGATGATCTTAGACATTTAAACTGCAATGTACATTCCATTGCACTACCAGCACCCCCCCCCCCCCCCAAAAAAAAAAAAAAAAAAAAAAAAAAAAAAAAAAAACCACTATTAACACACATATCTCAAATGGCTTTTTTCACAATAGTTTTGCAACTGGGGACTGAGCAATAACCAAAGCAATATCAAAAAAGTATGGGTTATTTATCACACTATCAACATGGTCAGAATTATTTATAAAAATATTCTTCTCCTTATAAGCTGTGGTTAGTATAGGGCATTCAAATAAAAGGTGACGAATTGAGATATTCTCCTGACATATACACGCTATAGCTCGTGAATATTTTGTATTCCATGTATTTAAGCGTAATTTATGAATTAATCTGGCTAGATACCTTGGACATGATGGCAGGACAAATAAATTCTCATTAAGATGTTTCTTCCGCATATTCTTTTCCAATCGCTGGATCAATTCATGCGGAGAGAAATTTAAGACTTTGTTGAAGGGTGTTTCAAAAATTGTACAGGCTCCCTGTTTTGCCAATTTGTCTGCTAATTCATTCCCTTTTAAGCCACAATGTGAAGGAACCCAGCAAAAATCAACTGCTATACCTCGGGAAAGTAAACAATGTAATAGATGCTTAATTTCAAAAAGAATATCAATTCTAATTTTAGAGTTCCAGTGCTTTAATGATTGTAAAACTGATTTTGAATCAACACAAAATAGCACACTATAAAATGATACTGGCGTGTCATATAAGATATAATTCAGAGCTTTCATAATTGCATATAGCTCTGATGTATAAATTGAAAATTCTCTGCCTAGATAGAAAGACTTTTGCACATTTAAGGATGGTATAGTGAATCCAGCACCACTGTCAGACGTTTCCATTATTGAACCATCTGTAAATATTTTTAAATGATTGGGATAAGTCTTTTCGAGATGTTCTCGAACTTCATTTACTAGAATATTTACATTGTCATCTTTCTTCAAAGTAGTATATTCATCATCAATTCTTGCGTTGAGATGCTCCCATGGGGGCATTTGAGGAAAAATGGGAACCTCCGAAATTGCATCAATATCAATACTACATTCTGACATAAGCTCACAAGTGAAATTTCTAATTGGCTCTATGTATGATATATTTTTAGACCTTTTGGGGTATTCCTTGTTGGAATCCATAAGAATTTCATCAGTAGCAGAGTTTTTTACAGATAGGCCTCTTACAACGTATTTGGACACATCCAACGTTCGTTGTTCATTAAGAGGTAAAATGTTTGTCTCCTTATAGCATTTCATTGTGTTTGTGTGCACTGGAACACCCAAAGCTAATTTTAAAGCTTTACTATCTAAGCTTTGCAGTTTCTTTAAAAGGTAGTTAGATGCAGAGAAGTATACTTCCTGTCCATATATTAATTTTGATCGGACTAACGATGTATATAAATGTAAAAGTGCAGTACAGTCTTGACCCCATGGTTGACAACATATAATTTTGAGCAAATTTAATCTTTTCCTAGCTTTATCTATCAAATTTTCAATATGTTTTTTCCAGTTCAGCTTCGGTGTTAAAAACACTCCTAAGAATTTGACTGTTTGCTTATATTGTAGAACATTGTCGTCAAGAATAAGGTTGGGCAGAGCTTTTGGGTTTTCGCCATTATTAAAAAGCATTAAACAAGTTTTCTCACCAGATAATTCAAGACCGTTCTCTTTCATGTAAGCAGATAATCTGTCCAATTCTCCTTGATACATTGTCTGTACAAATTTTACTGCCCTTTTATTCGAGTGCTTCCTTAATGAAGTATTAATCCAAATGGCAATATCATCTGCATACTGCACTACATTGGTGGATTTTGATAATGCCTTTGGGAGATCATGTATAAGGATCGTAAATAATACAGGTGCGATAACAGATCCCTGAGGAATGCCCATATCTATTTTCCTGAATGATGAATATATTTTTCCAATTCGTGTACATATATTTCTTCCTTCTAGAGAGTTTTTTTTTATATAATCATACATATTCCCAGAAATACCAATATTTTTCAGTTTATACAATAATCGAGCATGCCAAACACGGTCATGTGCTTTCTTTACATCAAAGAATGTAGCTAATGTACTTTTTCTGCGTGAAAATTGCTTTTTTATATGAGAAGTTAGTTTCACTAAATGATCAGTTGTGCAACGCCCTTTTCTGAATACAGCTTGCTGGACTGGAATAATGTCATTTTTTTCACAATAATATAATAAACGTGTTTGTACAACTTTTTCAAGAAGTTTACCAACATGGGATGTTAAAGCAATGGGTCTATAGCTATTTACAGATGTTCTCGTTTTACCTTCTTTTGGTACTGGTACTACCAGTGAACTTTAACAGATTGTAGGAATAGTGCCGTACGTCCAACATTTTTGGAACAACGAATGTAGTAATATTTTCCACGAAGAAGGCAAGTGACGAAGAAGCTCGTAAGAAATACCATCTAGGCCCACTGCTGAATCATAAGATGTAATGGATTCTATCGCTTCAAGAAGTTCTGATGATTGTAATGGAGAATTTAAGTAGTTATTATTGTCTGGTATGGGACTCTTATATTGTTCTTTTTGTTCCTCTTTTTGTCTATGGTACTTGATTTCTGCTGGAAGATTTACAGCTCGACTATTTTCCGAAAAGAAATGAGAGAAAGCTTCCGCCTTATCCATTGTGCTTGGAAATTCTTTTGTTAATTTTACAGGGTAAGCTTGTGTTTTGTAACAATTTTTCATTTGTTTTACTTTTTTCCAAACTTTAAACATATCCTTCGATTCTTTTACTTCGGTCTCACAAAATTCTGCCCAGTATTTCTTTTTAGCTTGAGCAATAATTTTATTACATTTGTTCTTTTCTTGCTTCATAAAGACAAAATTTTCTTCTGTCTTATTTCGTAACCAAGCCTTGTAACTTATTCGCTTTGATTTAACAGCTAGTCTACATTCTTCCGTCCACCATACATTACCCATATATTTACCAATCTTTTTAAATTTACATTTAGGGATAGAATGTTCGGCTGCTAACAGTATGACTTTGCTGAAATTAGAATAAAATAAATTAACATCATCATTCTCAATAAATGTTGTGTTATACGATGCAAGAAAAATCTGGTAGGCATCCCAGTTGGCAAGTTTATATTAAACTTTGGAATTTTGTCTTCGATGTCTGTTACATCATTATTTATGTCATCATTAAAGATTATAGTAATGGGGAGGTGATCACTTCCCAAACAATCTTCTCCTATAGACCAATTACAGTTTACTGCAATGCTTGGTGAAACTAAGGATAAATCTATCGCGCTGGGTTTGTGAGTTGAAACATCTGGAATTCTTGTGATTCGACCATCATTTAATAAAACTAAAGAGGAATCAATAATATTTTCAACGAATCTGTTGGATGAAACTTTAGAACACTCAGAATCCCAAAATGGTGCATGAGCATTAAAGTCGCCAACAATAATCCATTTCTTACTTGTAAAATTTGTATTCTTCATCCAGTCTGTATTATCCTCTTGGGGTCCATTAGGATAATATACAGAAAGTATATTGTAAACTGAGTCTTTGTTCACTTTGATTACAGCACCTGTAGCAAATACACCTTCATCTTCCTGCGGCACCGGAAATGGAACGATCCTAGTAAATTTCAGGTCCCGTCTGATGTATAGCGCAGTCTGGACTTTTTTGTTTGATTCACTGACTGTGTAAAGTGGAGGGTAGAAATAATTCTCCAAATTAGGTAGTCTGCTGAACAATTAAGTAGTGGGGGAAAACAAGTGCAGGCTAACAATTCTTCAGTCATTATAGTAATGACTTGGCAAACATTTGAACTTTTAGGAAAAAAAAAATTGAAGATGAAGAAAATGGGGGGAATATATTGAAAATATGAGAAACCCTTCACTAGCCGCCTGAGGGAACCATCGCAATCCCTCCTGAAGGCACATCTATTTGTATTGCCTGCTCCTAGGCCTTTCGTCCGCTGGATCGGACTCATCAGGGAGACACGGCTGATTGTGTCTGTGCTTTTGGTGTCAAATAGAGACACACCACAGTCCATAATTCTGTGGTGTTCTCACCACCAAGTGTTCAAAAGAGAATGCAACAGCACCCCCGAAGCAGCCAGCGAAGGGTAGCAAATGGAACAAAACGAAAGTGTGGAGAGGAAAAAAGTTGCTGAAAGACAAAAAGCATTATGCACACAGTATAAGATGTAGGGGACAATCTTTGAGCCTATGCTTGAGGATCCATTCAAGGATACAAGGGAGATCAAAAGATGTGGAACAGTCTGAGTGGTCAGCTCTGCTGTTCAATAACCCAAGCATTGTAAGTGGCTAAGAATTGTACAGAACAACCTTTACTTGGATCTCCTAAGAGAAGCAATCTCCCACTGATTGACCAAACAATATAATGCTGAACAATTAAGTAGTGGGGGAAAACAAGTGCAGGCTAACAATTCTTCAGTCATTATAGTAATGACTTGGCAAAGATTTGAACTTTTAGGGAAAAAAAATTGAAGATGAAGAAAATGGGGGGAATATATTGAAAATATGAGAAACCCTTCACTAGGTAGTCTGTGCTTTTCCACATTCAGAGACTGAAGTGCTAGCACAGAGTGGTTTCCCTCCAGAACATGATTTTCAAAAGATAATAAATTACTGGGAAGTGATCTGGCATTCCATTGAAATATTTTGAAACAATCATTTTGCTTAGTTTTCATGGCAGATTGCAAGTTGTAACATAACTGCTGTTATGCAAATTATAGGTTTTCACGGCACATTCTCCACCAAACAAGATTGACTGATATTGAGAGTGACCTATTACAGTAGTAATAAATACGAAATAGCCCACATTGGGGAACATCTTCTTCTTAACAAATAAACTATACATTCAAAGAAAACACGAAAAGAACAATGTTATATAAACAATAAACCAATGTCTGAATAGCGGACTACTAAGTATACTGACTATGAGAACGATGAAGGCTATGAACACTCGTTATTCAGGGAACTTGTATGTCTCCAAAGTGCAGGTCTGACCTCAATTAACACTTGCAATGATGAATGTGGTGTGCCTTCACAAAACAGAATATCCAGGTATATCTAACACACAAGCCAACATAATGTATACATTTATACACAGGCATACATACAGCCACACACAAAGACGCGCGTGCGCACACACACTCACATACACACGTTCTCATCAGTGCATAACGCACACACACACACACGTACGCGCGCGCGCGCGCGCACACACACACACACACACACACACACACACACACACAACACACACACACACACACACACACACACACACACACAAAGATTTCAAAGATTCAAAGATTTTAATCCTGCGACCCCTTTTGGGGCATGGAGGACTTGAAACAAATCAAACAAATAGAAATGAAACAAATCAAACATCAACATTTTCCCTATAATTAACATACTGAATGTAATGTTACACAAATTTACTAAGTTTCAAAAACTTCGCTAAGTTTAGCAACACTTTCTTACGACCACAAAGCAAACGACAATAGTTAAATACGGACTTGTATATGTAAATTTTCTAGGTATAAACTGATTTCTAATGTCGTTATATTTGTTACATTTCATTACAAAATGAAATTCATCACCAAGGTCATTCTGGTCACAGTCCCGACAGAATCGTTCATCGTGAGGTATTCCAAATCGTCTGCCAATTTCTATCATGAGTTTATGATTGCCACAGCGAAACCGAATCAGTGGGTATATATAAACATCAGGTAACATCTTAATATATTTTTCACGGCGAAACTCTGTTTTAAAATTTCTGTAAAATAAACACTTATTACTAGATTCTAAAGCATCATTCCATGCACGTTTGTAAATGTCTTCTAATGAATTACGAACATTTCTACAGAGACTGTGAACAGACGAAAACTTTTGTGTCTCCCACACACAGTCTCCCCCCCCCCCCCCCCCCCCCCCCCCACACACACACACACACACAACACATTCACATATTAACTACAGCTCAAAATATACATTGTCAAGGCAGTCACCAGTGGGGTACCAAAAACCCCTCCAGTCAAAGAACCCCATATGCGGCTGAATGTACGATTTGGAACGTCGCTTGGGCAGATTCCAGAAAATACCGTGAAGATGTCTGCCCAAGTTTCCGGCCAGCACTGACGCTCCTCGTTGGTTGGGGTGAAGCTGATCCCGGAGACCTCTCGGCTGCAGGTTCTCGTGGCTAATGAAAGAGATATTCTTGTTCTCCACCAGCTCGGCAAACACCAAGGCGTTATAAAGGTCTCTTTTTGCATTCAGGGAAGGATCTTTGACTGGCGAAATTTTGCTAATAACGACTTTCACTTTCTGATGCTCAGACTGTAACTTGCGCACGGCAGCAACAAAAGCTTCACTGGCAGCCTGAGGGGTCTTGTTTCTCAGGGTGTTGATGCCACAGCGCAACACGACAGCATCGAGTTCTTGGTAAGCGTTTATAGCAGATCTAGCAGCTCTTTCAATATCATCCATGGACAGGCATTTACGTTTGGTGACACGAAGTCCATAGGAAAGACCAAGCCTACGTGCCTGCACCCCATTCAGTACAGAATCGTGCAGGATGGCAATACCAGGAAGATCTTTTTCTGTCTGGAGGTACTTTTCAGACTTTGATCCAGCATTTCGAACTTCAGTAATGACTTTTTTCTTTTTTTGAGAGGATGACGCCGACGGCATTACGTCATCGGAAGTATTCGCATCAGAAACCGCGTTCTTTTCCCTCACTGCAGGCAAATGGGTAGTTTTGGGCTTCTTTGGCCTGCTTCTGTCCTCTATTATCGGCATTTCAGGTAAGTCTTTATTCAGTGGAAGGGTAACACTAGCAGATGTTTTAACAGCATCAGAGTAGAGCATATTCTTCTGAACGGGCTGCACTATTTTTACCGCCCCTTTCCCTACCGACACATGATCTTTTCTCAGATTCACAATAATATTGGACAGGTGAGCTATTGTTGTTTCCAATGCTTTGACTCGATCGCATAAAGTGTCAATGGTTGTACTTACGCACGACGGATTTTTACAAATCGAATCAGCGCCGGTGTTAGTGACGGGTCGAGTAGGGAGCATGCCGTTATAAACTTCGTCCAGTTCTAACACTTCAGTAGAGGTCGAAGCATCCTTCTTCTCATTCTTGCTTTGTAGCTTTGTCTTCTCCTTGTTCATTGAACATGTGTCTGCAGGAGTCTTAGCTGACGTTCCTCTCATAGGCTGGAACCTAGTCTTGGTCATTTTCCTTCCATTAGAGAACATACTGTCCCAGAAGAAGATTAGCCAGTTGTTGACGTCGCCATATTGCGCAGGAATCTTCGTGTGTGGTGTGTGTGTGTGTGTGTGTGTGTGTGTGTGTTGTGTGTGTGTGTGTGTGTTGTGTGTATGTGTTGTGTGTGTGTGTGTGGTGTGTGTGTGTGTGTGTGTGTGTGTGTGTGTGTGTGTGTGTGTGTATGGAGAATAGTGAAGTGCACACGTACACAATTTGCTTCTACTTTGCAGCAGAGGAGTCTGGGTTAAAAGCAAAAAAGGGGAACATAAGATAGAATGCATGATTGTATCATCTGTTTGAGTGTGAAGTGCTGAGAGAGAGAGAGAGAGAGAGAGAGAGAGAGAGAGAGAGAGAGAGAGAGAGAGAGACCATCAGAGGTGTGGGTGGGATGGAGGCGGGGTAGGGAGAGGTGGGGGCAGAGAAGGGGTCGGGACACATCTGGAGTGTTCTGGTCTGTCTCAGAGGAGAACTGTTTACTCAGGCTTTCTCCTTTTATGCTTACTCGTGCAGAAAATAGAGCAAAAACCTCTTTATTGTTAACAGCTTTTATCTGCGAGTGGTGTGCGTGTGTCTGTCTGCACACACCCACACAAACGCATGGAAACGTGCGTGTGCTCACGACTGCACGCGCGCGCACGCGCACACACACACACACACACACACGCACACACACACACACACACACACACGCACACACACAGACACACACACACACGCGCGCGCGCGCGCGCGCGCACCCACGCAAACTTACGCAGACACACGCACACACACAACCTTACGTACAGACACACACACACACGCACACACACACACACACACACACATACACACACACACACACACACACACACACACGCACACACACACACACACACACACGCGCGCGCGCGCCCACACAAACTTACATACATACGCAGACACACGCACACACACAACCTTACGTACAGACACACACACACACACACATGCACACACACACGCGCGCGCGCGCGCGCGCGCGCGCGCCCGCACAAACTTACATACATACGCAGACACACGCACACACACAACCTTACGTACAGACACACACACACACACACATACACACACACACACACACTCATTCACTCACGCACGCACGCACGCATACACACACTCCAAGTGTGCACACGGAACTTCTCCACGTACTTTCCTTTGCAATGACTGTCAGGAAATAAAAAAAATAGATGGCGTTTGTTGTTGTTTGCTTGTTGTGACTCTGTCCGTGAACTAGTTTCCTTTGAAATGACTGTCAGGAAATATAAAAAAAAATAGATGGCGTTTGTTGTTGTTTGCTTGTTGTGACTCTGTCCGTGAACTAGTTTCCCACACTGCCCTCTGTGTTTGCTGTATTGATTTTGGCTCCTGAAGCACTACGCCCGATATTTTGTTTACGGGAGAGAATGCACAGTGCCGACAAACACTCTCACCCACAGTATGTTCGTCTTGCTTACGTGCCGCGCTGCAGACGGAGACTGTCGCTGACTCTGGCTTTGTGCGTCCTTCCTTCCGACTTTGATCTCTCCTCCACTAAGTCCGTGTGTTTGGTTTTGTTGCCACGAAGTGTGTGTGTGTGTGTGTGTGTGTGTGTGTGTGTGTGTGTGTGTGTGTGTGTGTGTGTGCGCGCGCGCGTTTGTGTGTGCGCGTCTGTGTGTGTCTATGTGTTTGTGTGTGTCTATGTGTTTGTGTGTGGGGGGGGGGGGTGGGGGGTGGGGGGGGGTCTTGTATGAGAGGGAGAGTGTGTGTGTGTGTGGGTGTTGGGGGCGTCTCTGTATGTGTGAAACATAGAATTTCTCTCACACTAACAGAGATAACAGGAAGACAGAGGTATCATCTGTCCGGATTTCATCGTATTTTTGTTACTGCTGAACAGAATTTGTTATGACGTCAAAATTGTTTTAACGAGCTTATTTTCGGCTGTATAAAGTAAACTGCTGTTATGACGTCAAAATTGTTTTAACGAGCTTATTTTCGGCTGTATAAATTAAACTGCTTTCCAGTTGCAAGCTGCTTGTAGCTTTACAATACATATTAGATGGGATATTGAGTCAGGTAAGAAAGGCCAAACTCCGCTGATGATGCTCAGCTAAAGCCGATCGCGTTTACATTGGACCCGCGTTAAGTACACCGATCACGTTGGTTAAATACACCAAGCACGTTGGTTAAATACACCAATCACGTTGGTTAAATACACCAATCACGTTGGCATTCGTGGCAATGAAATGACTGACCAGGTAGCCAAGGATGCCGGGGGTGAAAGGCTTCCCCATGCTGCCCGTCCCTCACAGAGATCAGAAACCCAAAGGTCAGAAATATGTTAAAGAGCAGTGGTAAGAGGAATGATCTGAGCCACTTTATAAGAAACTGTTCCAAATCCGTCCAGACTTCAATGTTTTTACCATCAGAAACTGGTGGCAGGAAGAAAGAGACCGCCCTCCGATGACTCCACACAAGCCACAGATTTTTTGCTCATTTTTACCTCTGAAAGAGCGAAAAGCTCCTTGATGTATACCATGCGATGAGTGTTTGACAGTAAGGCATTTTCTTCCGAAATGTTGGTACTTACTTGATGCTGGCCGACAGCAATTCACAACAGACTCAATAAAAACCTTCTTCAAAGACGTCCCGCTAAATGCGATTTTGAGATTTTCAAAAGAAGTTAACATTTTTCGGTTAATCTGAAAATGAATGGCGAAGGGTTACATTTTAAATCTGATTTTATCAATTTTGAAATGATTTGGTTTTTTGTTTTAACAATTATACAGGCATGTTTGTAACCCAGAGGACAGCCCTGATATGGGCCTGTGTGTTCGACTGGGCTAAAAGCAATATGACACACTATGAGAGTGCATCAGTCAGCTGATTTCTTCTCCCAAACAGGAAAAGATGTAGCTTTATTCTTTGTCAAAGTATCACTTGCGTCGGGTTTACTGTATCAGTGGCTGCAAGGGAAGAGTTCTAGTTTGATGAAGGACTTGGTGCTGTGGTTTAGCTGCCACTGTCTTTAAGCAACAGGGGAAGTGGGGGGGGGGGGGGGGGGGGGGGGGGGGGGGGGCAGACATTTTGGCCAAGTAATGCCAAAAGATACTCACACACGGTGCCTGTTTATCAAGAACATGCCAACTCTTTATACCAATAACAGAATTTGTCTTCGTTGCAAATGAATGCACGTATGCCATGTAGGTAAACGTAGTATACATGCTGATGCAAATGAGGGTCTGAGTGTAGCCAGGCTGGTTTGAGAGTTGTTAAATGTTTGATGTTCAATTTGGAGTTTGAAGAATGAACACCAACTGACATAATGATATCATAACTGTGTTTAGCCATTTATTCTGATAGGAAAGACAAGTGTTAGCATACAAAGAAAACAAACGCGAATGTACAGACGTTCGTGATGTTCAACAACAAATCTCAAGCAGAACATTGGTGATAAAACTATTTTCGCGACACTTATCTATCTTAATTTTAAATAGAAACAGATTAGAATGGGAACGGTTATAGATATGCAAAGTCTATGGTCTTTTCTGTTTTTTTACAATCGAAATCAGGAACAAATTTGTGTTAGATAATAACCCACAAGCGACAAGGCACACCCCTATACAAAAACATTTTTAAAAAGCGTGCGGTATAGACCACCCATCCACCGTGTACCGTAAAGTTCAAGCATTTAAGTCATTTCAAAATTGTATATAAAAGCGTGCAAAATGAGACAACGTGTTAGTCTGACAAAGATCTTTGTAATTTGTGTTTCTGGTATATATGAAGGTAAACATCAAATTTCAACACACACACACACACACACACACACACACACACACACACACACACACACACACATTTTCGCATGCACGTAAGCGGACATAGGACCATTATTGCGTTCTAGTACGCACGCGCACACTCGTAAGCATTTGCAGGCTGGAAAGCCTACTTGTTTTGTACCTTTGTTGTCTATAGTCGTACCTCTATATGTGTTTGACTGCCAGATAGGAGTTGTGCTCGTGAAATGCGTAAGTAGCACCTACGCTATCGATTAGCCCCAAAACTACACATTTGTGAGCAGTCGCATAACAAAAAGAAACAGACACTAGGTCGACAAAAGCAAAACTCGGACAAAGGTAAAACCGTTGCACCTACCCAGCAGAGCAGCCATAAACCAGACATCTGCAAGCACCCGTCCTCAATAAACTCACAGTCACCAGAGCAACAGAAAATCTAGACACTCGTTAAGATTTCTTCAGTATGTCCATTCATAGATGGGTCTGATGTTTTGATGCCCCGTGTCTGTGTGGGCTTTGAAAAATGAAGGGAAAAAGGAGAAGAAAGAAGCGCAAAAAAAAAGAAGAGAGAGAGAGAGAGAGAGAGAGAGAGAGAGAGAGAGAGAGAGAGATATTGTTATATTAAAAGCAAGTTAAAATCAAGCTTCTAAAAACATCTACAAATTTGTTTCACGCTGTGCGGTCGTCAGGATGTGATGAGCTTGTGTTGCCAGTGCCACGTATATATATAGCTAGCTGGTTTGCTGTTGTTTTTTTCCCGTGCTACATGTGTTTCTCAGGTGTTGGTTTTTTTTTCGCTGATAGGAACTTCCATCTGTGTCTGCAATTGTTAACCATTTCTGTTCTAACATTTAGAGTTGCCAACTGTGGTTTACATAGTATAATGTATTTCTCTGTTAGGCATAGATTGCATTTTTTTGAAATGTTGTTGTATGATGCTGCTCTTTTTAAAATTTTCCAAGATATGTTGTAGTCTATGTTTTTTTCTTTAAGTTTCCAAATGTATTTACTCAATTCTGTTTGGTTTTTGTATCTTTCTTTGTTGAATGATTGTTTATGGTTTGCATATCTAGTTTTGAATTGGTTTTCCGTGATACCTACATATGTTTCTTTTGCGTTCTCTGATGTTACAGTGGCTTGGTACACAATGTTGTTATAAAGGCATTTGTTGCTTAGGGGCACTGTTCTTTTTTGGTACAGTTACAAGATTTCCTTTCGTTACCCTCCTTTTTTTCTGTGCTGCTTTTCATTTTGTTTGCTGAATCGATGGCATTTTTAAGGTTCGGCATACATGAATATGATAATTTGATGTTGTTTTTGTTGAATATCTTAAATAATTTATGGTCTTTTGGGAAAGATGATGTCAAGATTTTAAAGAATTCTTTCCCTACATTTGTTTTAACTCTTGCATCATATGGGGGATTGTACCATATGATATTCCTTTTCCTGTTCTTTCTGCATCTTTTTGTATCATTGTCTGGATCGTATCTTAGTTTGTAATTGTAGCCACTTGTATGTAACGCCTCTTGGTATTCAGCTGTAGCGTTGTTGAATACTGTTTCGTTACATGACAAATTGGATAGTCTTTTATTTATGCTTTTGGGTATTGTTTTCAGTATGGAGGGTGGGTGATTGCTTTTGATGTTTACATAAACAGGCGTGTCATTTGGTTTCTTGTATGGTTTATATGTGTGTTGGTTGAGGTCTAACGTTATGTCTAAATAGTTCACTATCTTTTTGTTTGCTTCTATTGTGATTTTTAAGTTTTGGTTGTGGAAAAGATTTCTACCCATCTATAGATGAAAAGCTACTAACTAAAGCTATTAAATTTGCCAACAAGTACACAGAAATATCAGGGTCAGAAATGGAAATCATTTTCCACACAAAGAAAACTTTACTGCACAATAAAAATGAAACCTGGATTAAGAACACAAGCAGGAATTCAACTTTCGATGTCACAATGGGATCATACGATGGTGCCGAAACTTGCGAACTTGTCGGACTATTCATGTTATCCAATATTCAAAAAAAACTTGGAAAACAAACTGGACTGTACAGGGATGACGGCCTTGCCGCTCTGAATGACAACCCTAGAAATATTGAAAATAAGAAAAAAGAATTGTGTAAAATTTTCCACAACCAAAACTTAAAAATCACAATAGAAGCAAACAAAAAGATAGTGAACTATTTAGACATAACGTTAGACCTCAACCAACACACATATAAACCATACAAGAAACCAAATGACACGCCTGTTTATGTAAACATCAAAAGCAATCACCCACCCTCCATACTGAAAACAATACCCAAAAGCATAAATAAAAGACTATCCAATTTGTCATGTAACGAAACAGTATTCAACAACGCTACAGCTGAATACCAAGAGGCGTTACATACAAGTGGCTACAATTACAAACTAAGATACGATCCAGACAATGATACAAAAAGATGCAGAAAGAACAGGAAAAGGAATATCATATGGTACAATCCCCCATATGATGCAAGAGTTAAAACAAATGTAGGGAAAGAATTCTTTAAAATCTTGACATCATCTTTCCCAAAAGACCATAAATTATTTAAGATATTCAACAAAAACAACATCAAATTATCATATTCATGTATGCCGAACCTTAAAAATGCCATCGATTCAGCAAACAAAATGAAAAGCAGCACAGAAAAAAAGGAGGGTAACGAAAGGAAATCTTGTAACTGTACCAAAAAAGAACAGTGCCCCCTAAGCAACAAATGCCTTTATAACAACATTGTGTACCAAGCCACTGTAACATCAGAGAACGCAAAAGAAACATATGTAGGTATCACGGAAAACCAATTCAAAACTAGATATGCAAACCATAAACAATCATTCAACAAAGAAAGATACAAAAACCAAACAGAATTGAGTAAATACATTTGGAAACTTAAAGAAAAAAACATAGACTACAACATATCTTGGAAAATTTTAAAAAGAGCAGCATCATACAACAACATTTCAAAAAAATGCAAACTATGCCTAACAGAGAAATACATTATACTATGTAAACCACAGTTGGCAACTCTAAATGTTAGAACAGAAATGGTTAACAATTGCAGACACAGATGGAAGTTCCTATCAGCGAAAAAAAAACCAACACCTGAGAAACACATGTAGCACGGGAAAAAAACAACAGCAAACCAGCTAGCTATATATATACGTGGCACTGGCAACACAAGCTCATCACATCCTGACGACCGCACAGCGTGAAACAAATTTGTAGATGTTTTTAGAAGCTTGATTTTAACTTGCTTTTAATATAACAAATGTCGCTCCCACTGTGGTTGAGCACTGTTTTTAAGATTGCGCTGATCCTCAGTACCATTCCCTATATATATATATATATGCGATGGGCATTTCATTCTGTACCTGACAGTGTAACTCTGTCACTGTGTCACATTCAGTTTCTCTCTCTGTCTGTCTCTGTCTGTCTGTCTGTCTGTCTGTCTGTCTCTCTCTGTCTCTCTCTCTCTCTCTCTCTCTCTCTCTTTCTCACACACACACACCACACACACACACACACGCACACACACACGCACTCACGCACGCACGCACGCACGCACGCACGCACACACACAACACACACACACACAACACACACACACACACACACACACACGCACACACAAGCATGCACACACAGAGAGTAACTGTAACACAGGGACTACATAACTACTCCAGTGCTTTCATTTTGAACATGTCACCAGAGCAAACTATGGGGTGACAGATAGGAACGAGGGTTAGAGGAAGAGAAAGATATAGACATGGATGGAAGCAGATATATAATTATCAAGGCGACCTCTATCCAATTATCCGGAAAAAAAAAACAAAAAAAAACATGCGAGACCAAAGCTCGAAGAACGCGTTAAATTATAGTAAGAGACATTGTCTTGCTGGTGAGTGAAAAATTCATTAGTTAGATGAAATTTCTAATCTTCAGACATCAGCTGTATCCTTGAGCTAGATGTCAGATTTTCAGGGTGCTAACAAATTACTTCGGACGAAAAACGTCCAGAAACAGGGAGGGAAAGCATCTTCTTCATGTAGTCTCCTTTTTTCCGATAGTAATGAGTCCTATCTGGTAGTCACATATGAGGTGGAGATTTAGAGGCGGCGAAAGTATGAAAAATTCATTTTCTATCCTTTTCTAATATCAAAAGGTCCACCAAGCAGACAGACCCTAAGAGACGAGACAGAGAGAGAGAGACAGACAGATAGACAGACAGACACTTTGACAGACAGAGAGAGAGAGAGAGCAGAATGCGTTTTCATGAATAGTCATTTCTAATATTGATGAAGTCCGCCCTACTGCCATTTAGTCACTGCATCCATAATTTGCAACACAAGCTGTCTAAATACCAGCACGTGACGCCACATTTAATTCAGTCCGTCTAAATACCAGCACGTGACGCCACATTTAATTCAATCCATCTAAATACCAGCACGTGACGCCACATTTAATTCAATCCGTCTAAATACCAGCACTTGACGCCACATTTAATTCGAGAGTGAAAAGGAGGTAACACACACCCAGAAGAAAACGGGAATGAAAATAAAATGCGGTGCTGAAGAGCAGATATGAAATCTTCACTAGTAGCGTATGGAGACCATCCAGATCCGTCTTGAAAACGGAAGGATTTATATCGCTCCTTCGTCCATTGGATCAGACTCATTAGTAGACCATCCAGATCCGTCTTGAAAACGGAAGGATTTATATCGCTCCTTCGGCCATTGGATCAGACTCATTAGTAGACCATCCAGATCCGTCTTGAAAACGGAAGGATTTATATAGCTCCTTCGTCCATTGGATCAGACTCATTAGTAGACCATCCAGATCCGTCTTGAAAACGGAAGGATTTATATAGCTCCTTCGTCCATTGGATCAGACTCATTAGTAGACCATCCAGATCCGTCTTGAAAACGGAAGGATTTATATAGCTCCTTCGTCCATTGGATCAGACTCATTAGTAGACCATCCAGATCCGTCTTGAAAACGGAAGGATTTATATCGCTCCTTCGTCCATTGGATCAGACTCATTAGTAGACCATCCAGATCCGTCTTGAAAACGGAAGGATTTATATAGCTCCTTCGGCCATTGATCAGACTATTAGTTAGACCATCCAGATCCGTCTTGAAAACGGAAGGATTTATATCGCTCCTTCGTCCATAGGATCAGACTCATTAGTAGACCATCCAGATCCGTCTTGAAAACGGAAGGATTTATATCGCTCCTTCGGCCATTGGATCAGACTCATTAGTAGACCATCCAGATCCGTCTTGAAAACGGAAGGATTTATATAGCTCCTTCGTCCATTGGATCAGACTCATTAGTAGACCATCCAGATCCGTCTTGAAAACGGAAGGATTTATATAGCTCCTTCGTCCATTGGATCAGACTCATTAGTAGACCATCCAGATCCGTCTTGAAAACGGAAGGATTTATATCGCTCCTTCGTCCATAGGATCAGACTCATTAGTAGAGCCTAACTAATTTTGGCCGTCCTTTTTTGGCATCAAGGGAAATATATATACCTAAGATTCGGCAGTATCGCACAACCAAGGGCTAAAAGCAAAATCGGACAGTATGTCAAAACAGCAGGTAAAGGAGAAAAAAAACAAAAAATGAGAGGGAAACGAATTAAGCTGGTAAGAAAAAAAACTATAAATAACAAATAATAATTATAGAATGGGGGCGGGGTAATTGCTTAATCTTAAGTATAATGATCATCTGAAGAATGAAAGAGAGTCAAAATATTTTCACACATGCGCACGCACCCACGCACGCACGCACGAACACACACACACACACACACACACACACACACACACACACACACACACGCGCGCCCCACAAACACACACACACACACACACACACACACACACACACACACACACACACACACACACGGTTTTGCCTTTCAAAACACTGAGGTGAGCCTTTCGTCCTACAGAGGGAAGGGAACGTGTTGATAAAATCCTCTTTAGAAACATGTTTGTCTTCTTGAACTTTGTTCAGCAGACGGACGATGTCTCCTGTTTTGGTTCTATGCGATTTTCAGCTGTTGATCTCGCTTCTTTAAGTCCATCAGTTCTTTGGCCCAGGTGTAGTGCACTGTTTACTTGGTGTGTGTGTGCGTGCGTGCGTGCGTGCGTACACGCGCGCGTGTATGTGTGTGTGTGTGTGTGTGTGTGTGTGTGTGTGTGTGTGTGTGTGTGTGTGTTATATATGTGTGAGTGTGTGTTTGTGTGCGTGTGGTGTTGTTTGGTGTGTGCGTGCGTGTTTGGATGTGTACGTCATTGTGTATGTGGGGGTGTGTTTGGCGTGACTCTGTATGTGTGTGTATGCGTGCGTGTGCATGTCTGTGTCTGTGTTTTGTGTATGTACCAGACACAAACAACTTCTCAAAAGCCATTTCAGATCATAGGAATGGCTTTTCGGCTGCAGTCCCTTTATGATCGTAATAAAGTCCATCTGACAGATCTCGAGCATTTTTCGGGGTATGGAAAGCAAATTTAGAATGGCGAATTATGAGAGATGAGCCAGGAGAGAGAGAGAGAGAGAGAGAGGACAAATAGCGAATACCACGCCTTTCATTTGTTTCCAGTGTATTAATCTGAATAATCTCTGTTTCACTAGCAGACCCATCGATCAGCCAGTACAGAAAACAGATAAGATGCCATACAATGCACAGCACTGAATGTTTCGTGTAAGACGGTGAAGCGGAATCATGGATTAGGAACAGGGAAGGGTAGAAAAGGGTTGGCAGAGGGATCCTTTGTTTTTGTTGAAGATTGATCCCCAGCACAGACCTCTCGTCTTCCACGCTTGTCAGAAAACAAAGTATGGGTACACAGAGCTTTCGTCTTCCATGTTCCTCAGAAAACAAAGCATGGGTGGGGAAATCGGCAGATTAAAACAAACTAGAAAAAACGGAAAGGAAAGGTCTTATTTTGAGAGCCCCAGTGATGAACCACACACACACACACACACACACACACACACACACACACACACGCACGCACACACGCACGCACGCACGCACGCACGCACGCACGCACGCACGCACGCACGCACGCACGCACACCCACTACACGTACGCACACACGCATGCAAGCACTCACACACGCACGCACGCATGCATGCGCGCACTCTTTCTACCCCCCCCCCCCCCCATCTCTCTCTCTCTCTCTCTCTCACACACTCTCTCTCTCTCTCTCTCTCTCTCTCTCTCTCTCTCTCTCTCAGAGTTACTGTAACAAAGTGACTGCGTTACTACATCAATGCTTTCCTTCTAAACATGTAAACTGAATAGTGTTAGGGTCGACAGAGATAGGGGTAGCTGGAGGTGCTATGTAAACTGAATAATGTTAGGGTCGACAGAGATAGGGGTAGCTGGGGGTGCTATGTAAACTGAATAATGTTAGGGTCGACAGAGATAGGGGTAGCTGGAGGTGCTATGTAAACTGAATAATGCTAGGGTCGACAGAGATAGGGGTAGCTGGAGGTGCTATGTAAACTGAATAATGTTAGGGTCGACAGAGATAGGGGTAGCTGGAGGTGCTATGTAAACTGAATAATGTTAGGGTCGACAGAGATAGGGGTAGCTGGGGGTGCTATGTAAACTGAATGATGTTAGGGTCGACAGAGATAGGGGTAGCTGGGGGGTGCTATGTAAACTGAATAATGTTAGGGTCGACAGAGATAGGGGTAGCTGGGGGGGTGCTATGTAAACTGAATAATGTTAGGGTCGACAGAGATAGGGGTAGCTGGAGGTGCTATGTAAACTGAATAATGTTAGGGTCGACAGAGATGGGAGTAGCTGGGGGTGCTATCTAAACTAAATAATGTAGGGTCGACAGAGATAGGGGTAGCCGGAGGGTGTTATGTAAACTGAATAATGTTAGGGTCGACAGAGATAGGGGTAGCTGGGGGGTGCTATGTAAACTGAATAATGTTAGGGTCGACAGAGATAGGGGTAGCTGGGGGGTGCTATGTAAACTGAATAATGTTAGGGTCGACAGAGATAGGGGTAGCTGGGGTGTGCTGTGTAAACTAAATAATGTTAGGGTCGACAGAGATAGGGGTAGCTGGAGGGTGTTATGTAAACTGAATAATGTTAGGGTCGACAGAGATAGAGGTAGCTGGGGGTGGGGGTGAATAAGGAGTAGATGTATCATTTGTTATAGTTCCAAACAAGCAGAGAGACAGACAGACAGAGATGTACAAGGAAAGGAAAGAACGGGGAGAGAAACCCAGAGGCAGATGAGGGCAACAGGGTTTTAAGGGCGGGGAGGAGAGGGGTATAGGGATGCTAGGGGAGTGGTGTAGCTCGCAAAGGTGCGGCTATCTAGCAGCAGATGCTCACACGGAATTTCTTGTAGCTTACATGGTTGTATCATGTGTTTGAGTTTTAAGTACTTAGAAAGAGAGAAGTGGGGAGGGTGAAACAGACGGGGACACGGGGGGAACGGGGGGGGGGGGGGGGGGGGCGCTGCGTGGGTGGGTGTGGGGTGTGAAAGGGACAGAGATGAGGATCGGACACAAAGTGTTATTGTGCTCAGAGACCCATCTGGATTCTCTTGGTCCGCCTCGGAGAGTTGTTGACAATGGCACCCCTGTTCTGTCTAGTGGTACGGAGGGGGCGTCTGGGTCACTGGAGTCCATTGCAGTTATTTCTCTTGGACCTGACTTGCTTTTGGAAATGAGAGAGAGAGACAGACAGAGAGGCAGACAGAGTGAGTGAGAGAGAGAGAGAGAGAGAGAGAGAGAAGGTTTTTATTTAGCGATAGTTTCTATTTATCGTAGTTATAACTGGAAAAAGGATAGATAGTGGCATGTCAGTCATTAAAAAATAGACCCGTGGATAACGTACTCAAGAGAGATAGATAGATACAGGGAGACACACACACACACACACATACACACACACACACACACACACACACACACACACACACACACACGCGCGCGCCGCGCGCGCGCGCCGCACAGCAGTATCTTCATAGAGCTCGTTCAGTGAAAATATCGACGTAATCCAGCTTAACGGAGCTCAGATTGGCTAGTTGATCCGGATCTGCTCCGAGGATCCGAACCCAGTTGTGAATGAATCCTTAATCCCCATTCCCCACGTTACGCCGTGGATGCTCAAAATGGGTTCAGTATGTTTTTTTCCCCTGATCAAAATTGCAACATACTTTGTGGAACGGATCCTGGATTCACTGTTTGATCCGGATCAGTGTCACGAATATGCATTGAAAAAATGATAAATGGCTTCGTTTGTGAAATACATTCCATCTTTCCACCGACTTCTGTGAAATAGATGTAGTAAGTTTTGCAGATGTTGAAACAAAAATAGTAATAACGAATAAATTAACACGCACGGCTGAACATTGTGTGGGCAAAGGTACGAAAGCGGAAACATTTACGTTAATTAAGTAAAAAAGAAGTTTTTTTTTAAAGAGATGGAATGGAAGGAAGAGAGAGACAGACAGACAAACAGGCAGGCACACAGGTAGACAGAGAGACAGAGACAAGACAGCAAACAGGAAGAGTGGGGACGAAGGAGGGGGAGAGAGAGACAGAAAGAGAAAGAGAGAGAGATGGAATGAGGAGGTGGAGGAAGAGGGGGGGGGGGAGAGCGGTGGCATCACTGGCACATACAAAATATATAACAACAGGTGGAGTGGGACACCCACGGGTGCAACCTTCCATTTGTGGGAGGGTGTGTGTTCAAACACAGACCTAGAGCAGCCAGACCCTGTCAGATGAATGTGCGTGGTTGTTCCGAAGTAATTAAGTGTCGGTTCCTTTGGTAGAGCATACAGTATTAAGATAGGTACGTGGAGGTGGTGATAGTAGTGGTGGTGGTGGTGGTGTGTGGTGGGTGGGTGGGTGTAAGTGTGTGTGTGTGTGTGTGTGCGCGCGCGCGCGCGTGTGTGTGTGTGGTGCGTGCGTGCGTGTGCGTGCGTGCGTGCGTGCGTGCGTTGTGTTGTGTGTGTGTGTGTGTGTGTACGGCAAAAGTGGACATGCGGCAAAACTACATCACGTAAGTGAAACCCCCAGATTTTTCGTTAGAAAAAGAGAGAGAAAGAGGGAGAGAGGGAGGAAGACCGAGTGACAGACGGAGACACGGAGAAAGAAGGGGGGAGGGAGGTAGGAAGACCGACAGACAGACGGAGACACAAAGAAAGATGAGGGGAAGGGAGGGATGAAGACCGACAGACAGACGGAGACACAGAGAAAGAGAGGGGGGTGGGGGGGGGGAGGTAGGGAGGTAGGAAGACCGACAGACAGACGGAGACACAGAGAAAAATGGGGGGGGGGGGAGGG
>CM065727.1:68786216-68798016 GCA_033310375.1 Conus canariensis
CACACACACACACACACACACACACACACACACACACACACACACACACAGAGTGAGAGAGAGGGGGGGGGGGGAGGAAGAGAACGCACACAGTTATAGTGAGAAAGACAGAGGTGGCATTCAAACAAATGAGACGGAGTGTAGCGTTGCCCTTTTGCCAAAGCTATCGCAAAAATCCATTACCTGACAGTCACAGATTAACGTTGCAAGAAACTGACTTTACGTGATGCCAGGAGTAGTCTCCTCTGTCTGTCTGTCTGTCTGTCTGTCTGTCTGTCTGTCTCTCTCTCTCTCTCTTTCTTCTCTCTCTCTCTCTCTCTCTCTCTCTCTCTCTCTCTCTCTCTCTCTTTAACACACATACACACACACTATTGTTTCAGATTTCATATGAGAGTTATGTATTTGCATGACAGAAATTGTGTGCTTTTAAAAATGTTTTTTGAGTTTGTGGTTAAATGTTGAATTAGTTTCGTTCTTGTTTATGAGGGCAGTATGTACAAAAAGCTGGAAAGCTTATTCTTTAACCCTCAATAAAGATAATTTTGACTTGACTTGACTATACACACACACACACACACACACACACACACACACACACACACACAACTACACACACACACACACACACACACACACACACACCAAGACACAAGACATCAAGACCGTGAAAGAAGAGACAGAGAAAGAGACAGCGAGAGCGAAAAAAAATGTATATATATATACAGACAGAGAGAGAAGGGGGGCAACACTCTCTCTCTCTCTCTCTCTCTCTCTCTCTCTCTCTCTCTCTCTCTCCTCTCTCCTGTCATGATCTTGGTGACCTTTGCAGAATGTTCTCTTTATCGCTTCAGTTTTTATGCTGACTTTTTTTCGGCCAATGCACAACCAAGGCTGATGTCTCTGATGTACATCGTTACTGGTGCGTCCCTGTTTAAATGCAGGCTTGGCCAGATCGATTTTCAGTTCATTTGCTTCTCCTCTTTTTCTCTCTTTACTTTCCTGGCTTTCTTCTGTTCCTTTCTGTTCGTTGTTGTTGTTGTGTACTTTTCCCCTTCTTTCTCACATGTCCGTTTCGACTGTAGACTGTGCTTGCGCCATGTTCAGTGGTGTACTGCAGTTGGCAACGTTCGCCGTGAAACAAACAGAATCAAACGGAATTGAAAACAGCAACACGACATGTTCGCACGGGCCGTGGTCAGCTGCTAAAGACAAGACCGTTTGCTATAATGCCGAAATGCACAATGTTTTGCCATGGAATGTCTTCGTTTCAGTAGGAATACAAAAGAATTTGTGTGTTAGATTGCAACACTCTCAGCTATTTGAATGGATCCATGCTTCTTGTAAATGTATATCTACGTATGTGTGTCTGTTTGTATGCGATGTTTTATGACCTGTAGTTCGGGTGTTTCTCAGTGCGATATCACATATTGGTAATCTTCATTTACTTGATTTTCTGAGAGACAGACAGAGAGAGAGAGAGAGAGAGGAGACTCGGGCATTGAGGTTTGTACTTTTTTGGTTCAATGTGGGGCTTTTGTACAGAAGAAAAATCGGCTGGGACGCGGTTAGGTCGTAATTTTCGACTAAATTATGTCATATATTCTTAAGAAACATCATCAAAATAGCTCCTGAAGTAATTAAGAAGTAGGATTAATATTCTCACTATTTATGTCCAAATACATATTGATAAAACAGCTATGGCATCTGTATTTATCTTAATCTTTAACAAATTCCGCTGATATTCGACTTTGTCATTAAATCTCTCTGCATGAACACCTTATGTCCAACGTAGCCCCATTATGATGCTGTGTAATCGCACATTGAACGTCCCAAACACACGCTCTTTCATTTTCACTAAGAATTACACAGAAGCGCCTTCGGGACCATTGGTGTCGAGTGTAGTTCTTTCCCTTGAAATGTCCTCATTTGAACCCAATTGACCATGGAACTTCAAGAAGACGATCTTCTTGATCTCGACTTCAGAAAATATACTGACATATAACGACCTGGATGCAGAGTTCTGTCATCAATGTGTTTCTTTTTCCTTTCACATATTCAGTGCTCTCTTTCTGTTGTTTTTTTTTTTTTTTTCTCTCTTTCTCTCTCTCTCTCTCTCTCTCTCTCTCTCTCTGGTGTGTGTGTGTGATGCCGTGACTAGTTTCTTGTCTATTTTGTTCAGCCTTTCACAAGGAAATTAGAATGCCGAAATCTGGAGGTCATTCAACCTCGTTTGTCCGTTGTTCATACTTCTTTTGTTCTCAGATAAGGGCTTTTACCGGATCATCGTCATTGACGGTGATTTTGACCGTGTAAAAGTGAAAGATAGTAAAGGCAAGTAGTTGATCAGTGCAGCAGGCGTTACGATTGCGATTTCATTCGACTTTTTTCCCGTCTTTCTTCTGTTGTGTGCGGCACGTTACCCTCATCTTGACGAAACAATTCTGGATTAGACCTGCGATCGATAATTGTGAGGAGTATTAAAATCTATCTCTCTCTCTTTCACTCTTCTCCTCTCTCTCTCTCTCTCTCTCTCTCTCTCTCTCTCTCCTCTCTCTCTCTCTCTCTCTCTCGTGCAAGCGCTCTGATTTTTTTTGGTCATTTTTATCGAGTGCCGCTTATATTGCTTCAGTTTTTATGCTGACTTTTCGTCTGGTGATATTCGCTCGTGGGTAATGCCACTTAATGTACGTCTTGACTGGACTCTTTCCATTAGAAATCAGATCTCGTGAACTGACTTTTTTCTTTCTTTCTTTCTTTCTTTCTTTCTTTCTTTCTTTCCTTTGTACTTTTTTTTCTCTCTTTCTTATTTTCTTTCTTTTTCAATTCTTTCTTGTTTGTGTGTTTTCGTTTGTTTTTCGATCCTTTTTCATTTATTCTTCCTCACTTCCTTTTTCTTGTTTCGGTTTTCTTCTTTCTCTTTTCGTGTTGTACATATTCATTTGATCTTCCTTTCATACGTCTGTGTGAATGCTGCTCCTTCTCTCTTGATTCTTCTTCTTTCATGTCCTTTATCGGTCCGTGCTTCCTTCTTTTGTTATTGCTACCCTTTCGCCCCATACATTTCATTAGAGTCTTTGCCAAAAAATACTGATCATAGATTAGACACCACCCCTTCGTGGAGATTGTCATTCACGATTTTTTTTTCTCTTACTCACTTGCGTAACAAAGAAGGTCTGTGCAGTCATCCTATTTAAGCTCTCTGTGTGTGGTGGAGGGGGGGAGGGGATGTGGAGGGGTGTTCATGGTAGTCTTTGATGTTGACATTTTTGTTGTTGTTGCAGTTATCAGATTTAGCGTAACCAAACTTGACTGAACGCTAGAAATTGATTATAAAGAAAGGAAGAAGAAGAGGAAAGCCAACCATCCCCTGCGTGAAGGTATCACCAAATCATGAAGGCAGGAACTCTGTGGTGGACTTTCAGCAAGTTTGTGCGTGTGAAAAAATAAACATTTTCCTGTAAACTAATCTGCTATTGCTGTTGTCTGATAAATGATAAAGGATATGTTAACTGATTTTTTTATGGAAGCATTGTAACGTACATTAACTTATATTCTAACAAGATCAGACCATTTATTGCGGTTCGACCACGCACACACATTGGAGATACGTTTGTCTTCCTGAACTTCTTACTCAGCAGTGACGCTCTCTCTCTCTCTCTCTCTCTCTCTCTCTCTCTCTCTCTCTCTCTCTCTCTCGCTCTCTCTCTCTCTCTCTCTCTCTCTCTCTCTCTTCTCTCTCACACCACACACACACACACACACACGCACACATACTTGCACACTCATACACACACGCAAGCACGCATGCATATACACACACACGCTAACATGCACATGCTTAGGCATAATTATAGACACACACACGCGCACGCACGCACGCACATACGCAGGCACACACACACACACACACGCACGCGCGCGCGCGCGCGCGCGCGCGCGTATGCACGCACACACGCATGCACGCACGCATGTACACACACACACACACACACACACACACACACACACACACACACACACACACACATACTCCAAGCGAGGGCGAGGGAAGGGCAAGAGAAGGCAGTAAGAGGGAGAGGGGGAGAGAGAAACAGAGAGATAAAGAAAAGAGAGACAGAGTGACACCCGGGCAGACAGACAGAGACAGAAAGAGATGTAGACAGAGTGAGTGGGGGGAGGGGAGGGAGGGGAGAAAGAAAAAAAAAAGAAAGCTGGAAGGAGAAGGTGACGGAAGAGGGGGTAAGGCTGGAGAGCAGCTGCCTCACTGACACCTGCAATATGTAACAATAACGGGTGGAGTGGGACACCCACGAGTCCACACATCCATCTCTAGGAGGAGGTATTAATTAAAAACAAAAAAGAAAGAAAAGCCTAGAGCAACCAGTCCCTGCCAAATCTTGAATCTGCGTGCTCGTCTCAAGAGTAACATGAGTGTCGGCTCCCATGGTAGATCATACAGTATTAAGGTCCTGCTTTTGCGCCAAAAGTGGAAATATGGCAAACTTACGCCATGTGAGTGAACTTCTCTGGTTTTTCGTGAGAGAGAGAAAGAGAGCGAGGGGACGGGGGGGGGGGGGGGGGGGGGGGGGGGCGGGGGGGGGGGGGACTCGGAAAGAGATAGACAGACAAGGACATAGAGACATTCCGTGAAAGAGAGGGAGAGAGAGAGAGAGAGAGAGAGAGAGAGAGAGAGAGAACTCGGAAAATTTTAATTGCAAAGGCCACCGACCTATCTGCAATGAGGTCAAGAAACAAAAATAAAATCACACACACTGACGCTGTAACATTTCTACTGATCACGATCATTTACAAAACTTGCTCACACCAACTGTATAATCGTAAATTGAGTATACCGAAAAATACATACAAAATCACACCGTATGTAGCACTCTCCCAGACTCGCACAGCTCTCGCATACAATTTCGCTCGCACTTACAATTGCGCGCGCGCAAACCACACACACACACACACACACACACACACACACACACACACACACACACACACACACACACACACAAGCATACACAAAACACACACACACACCACACACACACACACACACACACACCACACATTTTTTCATCATGATCCCTAAGTATACACAAGACGTATCGACCACGAAACAAGGTAAAACAGATAAATTGATGAAAACATATGGTACTCCTAATGTTCTCTCCCCAGTAACAATTCTTCTCTTTTCTTCAAGGCATAGAAGATATACATCGCAACAGAGTGAATTACGTCCCTTTTCTCGTTTTGCAGCAAAAACTTCAACAATAGTCCGTGTACATTTGTTACATATTTCATGATATACTTATTTCTTAAATCTTGATACGATGGACATTCCAGCAAAAAGTGTATTTCATCTTCAGTTTTGTCACAAAAAGGGCAGCTTTTTGAGTTATTTTTGTATCTGTCGTGGGACTTTTATATCACTGATTCCTAGTCGAAACCTTACAAGAACTTTTCGAAACTTTGGGATTGTGATATCTGCAAGATACTTTTCAGGCTGTAGTAATGATTTAAACAAACGATAAGTAGAATACCTGTCACTATTTGACAGTTTGGTGTTCCACTCTTGCTGGTAGCAATCGGTCATTCGTTGCTTTAGTTCCTGTAGAAACAACTTTTCGTGACCAACTCCACCTGTTAAGCCAGACAAAAGAGAGAGAGAGAGAGAGAGAGAGAGGAGAGAGAGAAGAGAGAGAGAGAGAGAGAGAGAGAAAGGGAACTAGGATAAAAGAGCCGGGAGAGAAAAGAGAGAGAGAGAGAGAGAGAGAGAGAGAGAGAGAGAACTGGGATGATTGAGCAAGAAAGAGAGGGAGAAAGAGACAGACAGACGGGACTGGCTGACAGACAGACAAGATGATTAACGCTATCAAAGCTACGAATTATGAGATGATTATCTATCACACATCAGAAGGGAGATGCACGGAATGCGTCACCGATCGATGGCTCTGGAACTTTTCCCCTCTCTCCATCCTGTGCTGACCTTTTCTTTCGCCACGCGCATGGAGACATGTGTCTCATGTCTGTGATGTGCCTTTTCATGGGGGGGGGGGGGGGGGGGGGGGGGTGGGTTCCAGTAAACCAGCAGTAGTTTGTTTTTCTTTAACTTAGTTACCGTGTTAATTTTTTGCTTGGTTTGCCGTGGGCGTCCCTCTTTGTGTGTGCGTGCATCTGTGGTGTTATGTGTGTGTGTGTGTGTTGTGTGTGTGTGTGTAGTGTGTGTTGTGGGTGTGGGGGGTTGGCGGTGCGTGCGTGGTGTTGTGTAGTGTTTTGTGTGCGTGGTTATATTAGTGCGACTGTGTGTGTGTGTGTGTGTGTGTTTTATATGATGCAGGGGGCGTGCTGATGTAATTGTGCTTCTGTAATTATGTGTGATGTGCGCGTATATGTGTACACGCTTGTGATGCGTTGTGTGAATATGTCTGTGTGTTCTTTGTGTTTTATATATGTGTATGTTGGTGAGTGTTCTTTGTGCATTTGTGTGACTATGTGTGAAATGTGGTGTGTGTTTGTGAGTATGTTTGTTTATGTGTGTGTGTGTGTGTGTGTGTGTGTGTGTGTGTGTGTGTGTGTGTGTGTTGTGTGTGTTATTCAATTATACATTTTCACGCGTCTGTTTCTGTCACTGTTTATTTTGACAATGTCCATGCTCTACCAGTTTGTTTTCAGTTTTTTTCTTTTCCTTTTTTTGTTTGTTTCTTTTTTTAAACCTTCTTTTGCTATGATTGTTTTCTCCATATACACACACTGAAAAATACAAAACCAAAACGAATGAATGAAACAATTTCAGACCCAGATTGTACTCTCAATTTTCAAACACACTGTGTTGATTAAACAACGACATTTTAAACGTGGCAAAGAATTGCTTTTAGTGCACGCACAACCAGGATCTCTCTCTATCCTCTCTCTCTCTCTCTCTCTCTTTTCTCTCTCTCTCTCTCTCTCTCTCTCTCTCTCTTCTCTCTGTTTTTCCCCCTGTCATGATCTTAATGCCTTTAACAGAATGCAATTGATAATATTTCAATTTGGATTCTTTATGCCAACATCTTTTCGCTCGCAGCATGACTACAAGTTTGACGGATGTATTTTGCTGTGGTCTCTTCTCGAGAACTTCATTGCACACACACATGCACGCACACACACGCACGGCGCGCGCGCGCGCGCCACACACACACACACACACCACCACACACATGCACGCCACATACCGCGCCACACACTCAACACACACACCACACACACACACACACGCACGCACCCACGCACGCGCAAACCCACACACACTCACACACACACACACACACACCACACACACACACACACACACACCACACACACACCAGGGGTATGTCTTAGATTTGTTCTCGTTCTCTCTGGGGCCTTTTTTTTTTAACTTGAGGAAATATTTGATTTTCACTCCGTTTCTTTTGATGAACCTTGTTCTCAAAACCAGTCATATCACCTGTTGCTCAGTCCATTTGGGCAATCCTCGTTACCCTCTGTAATCTCTCGGTTGTACCCCTTCCCCAGCCCCCCACCCCCCCACCCCCCCCCCCACCCCTCACCCCCCACCCCACCCCCCTCCCCAACCCCACCCCCCCACACCCACCCACACACATACGCGCGCGCGCACACACGACACAAACACACACACACACCGCCGCACGCACGCGCACACACACACACACACACACACCACACAACACCACACACCCACACTTCTCCACCTGTCTCCCATTATTCCTCTCATCGCCCTACTCTTACTGCATTACAGTGTCAGGCGCACTCGCGCATTCATTTTTTTCCCTTGGTTTTGCTTATGTGTGCGTCTCATCTCAAACTTTGTGGTCGTAACCGATGGCTGTTGTTGCGTTAAATTATTCAAATTGATTTTAGAGTCTAAAATTGCCAGTGCAGAGGAAAGAGACTACGGAATGAATAAACCAGCCAACCAGCCTTCCTGTCCCCCCCCCCTCTCTCTCTCTCTCCTCTCTCTCTCTCTCTCTCTCTCTCTCTCTCTACTGAGTATGTGTCTGTGTTTTGTGTGTGTCAAGTCAAGTGAAGAGCACCTTATTCTCTCCAAAGAGAAAAAATTGAGAGTGGCCATAAAAACATGTCTACAGATCTATATTTAACAAATCACAAATCACACCCCACCCATCCACCCACCCACCCACTCACATATACAGAATAATACACACACACACACACACACACACACACACACACACACACCACATATATATATATATTTATATATTATATATATTATATTTATATATTATATGCAAACAAGCTTTTTGAAACCGGATCCCATCGAAAGTCCAGTTTTGATTCAGGAGTTTGATGGAATTGGGAACGAAACTGTTTTTAGTTCTATTTGTTTTGAATTTTGGAATTTGGAATCTTCGTCCAGATGGTAGAACATTGTAGTTTTTTGAAAGAACATGAGAACTGTCAGAAGAATGTTCACAGCTTTTTGTGTGACACGATATTCATACATTTGTCTAACTTTTCCTTGTTTTTTTTTTTTTTTTTTTTTTTTTTTTTTTTTTTTTTGACAAAGTAAATTTTTTTCAAGACTGGCTAGCACTCCGATCTTGGACATGATTGACAGTTCACACATGAAAAAATATAAAAAAATTAATACGGGTAACCCCAGTGTGTCGAGATGGAAGGAAATCAAAACTGTTGGAAGATGGACCAGTTAACTTGGGATTAATTGTAAAATTTCAGTACATTTCATGATTTTTTTTTTTTTTTTTTTGATTATTTTTTTTATTTTTTCCTCATTTCTCTCTCTTCCATTCCACAGTTTTCTTTCTCCATCCCATTCTTTCTCAACGATCTTTCTCTTTGTGTCATTCCCGGATGCGAATTATCACTATTTTTTGTTGTTAATCATATTTGTACATGTTTGCATTATTGTAGTAAATAATCCGTTAAAACGTATTGA
This sequence comes from Conus canariensis, assembly GCA_033310375.1. Lineage (NCBI taxonomy): Eukaryota > Metazoa > Mollusca > Gastropoda > Neogastropoda > Conidae > Conus > Conus canariensis. The sequence goes on from CM065727.1 coordinate 68,795,185, forward strand.
AACGGTTATCTTTTTTATGGCTTGAAAGGATTTGAGTGAGAGTTCAATGTATGCCGAGGAAAGGTTGTTTTCTTTTTTGTTGGATTACACAAATCCACAAACAAACAAAAATATAAGCACAATCCTCTGGTTTTACAAAACTCAAGCACATAAGGCAAACAAACACACCCGCTCATCCACTCACACCCCCTCCCCGTCCCTACCCACCCACACCCCCTTTCTCTTCTTCTTTGAATTTTAATACTTAAACAATTAAAATTTACATTTATTTAATGAAAGTAATGTTTTTTCCGTGTGGTACCATGTGATAGCTTTGTATATAACCATAACATAATTATGTTCATGTATGATCCTTCAAAATTGTTTAAACAGACGTAAGCATTCCCAGCTGGTGTACCACCGCACCGAAATCCCGTCCATCAGTGTCTTTATTTTCTTTAACAAACAAAAGAAAGTTAATTATTGTTCTTCAGCCCGCACCAATATGACATCGCTACACCCAGCCGTGCCCCGCCGACCAAAAAAACCAACCTACCACTAAGTTGCCGATTCGGTACGGGTCCCAGCCGCGGCATCGCCATGCCAGACAAGCAGCGGGCCACGGTCAACCACACTCAATGATATTTGAATACCTTATGAAATTACCTAACATCCTGAACATATTCTTGGTTTAAATCCAGGTATCTTATGATTTTTGATTATCAATTTTCAAATAATACTTCATAATTGATCCATTAGTGTTAAATTTTTGCGATTCATTGTCAGTTGCTAGGTTTTTTTCAAGATTATACTTCTCTTTAGTATTTTTAGAAATACTGTTATTGAAGGCTTACTTTGTTTATTTTTACAGTAAAAATTGTAGTATTTGGTATCAGTATTTAAGATCGAATGTTGTATCGTTGTGGAATTGTCTTCTGCTCCTTATTTTGTGTTTTCAGTCAGAGACGATTATTCGTATTAAACACTTTCCCTTTTATTAAATTTTGCAATGATTTCCAGAAATCATTGAGTGTTGGATCTCCAGAACATATGTTCAATGCTGTCTTTTTCCTCTTCACGAAATACAGTTTTAACTTTCTACTTTCCATTTCTTTAGAGCTACATTAGTTGCAATTATTCGATTGCACTATTCTCATTTGCATCCCTTTTGCTTAATATCCTTAATTTGTGAATTTTTCTAAAACATTTCTTCCAAGGTTCTTTCTTTCAGCTTCTCGTCCTTTTGCACAACAGTTGGTTCCCAGTTATTTTTACTATAATTCTGTAATAAGTTTTGGAACCTTTATTCAGAAATATTTTCTTTAATGCTGTGCGACTTCTGCTTCAATGTTATCTTTATCTATTCTCAAATCCTTGTTCCCTGATGTATCGTTTAATGGAAATATACATCCACCATTAGATAGGAAATCTTTTCAATTTAACTTTGTTCTAATTCCTCATGGGGTAGTGATCTCCATTTGCTTAAACAAATCAGTATCTAAAAAAAACATTTCTATTGTTCCGTTTTTTGTTTTTTATTAGTTTATTTCCTATTTTAAAATGTTTTGTTAAAGGATTGGTTCTGCAAGTAGTTCTCTAGCATTTTCTGGTTTTATTTTATAATAGAATCTTATACGACATGAAAACATGTTTCCAGAAAACATTGTCTTGAGTGGTAATGCAAGATGGTTTGGAGAGTATTTCAATGTTCTTCAATAATTGGGTATGAAAGATCAAATGTCTCTCCATTGTGTTTTTGTTTGTCTCGTTTTTTATCCATGTTAATTTTAAAGCAGGATGAGAGCATTTATGTCAGGAGATTCAACCCACCATCCTGTACATTTTAAAACTGTTTTTCGACTAATTTCTGTCTTGTTTTTTATTCCATACAAACCGTAACTTTAAATCTTGTAATTTTTAAAAAATGTGTCAGGTGGGTTTGGAAGCAAAATCAACCATAGGTAAGTCAAGTTTTGACAGAATTAATGATTTTAAGACAGCAATTCTTCCTAAAGGGGTTGATTCTCTTTAGCCAAATTTTAAATGTGCCTTCACCTCTATCATTCATTCTTTGTAGTTTCTTTTTTCCATGTGTTGTTAAGTCCTGAGTAAACCAAATTCCTAATATTTGAATTCTTTTGGATTCCAGATCATCTTTAAATGTTCCATATATCTTATTTCACTATGCTTTTGTCTTTCCAAGCCAAAATTACTTGTGTTTTCTCTTTTGTTTTAAGAAATAAACCTGAAAAGTTTTCCCCAAACCTATTGAGAATCTCGATAGATTTTTCAAAATGATTTCTTATTCCTGTGTTCATCAGTTGAGTGTCGTCGGAAAATTGTGTTATCTTGGGTTCTTTCTCCCCGATTTGTATACCTTCAATACATTTTCTTCTTTGATCTTTACGGATAATTTTTCTGCACATAATCGAAGATTATGGTGAAACTGGATTCCTTGCCTACAACCCCTTTTTATTGGAACCATGGTGATGTTTGGGATTTTGATAAAACCCGTAGCTTAATGTTTTTTTAGTTAAAATTCTATCCATTTACTATATCTTTACCTAAACCTACGCCTCCCAGACTTTTGTGCATAAAATCCCCAAACTAAAGATTTTGAACGCCTTTTCGAAAATCTAAATTAATTGATCCCTGGGATATTATTTATGTTGAGATGGTGTATTTGTCATAAATTAACCTAATGTTACTACCCATGTTTCTATTTGGGACAAATCCTGTTGGGGCTTCATAATCAGTGATGGAAGGACCTTTTTAATTCTGTTAGCAATACAAGGGAGCCAATTTTTTTTATAAAGGTTTTAAAGTGAAAAGGTCTCCCGTTTTTTACATATT
>CM065727.1:68798116-68823116 GCA_033310375.1 Conus canariensis
CAAATTTTCAAGCACAAAAAGGGGAAACAAAAACAACCCCTCATCCACTCCACCCCCCCGTCCCCCCCACCCAACCCCCATTTCTCTCTTTTATGAATTAATAATTTTTAAACAAATCAAAATTTACTTTTTTAAAATGAAGAAAGTTTTCTTTCCGTTTTGGGGTCCAGGGGATGCTTTTTTGTTAAACGCATAACAAAATTTTCCCACGTAATGACCCCTTAAAATAAAATTTAAACCAAAGAAAACTTTTTTCCCGTGATTTAAACCCCCAGCCCGAAATCCCGCCCCTCGGTCTTTATATTTCTTTAAAATAAAAGAAAGTTAATTTATGTTCTTCACCCCCTTTTCCAAATACACGCTCACCACGCCCCGGCCCCGCCGACCCAACCAAAACCCCACCTACCGGGGAATTTTTCCGATGGGGGCCCACGGGCCCACCGCGGTTTGCATCCAAAAAAAGCAGGGGGGCCACATTTTCCCACACTCAAAGATATTTGAATACCTTATGAAAATTACCTACACATCCTGAACATATCCTCTCAGCACGTATTTAAATCCAGGTATCTTAGAGTTTTGATTATCAATTTTCAAATTAATACTTCATAATTGAATCCAATTAGTGTTTTAAATTTTTGCAGATTAAATTTTGTACGGGTTTGCTATGTTTTTTCAAGATTATATCTTCTCTTTAGTAATTTTTTTAGAAATACTGTTTTTTGAAGGCTTTATTTTTTTTATTTTACAGCTAAAAAAGTAGTATTTGGCTATCAGTATTATAAGATCGAATGTAGTATCAGTTTTTGGAATTGTCATCTCCCTCCCAAAATTTTAAAATTGTGTTTTCAGTCAGAGACAGATTATTCGCTATTTTAAAACACTTTCCTTTTATTAATTCTTTGCAATGATTTCCAGAAATCATTGACGTGTATGCATCTCCAGAACATATGTTCAATGCTGTCTTTTCCTCTTCACAGAAATACAGTTATAACTTTTACTATTCCCATTTCCTTTCAGAGCTACATTTAGTTGCAATTTTTTCGATGCACTATTCTCATTTGCATCCATTTTAGCTTAAAAAATCCTTAATTTGATGTTTTTTTTCCCTAAAACTTTTCCCTTCCAAGGTATCTGTCTATTAGCTTCTTTCCGTCCAATTTTCCCACAAACAGTTTTGGTTCCATTATCCCTTTTACTATATTCTGTAATAAGTTTTGGAACCTTTATCTTTCAGAATATATTTTCCTTTAATGCTGTGCTGACTTCTGCTTCAATGTTATCTTTTATTTTCATTTCAAATCCTTGTTCCCCATGTAAATCGTTTAATGGATAATATACATCCCATAAGATAGGAAAATCTATTTCAATGTTATACTTTGTTTCTAAAAATTTCCCCATGGGATAGGAATCTCCCATTTGCTTTAAACAAAATCAGATACTTTTAAAATAACATTTTAAATTTTTCAGTTTTTTGTGTTTTAATTAGTTTATTCCTATTTTAAAATGTTCATTGTAAAGGATTTGGTTCTGCAAGTTAGTTCTCTAGCATTTTCTGGTTTTTTTTTATAAAAGAACTGCTTATACACATGAATACATGTTTCCAGAAAATTTTTCTTGAGTGGGAATGCACAGATTTTTTGGAGAAGTATTTCAATGTTCTCCCAAAAATTGGGTATGAAAAGATCAAATGTCCCCCTCCATCTTTTGGGTGTTTGTCTCAGTCTTTTTAAACCATGTTAATTTTAAAGCAGTGATTTAGAGCATTTATGTCAGTAGATTCAAACACCATCCTGTACTCTTTAATAACTGTTTTTCGACTAATTTTTGTCTTGTTTTTTTTTCCATACAAACCAGTAACATAAGTCTTGGTAATTCTTTAACAAATGTGTCAGGGGGTTTGGAAGCATCAAACCCTAGGTAAGTCAGTTTTTGAAAGAATTAAAAGATTTTTAAGACAGCAATTCTTCCTAAAGGGGGTAATGATTTTCTTTAGCCAAATTTTAAATAGTGCCTTCACCCTCTATCATTTTTATCTTTGTATTTTTTTTTTTTCCATGTGTGTTAAGTCCTGAGGTAAACCAAATTCCTAATATTTTGAAATTCTTTTGGATTCCGATCTCTTTAAATGTTCCATATATCTTATTTCACTATGCTTTTGGTCTTCCAAGCCAAATTACTTGTGTTTTCTCCCTTTTTTTTAAGGGAATAAACCTGATGTTTTCCCAAACTATTGAGAATCCGATAGATTTTTCAAATGTTTCTTATTCCCCTGTGTTCATCAGTTGAGTGTCGTGGGCCAAATTTTTGATATCTTGTGTTTCTTTCTCCCCGATTTGAAATACCTTCAATACTATTTTCTTTTTTTTGATCATTACGGATAATATTTCTGCACATATTAACGAAGATATATGGTGAAACTGGTCTCCTTGCCTACAACCCCTTTTATTGAGAAACCATGGTGATGTTTGGCCCATTTACGATAACAGTAACTTAATGTTTTTTTTAGAAACTTCTATCCATTTACATTTTATTTTTAAACCCTAAAAACCTACAGCTCCAGCACTTTGTGCATAAAAATCCCAATCTAACGATCGAACGCCTTTTCAAGTCTAAATTAATTAGCAACCCTGGGATATTATTTATGTTGAGATGGTGTTTATTATGTCATAAATTAACCTAATGTTACTACCAAGTATCTATTGGGACAAACCCCTGTCTGTTCTTCACAATCAGTGATGGAAGGCCTTTTTAATTCTGTTAGCAATACAAGTGGAGCCAATTTTTGTATATAAGGTTTTAAAAAGGGGAAATAGGTCTCCATTTTTTTTACATATTCTTTTGGTTTTTCCTTCTTTGGGTATACAGATTATAAACCTTCTTTCTGGGTGTTTTGATATTTTTCGCCTTTCTGAAACTTTTAAATTTAGAGCTGGGTTTTTACAAACACGCCGATTTGTTTCCAAAAAATTTGAAAAAACTCAGCCCCAAAAACCCATCCGATCCAGGGCTTTTTCCGTTCTTCATATTTTTTCAATGCAATACCTGCTTCTTCTTTTTTTTATTTCACCCTTGTAATGATTTTAGTCTGTTTTTTTCTGTTAGTTTGGGTTTATCTTATTTCACCAAATCTTCAATATTGCATTTACAGTTGATCTTTTTCGGTATAAAACCTCATAAAATGTTTTTACGTAACTTTTATGTTTTTCCTGGTTTTGTCCAGTATTTTTACCTTTGTCCATCCGTAGTTTTACAATTTGTTTGCAAATAAAGTTTACGCTTTTTCTAAACGCAGAAATTTTTTTACTTACCTTTTCCCCCATCTGCAACCCATTTTGCTTTTAAATTTTTGTAGTCACCATTCTTAACCTTTTCTCTTATGATATCAGTTCCTCTTTTACTCTCTTCAATTTGTCTTAAATCCTCCCGATTTAAGTTTCTTTACTCTCAATATTTTTTAATGTTTGCATAAGGCTGTTTTCTTTACATTGTGATTCTCTTTTTTTAATTGTGGCTTACTGGATGGATTTTTACCTTATCTTCATTAGTAAGAAGTCAAGAAAGACCCGATCAGACACTGTTTTGTTTAGGGCTGAGCCTGTTCGACTGGTTTTTATCTTGGTATTGTTAGCATTAATTCAATTACCCCCCATCTTTATCTGTGTTTTCTTTTTTTATTTCTTCTATTAAAATTATTTTATTCCCCTCTACATATTCTTTATCTTTTAGTAGAGATGTATTAAATTTCCAAAAAGTTTTGTGTTTAATCTCCTTTCCGAATTGAAGCTTTTGGGTAATCAGTGAATGATCAGATTCTATACCTGGTAAAATGTCAGCATCTTCAAAATACCAATTAAATTATTTCTGACAGAAGGAAGAAGTCTAGCCTACTTTGTTTGCAAAGGGGGTAGGTCTAACGCCATGTGTATCCCTTTCAATCCGGGTTGTTTTTTTCTCCATATATCTTCAATGGGCAAATCTTGTATCATTCCAACTGCTTTTTTGCTTTTTTGGGGTTTTTTATGTGTTTATAATTGTAACAATCAATTTCCTGTTCCCAGTACCATATTAAAATCCCCACCCAATAACGTTGTTATTTTTGTACGTTTTAATCTTATTTTGCGAGTTCCTCATAGAATGCTGGGTCGTCTTTGTTTGGGTTCCATAAAACTTACTACAACAAGTTCCTTTTCTTTTGTTGTAAATGATATGATGATAAAAGTTACCCCTGCATATCTGTTTTTCCCCACCTTATTTATTTTGAATTTTGAAAATTTTGTTAAATAGTATTGCTACTCTCGAGCATTAGATCTGTAGGGAAAAAAGCGTCAACCCCCATTCCGCTTTAATGCACTTTTCCCCTATTTTTTCAAAATGAGTATCTTTTAGGCCAGTTTTTATAGAGTATTGTTTTTTTTCTTAAATAATGAAATTATATCTCTTCTTTTCTGATAATTCCCTAGACCTTACAGTTTTAAGATGAAATTGTTTTAAAATGTTTGCCTTGTTACCTACTGAATCCATGGTGTTTTCCTTGTAGTCAAAAACATTAAATAAAAAACCATCAAGTGCCACAAGAGGAATAAAAGCAAAAAAACAGGAAACCAGTTCAAAAATCCAAGGGCCAAGCAAAAGAGTTACTTTACAAAACAGCATGCATTTGAACAATCATTTTGTAATCATGGCTTGCGTAATTACCCCGATGTGAATTTAAACCGGGCCATTTGGGGTATGGCTATACCTGCTGTCTTTGTAACCAGACAACATTCTTTGCGAGAAAGTCGGGTATTGCTAATGTATGTACCGACACGGGCTGTATTTCGTAAAACATAAGAAACAAAACGTGGAGAAAGTCTTAATAAACCAATGATAACAACAAGAATTATAATGTTAAAATGTACTCAGCACTTGAAGTCTGCACTTGAACGCCTTTTCGTTGTCATTCAGGTCTTGAAAATTCACATTCAAATATATACAATGTTCTATTTTTATGTGCCAAAAAACGGACCAAAAAAAACAACAACCCAACCAAAAAACATAAGAATACACACACACACACACACACCACACACACAACCCACACACACACACACACACACACACAAAAGCAAAAGCAACCCGCAAACCGCGAGCATAAAACAGTACAGCATACAAAAAGCAACATTAGATTTATCGAACTGGAAAGCCCTTCCCCTTTCTCTGAATGAACATCATCAAAACATCAAACATCATCAAATTCATGCCGCATTACTCCCTCCCCCCCCCCCCCCCCCCCCCCCCCCCCCCCCCCCATCCCCACCCCGCTCGTCCCGCAATACCCCCCCCTCCCACCACTACCACACCGCCCACCGACCCCCCACCTCCTCTTCTCTATACATCCACAAACTGGAGCAAAAAAAACCCCTGCCAGGCGAAAAAATACACCTGTTTGATAGGGCCGTATACTGAGAATACATCAATCAGTTTAGAGAATCTGCGCAGATAACGCTAACTACTGCCGATGATAATTCATGATAGTTCCCGAAAACAGCAATAGTAAGTAAACAGGCAGCAGCAGCAGTAGCAGCAGCAGTAGCAGTAGTAGTGACAGCAGCAGCAGCAGTTGCAGTAGTTGTAGTAGTGGTGGTAGTATCAGCAGAAGTCAGCAGCAGCAGCAAGCGGCAGCAGCACTAGCAGTAGTAGTAATAGTGGCAGCAGCTGCAGCAGTAGCAGTAGCAGCAGCAGGCCCACTGGTAGTAATGTTTATGATCACAATAACAGTAATGATTATGATAACAAATAAATAAGAGGAGGAGGAGAGAGGGGGGGGGGGGGGAGAGGCGGGAGCCAGATAGCAACGAACGACAGGGAGAGAAAGGGTAGATGACAGAGAATCTCCCGGAATGTAGTAAGGGCCCATCACCCCATCTCCTCTATGGCTTTTCCTCTTCCCTTCCCCGGGGGGGAGGGGGGGGGGTCACGGGGGGAAAAGGGGGGGACAAAGGGTGGCCACTCTTCCTTACTATCTCAGCACCAAATTTACAAAATTGAGACACTCACAACGTGGCAGTTCCGTAAAATACATTACTTCCCGTCTCCGGCTGGTTAACACAGCTCATTCACGGACCGAACACCCCCTCTCCCTCCCCCCCCTCACCCCCCCCCCCCCCCCCCCCCCCCCCCCCCCCCAGAAAAAAAAAAAAAAAAAAAAAAAAAAAAAAAAAAGCAAGCAAGAAAGAAAGAAAACACACACCACACACACACACACACACACACACACACAACACACACACACATCAAAGAAACGAAGGGATAAACGAAAAGAAAGAGGGAAAAGAAGGGAAAGAAGGAAGGGAAAAAAAAGCATCAAGATGTCCGACAGTTTTTGCTTCATAATGATTGTGGAGTCTGCAAATTATCTTCTCTTCAGGTAAAGCTGAAAGGAAACAATTATCTTTCCCAATCCGAACCTGGAAAAAATCCATCTAAAAGTGTACAACTGCATCAGATATCCAACACAGACAATGTAGATTTCAAGAGTTCAGAGTGTGAGAAGGACATTCTGCCACAGGTTTTAAAGGGTGCAGTGTTTATCAAACATGAGGAAAAAAGTGACTTGCAAGTCCAAAGGGGAGCAGAAAAGACATATACACAGGAGCAGCTGAACGTTGTGATTATGGGTTATTGTGTTGCTGAATGATAAATCAGCCGTAACTTCTAGTCTTTTCTTAGGTTATGTGGCTCTCACCAGCAAAACCAAACCAAACAAAACCAACGAGGCGAAAAGATCCATTGTAACAAAAATATGTCACAAATACTCGGGTGCGCTCGCGCACACATACATGCACGCCCACACACACGCACACACACACACACACACACACACAATAAACACACACATAAGCACACAACACATACTAACACACACATAAACACAACACCATACACAAACACCCTCTCACTCCCCCCCCCCCCCCCCCCCCTCACACAGACTCGCACGTACGCGCGCGCATTGCGCCCCCCCCCCTCCCTTCCCCTCTGCATACCCACATAAGTGTGCGCAAACGCTACCAAGAGCTACACCGCAAAACACGCAAACACACGCACGGTCGCGAGCGCGCACATGCTTGCACACACACACACGCCCGCGCGCGCACACACACACACCTTACAGTACATGTTTGCTCATGTATCAAATTCTTGAATTATATCAAGATGTCTGACAAGCACCTGTTCTGGACTTTGTTCTTAAATACATGATCATAGATAAAACACACATCCAATAACGTGTATACATATAGATCTAGATATACACACTTACACATATATAAAATGCATGTGCATACGTGTGTGTACACCTCACTTTTTTTTTTTTCTTTTTTGTTACTGGGTAAGGAACAGTGGATCAAAAACGTGCTCATAAACCATGGGAAACATTTTCACCAGCACATGGAGCAGACTATCATTTCATGACCTATACTAAATGGTTCATTGTTATGCAATCAGACAGTCAACATTTACTTCTCACAAAGTTTCACAGTTACACGCTCACGCGCGCACACACCCACACGCACGCCCACACCCACACGCACGCGCGCGCACGCGCGCGCACTCCCCCCCCCCCCCTACCCTTACAATATGTGTTTGCTCATGCATCAAAGTCTTGAATTATATCAAGATGTCCGACAAGCACCTGTTCTGGACTTTTGTCTTAATGCTTGATCATAGACAAACACACATCCAATCACGTGTATACATATAGACCTAGACATACACACATACACATATATAAATTTGCATGTGCATATGTGTGTGTACACCTCACATTTTTTTTTCTTTTTTGTTACTTGGTAAGGAACAGTGGATCAAAAACGTGCTCATAAACCATGGGAAACATTTTCACCAGCACATGGAGCAGACTATCATTTCATGACCTATACTAAATGGTTCATTGTTATGCACTCAAACAGTCAAACATTTACTTCTAATCCAGTTTCACAGTTACACGCTCGCGTGCGCGCGCGCACACACACACACACACACACACACACACACACACACACACACACACACACACGCCCGCACGCCCACACGCGCGCACGCGCGCGCGCCGAAAGCGCACACACACGCACACATACACATACATGCACTCGCACACGCACACAAATGATCACTTCCCTTCCCCCCAGATGCACATGCACTTATGTATACTTTATCACTTCCCTTATGAATATTTACTTCCATACCCTCTCGCTCATTCTCATTCCCTCCCTCACACTCCCTCCCCGCCTCCCGCCCCCCCCCCCCCCCTCCTCAGCACACACACACACACACACAGAGAGAGAGAGAGAGAGAGAGAGAGAGAGAGAGAGAGAGAGAGAAAACACACACACACACTCTCTCTCCTTATGTACACACACACAGAGAGAGAGAGAGAGAGAGAGAGAGAGAGAGAGAGAGAGACACACACACACAGAGAGAGAGAGAGAGAAAGAGAGAGAGAGAGAGAGAGAGAGAGGAGAAACACACACACACACTCTCTCCTTATGTACACACACACACACACACACACACACACACACACACACAGAGAGAGAGAGAGAGAGAGACACACACACACACACACACACACACACACACACACACACACACACACAAACACACACGCCACACACACACACACACACATAAACACATCGCGAGCACGTGTACATACTTTGGAATCACTGCATCGGCCTACTTGTAAGATATCCTTTCGTTTTTTCGCCCACTGAACCTGTTAAACTGTCATTTCACTGTCACTGTTGGGACGGAGGAGGGGAAGAAGGATGAGAGTTGAAAACCTCCACACCGTCACTCACAATGTCACTGATGGGTTCATCACCAGTCTGCAAAGCAGCTGCTTCGGACATAGCGTCGGGAGAAGTCTCTGGCACGGAGTCCGCAGTTTGACGGGCTTCTCGCAGCACATGATCAGGCGACGCTGTGTCCCCGTGGCCATCTTTGCCATCACCTCTGGGCTGTTCTGGCACACTGCCCAGAGCACGGCCTGGAGGGGATGACGCCTCACCCGATCCATCGGATGACCTGTCCCTGCGGCGTTTGTCACCCGTCTGCTGTAGCCGCCGTCGGGGGCTGTGGACCTGCAGCCTGGGACTGGACTGGTGTGTGACTGCTCCTTCTGCTGGCCCTGTCCGCCCGGTTGTCCTCCCGTTGTCTGCGGTGTCCAATCAACCCCCCACCGGTTGTTCGTTGGGAAGAAACGTGGCTTCGGTCAGCTGTTCTGTTGGTCTCGAGGAGCACTCTATCAATCTTGCTCGTGTCCCCATTTTCAATTTGAATAATTTTAAGATCTAGCAGTTTACAGTAAAGTTTTCCTTGGAATGACCAAGCTGACATGACGGCTGGATGGTGTTTGATATCGTACAGTCTCTGTGCATTTAGTTTGGTCAAATCTTCCGTTACGTAGATGTTACACTTATTTTGTTTTAGCAGTCGCCTCTTTTTGAAAATTTCGGATTTTATTTTTCTGTTTACAAGACGTACGATGACAGGCCTGTTTTTACCGGTGGTGTATTTGCCCACTCGATGGGCAACACTGATGTAGCTGTGTTGAAACGATGTCAGTTCCAGTTTTCTTTTTAAAAAATCTACAACTTTTTCTTCTGTCTCCTCGGCTGTCTCTCGTCCTGAATCTCCTGGCAGATTAATAACTTTCACATTTTCTTTCCGACTGTATTGTTCAAGCGAGTTGCGCAGTTCTTTTTCCTGCTTGAGTTCTTTTTGGAGCCGGCTAACATCGTCATTCAGGTCTGTGTAGCTTTTTTGGAGTAAATCTATTTTCGTCTTCAAGAGGTCATTTTCTTTTTTCACATCAAATAATTCAGATAAAATTTTTTCAAGTTGAAGATTTAGTCGGTCGTTTTGCTTCCTGCTGTCATCCATCCCTTTTTCCATTCTAGTCAGAATAGTTGCGAGTGTTATGTTCGAATCACCTTTCTCTACTATGATATCCCCTTGGTCCCCTTCACTTGGATTTTTGCTTTCTTGACGGCCTGTAAAGTTTGTGATTTTCTGTTGTTGTTGCTCCAGAATCCTTCTTCTCTTACTAGTTGATCGTTCCCTGCTCACATTTCCTTCCACTGAAACCTGTCCTACCTGTGGACTGACAAAGGAGTCGGAGGCGCCTTCTTCACTGTGGCCTGGACTGCTGCTTGGTCTGTTGGTGCGTTTCTTTTGTTTTGACGGAGTTTTCTTCGGTGCCATTTTCGCATTGACCACGAACAAGAGAGGGAGAAAAACACGCAAATAACTAAACGCACAGGAGATCGATGTTCCTTAAAGACCGTCCAATATTTGGCGAAAGGTGGAGGGCACACACACACACAAAAACACTCGTCACTGAAAACACCACATTTTTTCTCCTTTTTTTTCTTTTTTTTTTTTCTTCCCCTTTTTTTTTTACACAAAGTATCCGTCCATTCTGAAAAGTCGATATAAAGTCTCCTTTCTTTGAGAATGAGAGAAACAAAAAATTAAACGAAATACAATGTAAGGCACATTTTTCTTTGTTGTGAATTCAAGGCAGAAGCAAGTTCACTCCATTTAGTCGGAGCGCTCACTTTCCTTGTTTTTTACCAATAATCTTTCTACATGCATTCACCACTCTGTTTATAATGTTTTTGTTTTTCACACTAAGATTTCCAAACCAGCATAAAAATCCAAAGGACATCGCTGATTCTACAAAACAACGATAAAACATATTTAAAATGTCATTTTTAATAAGAGACCGAAGTTTCTGAAGACAGTATATTCTAGATTGGCATTTTTTGTAGATAACTTGAGTATTTGCATTAAAATTCAGCTTATCATCTCAAAATAGTACCCAGATACTTATATTCACTTGCACGTTACACTTTGGTGTTTTCGGTATACAAGTGAAGGACAGGAGCTGGGTTTCTTCGAAAATCAATTACCATCTCCTTCGTCTTATTAACATTCAAATCAAGACAGTTCTCTTTGCACCATGTACAAAAACGTTCCACCTCTTGACAAAAAAATGGCATCTGAATTTGACAGCTCTTCTAAAGCAGAGTCATCTGAGTACTTGACAGGAGTGACAGAAGAACCAGTACAATCATTTGTATAAAGAGTACAGGGGAGGGAACGTTGCCTTGAGGTCCATCAGTAAATGTGGTTCTTGCTGATGAATATTTTCCCTCAAAGCCCACGCACTGTAACCTGTTGACTAAAAAGTTCACAATTTATAAAGTCAATTTTGGGTTAACCTGTAGTGTTTGGAGTTTCTTTCCCATAATGTGTGGTTGAATAGTATTAAAAGCTGATGAAAAATCAATCAAAGGGATGCGAACAAAAGAATTTTTGTTTTCAAGATGTATGTATGCATGGTTTAAAAGAGTGATTATTGCATCATCTGTACTTCTGTTCTGTTTGTATGCAAATTGGTATGGATCACAAAGCTCTTTGACTTGAGAAAAAAGAATCTAAAGGACAAGGCGTTGAAAAGATTTCATTACAAGAGATGTCAATGCAACAGGTCTATAGCCATTCAAAATACTAGGATTTCTTATTTTTTGGTACAGAACAAATTGATCTTTTTTTTCAGACAGAGGGCGCAACTCCACAATTCAAAGACCATACAAATTACATATGACAATTATCTGAACATGATTTTAAAAGATTTCCACAAATATTGTCTGGGCCTACAGTTTTACTTATCTGTGTCTTCTTCAACAAACCTCGAAGAGCGGTATCATCAATATTATGTAAAACTCCATCATCGTTATCACAGCTGTTTGAAATATTCAACGTAACAGTTTCCAAATTTTCACCAACATAATTCATTTCAAAACGGCTTTAAAAATCATGTGTGTGCGCGTGTGTGATTCTTTTCCCATGTCTCTCTCTGTGTGGTGCGTCTGTGTGTGCGCGCGGTGTGTGTGTGTGTGTGTGTGTGTGTGTGTGTGTGTGTGTGTGTGTGTGTGTGTGTGTGTGATTCTCTTTCTGTGTCTTTCTGTCTGTATTTTCGTTTCTCTCTCTCTCTCTCTCTCTCTCCTCTCTCTCTCTCTCTCTCTCTCTCTCTTTCTCTCTCTCTCTCTCTATCTCTCTGTCTCTCTCTCTCTCTCTGCATTTCTCTGTCTGTCTGTCTGTCTGTCTGCCTCTCTCTCTCTCTCTCTCTCTTCTTTCTCTCTCTCTCTCTCTCTCTCTCTCTCAATCTGTACGTCTGTCTGTCTGTCTGTCTGTCTGTCTGTCTCTCTCTCTCTCTCTCTCTCTCTCTCTCTCTCTCTCTCTCTCTCTCTCCTTTGACTTTTTAAAATCTGCATTGGTTTTTTTTGTTTTTAATTTCTGAATGTTGTCTTTTCAGTGTATATTTTCTCTCGTCTTTAATTCATCTTTCTTTCTCTTTTCCATTTTAATGTCTTTAAGTGTGTACGCTTTCTCTTTTTTCTCTTTTTTTATACTCATCGTCATTGCTTTTCTTTCTTCCTTTCTTGTTTTTCTTCATGTTTCTCCAAGAAGTTTTTTTTTTAATCTTTGTTATGCCTTTTCTGTTCCTTCTATTTCATTTTTTTTCTCCTCCTTGTTTGTTTAAATCTTCTCTTTCCTTTTTTCATTTGTGTCTCTGCTCCATTGCTGTAGAGAACTCGCTTGCTTTTTTCAGCTTTCTGAATTTTAAAAAAGTTTATTTGAAAGGTCAGACTGAACAGTCAAACCTTGATTACAGTTAGAGGGCTATTTGGGTGTACGGACTAGGGATGGACGAATAGCACAGGATCTCTGATCGTGCTATGCAAAATATTCTCCGTGGGAACGGCACAACTGCACGTTTCAAAGACATACCCAAGCTGACCTGAACGATTTTTTTAAAACAAACACTACTTGCGAGAAAAGAAAGATGCATTCCTTTCCTTTCTTTATACTGCCTCACCATTACAATGTTAGAGCTTGAAAACGAAGTTGAAGAACGAATGGGGAGAACACTGGTTGGGGGTGGGGGGTAGTCACAATTTATCTTCATATTTTGTGTGTATGTGTGTGTGAGTGAGTGTGTGTATGTGTGCGTGTGCGTGTGTCTGTTACTGTGTGGTTCTATGTGTTCTTTTTTTATATAACTTTAATATTATACGAAAACATTGTTTAGATATATTGTATTCTTGTGATCTCGGATAACACGTGCATTCCACACACACACACACACACACACACACACACACACACACACACACACACACACACACCACGCACGCACGCACGCACGCACGCACGCACACGCACGCACGCACGCACGCACACACACACACACACACACACACACATACACACACACACACACTGAGTGAGAAAGACGGAGGTGACATTCAAATAAATGAGACGGACTGTAGCTTTGCCCTTTTGCCAAAGCTGTGAGAAAGTACATTACCTGACAGTCACACATTACACATTGCAAGACACTGGCTTCAAATGATGCCAGACATAGACTCCTCTCCTCTCTCCCCTCTCTCTCTCTCTCTCTCTCTCTCTCACACACACAACACACACACACACACACACACACACACACACACAGTCACCAAGACACAGGACATCAAGATCGAGACTGGAAAGAAATAGATAGATAGATAGATAGATACAGAGGGAGAAGGGGAACACACACACTCTCTCTCTTCTCTGTCTCTCTCTCTCTCTCTCTGTCTCTCTCTCTCTCTCTCTCCTCTCTCTCTCTCTCTCTCTCTCTCTCTCTCTCTCCCTGTCATGATCTTGGTGACCTTTGCAGAATGTCCTCTTTATCGCTTCAGTTTTTATGCTGACTTTTTTTCGGCCAATGCACAACCAAGGCTGATGTCTCTGATGTACATCGTTACTGGTGCGTCCCTGTTTAAATGCAGGCTTGGCCAGATCGATTTTCAGTTCATTTGCTTCTCCTCTTTTTCTCTCTTTACTTTCCTGGCTTTCTTCGGTTCGTTTCTTGTTGTGTTCTTTTTCCCTTTCCTTCTTGACTATCGATTTCTACTATACCCTCGGCTAGCACCACGTTCAAAGTGTCATTGCAGTTGACAACGTTCGCCGTTGAACAAGCACAATCAAACAGAACGAAAACAGCAGCACGATGCCTTCGTCAGGGCCATGGTCGGTTGGGATAGGTCAAAACATTTGTTGGATACCCAAACGTACATTTCTTTGCAACTGGGTGTTTTCGTTTGAACAGGAATACAGAAGAGCTTGTGTGTCCGGCAACACTGCAACACTTTCCGGTTCTTGGATGGATCCATACTTCTTGTGTGTGTGTGTGTGTTATATATATATATATATATATATATATATTGTGTGTGTGTGTGTGTGTGTGTGTGTGTATCTGCCTTGCCTGTATGTGATGTTTCGTGACCTGTGTTCCGGTGTTTCTTAATGCGATGTGTCATATTAATGCTCTTCCTTTATTTGATTTTCTGAGAGAGAGAGAGAGAGAGAGAGAGAGAGAGAGAGAGAGAGAGAGAGACTGACAGACAGATTTGCATTGAGGTTTATCATTTTTTTTTTTTTTAATTTCTTAAGATCAGCTGTGATGTGGTTTAGGTTGTAATTTTTTTTTATTAATGATAACATCTTTTTACAAAAGACAGCATCAGGATGGATTCTGAATAAATTAGGCAGTGAGATTTTATGGCCGACTGTTTTACTTTTACAACATTTTAATTTAAAAAAAAGAAACAGGCTTTAATGAGCAAATCTCAAGTGGAATCTTATATTTCTGCTAGTAACTGATAAAATCTGAAATCTGTTATGTCATCAACTCTTTTGCTGCGCTTTCCATGAATACCTCACTGCTATCTTGAGTCCACTGTGACGTTGGGTCAAGTAAACGTCCTAAACGCACGCTGCTTTATTTTCACTCAGAATTAAACGGAAGTACCTACGAGGCCACTGGCATCGAATGTACTTATTTCCCTTGAAATTGTCTTCCCTTCTGTGCAGCTAATTGGCCATGGATCTTGAAGCAGACTATCGTATTGATCTCACTACGGAAAATACAGTGTGATCCATACACCAGCTATAACGAGTTTGATCAAGAGTTCTTGTGTTAGTTTGGTTCTTTTTTCTTTCGCCGTCTTTCTGCATTTTAGGAAATTGTACTCTCTCTCTCTCTCTCTCTCTCTCTCTCTCTCTCTCTCTCTCTGATCCAGTGATTTGTTTGTTTTCTGTTTTGTTCAGCTTTCCACGAGGAAATCAGAACGCTGTAATCTGCCTTGTTTGTTCGGTTTTTCCCCCGCTGATAAGGGCTTTTATCGGATTCTCGTCATTAACGGTGATCTTGAGAGTGTAAAGCGAAATACAGAAATAGAAGCATTTCATGAATGCACTACTGTTGAGATTTCATTTTCTTCAGACAATTTCCACCTTTCCGCTTTGTGATGTTCGGTTCGGTTCTTTAACGTCATCTTGAGAAAATAAATTCTTGTTCAGTTCTGCGACCTATATCGGATATTGACATCGATTTCTCGTTTTTTTACTTATCCTACAGGGAAAAAAAAACAGTTCCTTGGATGCAATCTTTAATTCGAACCTACTATTACTTCCCCTGGCAGAGAAATATTCTTGTTTTCACTCATGAATGGCTCAAAGGGAGGATCGGAGATCTGTCTGATCTTGAAAGAAGTCCGTGATCTCCAAAATGCCCCTTCCAGTTCGTCATTGTCTTTGCTCGTCCAGTAGTTCATTCTGCCTCATAGATAACCCCTTAGTTATGAATTCTTTTGCTCTTTTTAATTAGAGAAGAGTGTTGTTAGGCAGGAACAGGTTCATGATTTTGTTTTTCGTCTGAAAGCATGCTTACTTCTAAGACTAGCATCACTTTTTAGACTGAACACCCTTCGCATCGAAATAACTATAGATTGAATCAGAACTGTTTACGCTTCAGTAATGTTTTTTTTTTTTTTTTTCAAAAGGAGTTGTAGTCTTTGATCCCTCTCTGGTACAGCTTGTAACATGTACACAACTGGCAATAAATGTCAGCGTGATACTTGCTCTATCAGTATGATTTACACATATAGATAGCAAATTATCCTAGATCCCACGCCATTTTGTTATTTAAACAAAATTGTGATGGTTGAATCTTTGGTTACTTTTTGTGCCGGTACTACGGGACGCAAACAAGTGCCACAACCTCAGAAACAAACAGGCATTACAAGTTTGTGCTGCAGAGAATTAACCGTCAATGTGGATTTCATTTAGAGAATGAGCGGGCTTAGTTGTTAGCCAACAATGCAAACTGTATCGAACTGTTTATTCAAGAAATCATGTACTATTCAAACTGTTCCATGTCACATTCATATAGTACATTGTTCTGGAATGCTGTTCGAACCAGAGCCATCAAAGCCAGTACCAGTGAACACGCATTTATACAGTAGACTGGAAGCTTCATTTGAGTGGTGGTTGAGGAACACATGGTACATAATTAAGGTGCTAAAACAGGTCAATATTTTCTTGTTTTTTTCGAAATGCAGTGCATGAAGAAATGTGGTGGACAGAGTAGATCCTGTGAGCTTTATCCGATCCTACATCCCAAAGCCAACATACACAACCAAATGAAGGCTAATCTGAAAACACAGAGCAATTCGGCTCAGCAACAGTTTTAAAATCAGGTGGCAAACAAGTCATTTTTACAACTAGTGTGTAAGAACAATAAACTGTATTGTCAAATGCCTCCCGCCCTCCTCCCTCCCCCTTCCCCTTGTTTCCCTCCCCTTGTATTCCCCCTGTCATGCCCTTCACTCTCCATTCTTCCACTTCCTCCACCTATTCTAGCCCCTTCCCTCTGCCGCTATACACTGTTGCAATGATTTGTCATTCTTTTTTTGGCCATATCCACTTTTTCTCTCTTTTTTTCGGTAACTTTGATAGCTTGTTTGTTTCGTTCTCCACATGCCCACACAAGGGAGAACAGGAATGAACAAAAAAACATACTCAGATGGTTCCCTCTTGGAGAAGTTATCAGCGTAATAGATTAGATTTAGTTACAGATCAACCGTAAACAGAAATTACTTTGAAATGATGTATGTACAGCAGAGATTTCTCCTCTCTCTCTCTCTCTCTCTCTCTCTCTCTCTCTCTCTCTCTCTCTCTCTCTCTCTGGCGGGTGCGCGCTATGATCTTTTTCATTTTTTACAGAATGCGGCTTATATTGCTTCAGTTTTTATGCTGAGTGTTCGTAGGGTGATATTCACTCGTGGGTAATGCCTCTTGATGTACGTCTTCACTGGTCCGTTCCCATTAGAAATCAGATCTCTTGAACTGACTTTTCATTTCTTTCTTTCTTTCTCTTTCTTTCTTTCTTTCTCACTGCCTTTCTTTCTTCCTTTCTTTCTTCCTAATTTTCTGTCTTTCTTTTCCTTCCTTTCTTTCTGGTTTGTTTATTCACTTCTTTCATTCTTTAGATCCTTCTTTCATTAATTCTCCCTCAAGGTATTTTCGTTTTTCCTCATCTTATTTTGCACTCATTCATTTGATCCATCTATTCATTTTTTCTTCGTTTTTCTGTGTGTCTGCTGTTCTTTCCCTTTTGCGTTTGTTCTTTCACGTCACTTTTTTTTTTTTTTCATTTTCTGTTTGCCTTTCCTTTTTATGCTCCCTGAACAAGGAGTACATTACAATAGGAACGAAGAAATGCTGTCTGTGTGTCTGTCTGTGTGTCTGTCTGTCTGTGTGTCTGTCTGTCCGTGGTCAAAATGTGTTCCACTCGCTCCAGACAAAACGTCTAAGCCGATCTTTCTGAAAATTTGTAGGTATGTTCATTATGGGTCACAAATGATGGCCAATGTTTTATTTTACCAGAATAGCTGTTACTAACGGCTATAACGGCTCAAAACGGTTTTTTCTTCTTTATGGAATACCTCACGCGTATTCAAGATAAACTGGGCGTACGTTTATATGCTTTGCATCTTGTTCCGTTGTTTCTAAGCTTCTGCCCCGTATATTTTTCGAAGTCGTGTCAACAGATATTGCTCATAGATCAGACACGTTCACGGAGATTATGGTTCCTGATTTTTTTTTCTGCCTCAATTGTATAACAGGGTCACTTTATACATTCACCCTGTTTAAGCTCTCCGTGTGTGTGTGTGTGTGTGTGTGTGTGTGTGTGTGTGTGTGTGTGTGTGTGTGTGTGTGTGACAGAAGGGGGGGGGGGGGAGGTGTGAATGGGGTGTTCATGGAAATTTTAAACGTTGGCATTTTCTCTGCAATTGTAAGATATATCACAACCAAAACTGACCAGACAATAGGTATTAATTTTTTTTTTTTAAATCCAGCCATCCCACGTATAAAGATATCACCAAATCGTGAAGGCAGGAAATCTGTTATTTGCCTGCTCGGCAAATTTGTTCTTATCAGGAAACAGAGATGTTCTTACAAACGTTAACATGCTATAGCTGTCGGCTTAACAATGATAAAAGATGTGTTGAATGGTACTTTATGGCAGCATTGTAACATATAATAAGTAATATTCTATCGAGATCTGATATTTTCAATGCGATTCAGCCGTAGACGCAGAAATAGATCACTATCTGACTAGCTGTAGAACAAGATTGTTCAGGCAGAAATATATCTTAGCCGGTACAGCAAAGTAAGACTTCATAAATTCATCACATTATCAAGAAGACGTTTGAAAACAGCACATGAACTTCCTCACTTGTTTCCACAGTAACGCTTAGATTTATATCAATACTGCCTAAACATACGAAGATATTTTACGTCAAGATACGCGACTGAACACGACAACGCGTATCTGCTACTCAGGTCTTGTTCCTTGCTTCATGCGTTTAAAACCACGCCACCCTCATTGAGAGAGGGAACGGGCGGAGGGTACTACAGACTAAGCTATAGCTATAATGCTCGCGCTACAGGACATCTTGCTATGAAGTATCGGATTTTTTTCTCAAGATTCCCAAAGGATCATTCAATCTCTGTACTTTGATTAATCTTAACTTTTAATGTGTTAGAAATGATCTAGCGGGGGTTCTATGTCGCAGAATTAACCAGAATTGTGCACTTCCTGCAACAAGCTTTGGTATATTGTTCTTTACAATGTTACAATTGATTTCAGATTTGAAGCCACTTCAAAATCGTTTTTTATTTTGAGAAATAAATAAAAAAGATGAGCCAAAATTGCAGACGATTTTTAGCGCGAGGTGCCCGCAGTGAATATTATCAAGCAAAATGGATGTAAGCTAAAATTATTTTCTAATGATAACATGTTGGATAATGATATATTGTGTATGAAAATACATATGTTTATCCAAAAATTTGCTGGCCTTATTTTGTTTCCTTAATTTTTTTATGACTTTGTAGACCCGCAGCGGGAAAATCAAAATGGCCGCTTCCGATCGCGTGTCCGTAATTTGTCAGTGAAAACTTCGTCTTTCGATGTGAATTATGGATTTACAGCTCTTCAGATACTCTTGAAATGTCATTCTATCATTTTATTTGTTTTCTGAAGCGTACTAATACCATCCTTTACCTTTCTCTTTAAATAAGTTGCCGTGTGTGTGGTGTGTGTGTGTGTTGTGTGTGTGTGTGTGTGTGTGTGTGTTTTACAGTGTTTTCCCTACACTTTGGAGAAGTTCGTTTATATAATATATATATATATATATATATATATATATTATATATATGTGTGTGTGTGTGTGTGTCTTTGAGGATTCTCAGGAGAGTAAACAAAAACAACAACAACAGGAAAACAGAACAAATATTGACAACGCGCGCGCGCGGTGTGTGGTGTGTGTGTGTGTGTGTGTGTGTGTGTACGTGCCTGCGCGCACTCGTGTGTGTCAGTGTGTGTGTGTGTGTGTGTGTTATGGGAAAAAGGAAAATTCAATGTCCAATCCCATTTCACCTCGAGGAAGAAGAAAGGCAGATAGAGGGAAAAGACAAACAGAAGCAGAGATAGAGAAAAAGAGAGAGTGGCAGATGAGTCTTATGTTTGGAAGGGGGTGCTTGAGAGTGTGTAAAAGAAAGTGAAAGAGTGGTAGATGAGGAGTCTTATTCTTGGAAAGGGGCACTTGAGGGTGTGTATGAGGGGAAAAATTTATATATATATATATATATATATATATATATATATATATATATATCCAAAAGAAAAAAGGCACAAGAACAACAACCTGTCGTGGTTCTATATGAAATTTTCGGCTTTATTTGCCTTCGTCAGCACATGACATCCTCCCTGAGTGCCAGCAGGTAAGGTATCTATCTATATCTATATATATATAGATATAGATAGATCGATAGATAGATGCATATAGATTGTTCACATGTGTATGTGTCTATGAGTATGCATACCTGTATGGTGGAGATGGTGTTTGGGGTATATATTTATGCTGTACATGTGATGTTATAGATATGCTATATAATAATTATGTACATGGGGTGTGCATAAGAATAAGGTGGGATGGGGAAATTGGGGGAGGGGTGTAGAGAGAAAGGGATGGAGGAGAGGTAGCGGGAAAGGAAAAGAGCTGGAATGATTCAAACTAATCCATCAATCATCAATCATCAACCATTTTCCTTATTCCACCCCCAACCGGCATTATCACACCAATCCAACCACATTATCTCACTTATGACAATGATCATCATCCTGTAGTACTGTAGATCTCACTTATGATAATGGTCATCATCCATCAGTCATAGATCAATTCCTCTATTCCCCACACTATTCCACTTTTGTAAATGACCATCATCCCACACTACTGTGAATCACACTCACACCATGACAATAATCATCATCCATCAATCATTGTATACCTCCTTCATTCCCCCAACCAGCATTATTACACCAATGCCACAACATTATCCAAGTTATATAACAATGATCATCATCCTACAGTACTGTTGATCTCGAATGATCCATGATCATCACCCATCAGTCATCGACCCCCACCCCCACCTCCATCCACCTTCTTCCTGAACCGGCAGTATTATACTAATGCCACCACATTATTTCCCTTATCACAATGAGCATCATCCTACAGTATCTCCCTTATGACAGTCATCATCACCCACCAGTCATTGATATCTTCCTTTATTCCCCCAACTGGCACTATTGTACCAGTGCTACATTATTCTACCTACATGACAATGACCCTCACCCTATAGTACTACTGATCCCAAATGTTCACCATCCATCAGTCACTGGAAATACTGTCATCCAGTGATCACCTTCATACTGCAATATATATGGCAATGAGGAAGCTGACCATTTGGCAAAGGAAGGAGA
The DNA here is from genome assembly GCA_033310375.1 of Conus canariensis. NCBI lineage: Eukaryota > Metazoa > Mollusca > Gastropoda > Neogastropoda > Conidae > Conus > Conus canariensis. The sequence goes on from CM065727.1 coordinate 68,819,379, forward strand.
ACAGCAGCCCCAACTAGAACAGGAAGTCTCCTTTGAAAAAATCAAAAGTATTATCAAGGAGAACCAAAAACCAAAAAGGCAGATGGCTTGAGCAGCACCCTACTTCAACAAGAGGGATGGACACTACCAGATGCCCAGATCAGACCTTTATGAGACTGAGGACAGGGCACTCCAGACTGACACATCACATGTCCACTATATTCCACAATGGCAGGTCTTCAGATCGTCCATGCAGTACAGCCCAACACACCTGCCAACACACCGATGAAGGGAAAGCCCTATTGACTACTGGAGGGCCTTCACCATACGGCAGCCTTCGCCAATACCTCCAGGGTTCCTACCCAAGTGAACAAGGAAGAAGACCTTCCTACAGTACTGTTGATCTCTAATGATTATCACCCATCAGTCATTGACCCCATCCCACCCTCCCCCAAGAATGATTATCATTCTGTAGCACTGTTGTTATCAAATGGCCATCACCCAATAAGCTTTATTGTCATTATTTATATATTTATTCAAAACCCCCTCTGTGTGTGTGTGTGTGTGTGTGTGTGTGTGTGTGTGTGTGTGTGTGTGTGTGTGTGTGTGCATGTGGATGTCGATGAGTGTTTGTACATAACATATACACAATGTATACACACATATTATGTGTGCATACGTGTGTGTGTGTGTGTGTGTGTGTGTGTGTGTGTGTGTGTGTGTGTGTGTGTGTGTTGATTTCACCTATGACAACGGTCACTATTCATCAGTCATTGATCATTTCCAGTTTTCTGCTCAATTGGCATTATCATACCAATACTATCATGTTATTTCACTCATGACAATGATCAACATCTTATAATCTTATAGCATTGTTTATCCCACTTATGACAATGATCCTCATCATCATTTGTTTTAATATATATATATATATATATATATATATATATATATATATATGTATGTGTGTGTGTGTGTGTGTGTGTGTGTGTGTGTGTGTGTGTGTGTGTGTGTGAATGGAAAAAAATCCAACAAGTTTGTACATTTGTCCCCAATATTTCGACCACCAGGGCCTTCCTCAAGAGGAAGTTTATTCCATCTGAGAGCAATTGTTTTATAATCACAAGCTTTTCCATGACTATAACTCAACCACGGCTCAAAACTGCAAACTATGAGAAAAAATCACATTCTACCTGACCGTGAACGGATGACTGCACGAAAGACCTGAAAATAGGGAGCAAGGCTGGGGCGGCTTGAGGGGGGAGGGGGGCGGCTTGAGGGGGGAGGGGGGCGGGGGGGGGGGCGAAAAGGGGGGGGGGATGAACTGTACTCCTCTCTCTCTCTCTCTCTCTTGGGGGGTGGGGGTTGTAGGGGGGTAGTCCTCTCTCCTCTTTCTCCGTCCGTCTGTATCACCCCATCCACATATCAACCTAACCAAACGCTACTAGTCCCCTGCCACGAGACCCAGAGTCACGCCACTGGAACCCCTGCCACCAGTTCCATCTCCCTCTCTCTCTGTACCTCTCTGTCTCTCTCTCTCTCTCTCTCTCTCCTGGGGAGGGGGGAGGGTGAACTGTACTCCTCTCTCCTCTATCTCTATCCGTCTATATCTCCCCATCCGCATAACAATCAAGATTAATGCTACTAGCCCCTTGCCACGAGACCCAGAGTCACACCACTGGAACCCCCTCTCTCTCTCTCTCTCTCTCTCTCTCTCTCTCTCTCTCTCTCTCTCTCTCCCTCCTTCTCTCTCTCTCACTCTTTGTCCCCCCACGTCCCCCTCCCCCACCCACAACACACACCAGCCCACCCCCACCAAGGGGTCCCGGGGTACACATGGGTATATATATATATATATATATATATATATATATATATGTGTGTGTGTGTTGTGTGTGTGTGTGTGTGTGTGTGTGTGTGTGTGTGTGAAAACTCCCCACAATTAGTCTCATTATGACCATAGTTCACCCATAATACCCGACCCTCTCTTCCCCCCTCCCCATCCCACCCCCTTTTTTCCCCCAATGACACTATTTGCATGAATTTCTCACCCCCAACACACCCCATGCATACGTTTGTGTGGGAGGAGAGATATGAACTCTTTCTCTCTCTCTCCCCCTCCCTCGTTACCTTCTTCCACCCCCCTCCATATTCTGTTCCCCCCTTCCCCCCCCCCTCCCCTAACGATATCTTACCACCCATTGATCATTTCCATTCTCTTCCAATCATTACTATCATTACCCACACCCCCACATACGACTACCCACACATAATTACGATCATCACCATCACCACCCATTAAAATTGTTGATTTATTTATTTATTCATTTATATCTTTTATATTCTTTATTTACTTCTTTTATCTTATTTCATTTATTTATTCATTCATTTATTTATTATTATAATTTGTATTCATTTAATTTTCTTCTTTTTTTTAAACTTATTTGGTGTTATGGATGAAAATGAATGAATTGCAGCATACGACTCCCCTTTTTGCTGGCGGCCATCTTGGAAATTGCTCAAATAAACAAATTTTCCTTTTTTTTTTTAAATAGACCTTATCTGGTTATGTTCAGGGCATGAAATTGTCCTTCTCAGCCAGATTTGGTGTTTGTAGCATTAAATGAACAATTATGCAAAATATATTCCAATTTTTGTGTCGGCCATTTTGAAAAATGCTCCAAAAACACGTTTTTTACAATTTTTTCATGGTGGCTCTAAATCGGGTTTTGTTCAGGACATAAAACTGACCATCTCTGCCAGATTTGGTGCTTGTTGCATGAAGTGCATGATTTTTCGACATTGAACCCCCGCTAATCTGGAAATCATGAGAAAAAATCGGTTTCTGACATTTTAAACATTGCAAATAATTGCTTTTAGTGCACGCACAACCAGGATCGCTCTCTCTCTCTCTCTCTCTCTAAGGCAATTTTTGTTCGCTTGCAATGATACAGTCTTTCATCTTTCAAGTGGCACACAAACAAAACAACTGCTACATACAGGGAAAAGACAATCACATGTTTCATGGACAACTTAAAATCAGCCCAAACTCATGATGGACAGAGAGCTCTCCATTCCAAATTGTTCCTTTCGAGATCAACAGTTTGTTTCTCAAAAATCATGACTGTTATCAATAGCAGATGAAGACAAACTTCACAGCTCTTTCCTGGCAAAAGGGGTTGAAGGGGAAGCTGCTATCCGCATAAATTCAGTAGAATCACATCTGATTCTGTGCAATCCAGCCAATCGTCGAGCAAACCATTTCTGTAGCGTTGACCGAGTTAGCAAGTGAGACAGTTGGACACGCACGAAGCAAGGGAGGTAATTTGGTACTTGTCCACGCTCAAACCTTCGTAAATTTTGTAACGCATCTTGGCGTAAGATATCTGATAAAGATACCTTTGTGGTCCGATTCCAACAAGACTGAATAACGTCAACAGAAGTAGGAAATACCAAAAAAATACAAATGAAAACAAAAAATGCATCAAGTAATTTAACTCCAGTTCACCCAGTAGCAACACCACCGCTGAAGAAGACGGACGGAAGTCTGTCGAAAGCTCCAAGTAAGTGCTATTCCTAGCTGACTGACCTGTTTAAATCCGGTAGTCGTCAAGTAATTTAACGTCACATTTTGCGTCAGAATGAGGTGATGACGACATTCGGAACAGTTCTGCTAAAACTTGTACGCGACAAAAGGCACTTCATTTTTGTTTGTTTGTTTGTTTGTTTTTTTGGGGGGTTAGGGTTTGTTTGTTTCTT
>CM065727.1:68850616-68853116 GCA_033310375.1 Conus canariensis
CAAACGTGACAAAGCTGCACATTTTTCAGTTGTATTTCTGGACAGGTGTTTAGCATTTATTTCAGGGATAATGAAGACACTGTCTCCATCCAAAGATTGCCTGTGACGTTGTAATTTGCAAAGTGGATCAGGTGTAAACATATAAACAGTTTATGAGTTCATCATCATCGGGCAACGGATTTCTTTCATAGATCAAAAATGGAAAATAAAACGTACGCCAGTTGTGTGCGATGAGCAGGTTCAGTTTTTAAAGCTGCATGCAACAACTGTAGATCAATGTTTCTTCAGCCAAAGATATCGTGTCTGTCTTGTGTCTTTATTTTCATGTACTCAGTCTTTGCTACTCATATATTCATTTTCAGTGATTTGTAAAAGCTCATACCGTAATGGGTTTATGCAATATTGTAACCGTATTTACTGGTCTTATGTTATAGCAGGCTGACATCTTGTGTGTTTGTATATTGAACATTTTCTTTTCCCCCTTTTGCCTTTTCATTTTAAAAAGTTTTTAAAAAAGTAAAACCATAAAATGTATTGCTGTCTTTGTAAGTGCGAGAGAGAGAGAGAGAAGACAGACAGACAGACAGACAGACAGACAGACAGACACATAGAAAGAGAGAGAGAGGGGTTGCTTTCTTGGATGTCAAACCTGCATAAATCCTACTGTTAAAGTTACCACATTACATATTTTGTCAGAATTGACAACATCGATTGCTTTAAAGCAGTTATCCTTTCTTTTGCCGATTTGTTTTCGATCTGGGTTATTTTGTCTCAGAGTTCAAAAGTTTGTGTGTGATGTGTGTGTTTGTGTCTGCCTGCCTTTCTGTCTGTCTGTGCATACGTGCATGTGTGGCGAAGGATGGGGGGAGGGGGGTCTGACTGTAAGAGTATTTCTGTTTTGTTTGTCCTCTTTTCCGGTATCCCTGATGCATACATTTCACATTAACAATAATCGTTTTGATATATCATTCAGAATTCTTAAAATAACAAATCAAGTTGTTAATTCATTTGAAAATATTAATTCTCTCCCTTGTAAGAAAAAATCTGTGTCTTGACAGTTTCTTCAAACTTAACTAAATAATCAGAACGTGTGTGGGTGTGTGTGTGTGGGTGTGTGTGTGTATGTGTGTGTGTGTGTGTGTGTGTGTGTGTGTGTGTGTGTGTGTGTGTGTGTGTTTTCATGGAGTATCTACGTGTCAATGTGTGTCATTGTATCTCTTCTGTAAACATACGCAAACTGATTTCATTCTTATTGGTAGGTAGGTCGGTCGTTTGGTCAGTCGGTTGGCTAATCGGTCAGTTGGTCAGATGGTTGGATAGATAGATAGTCAAATACGTCGACAGATTGTTTAGATAGACTCTCTCTCTCTCTCTCTCTCTCTCTCTCTCTCTCTCTCTCTCTCTCTCTCTCTCTCTTTCACCCTACTAGTGTTTAACGTACCCTCCACCCTCTCACCGCCGACATCAGAAGGGAACCAAGGAGAGGAGGCCAACTCGCGGCTCTCCAGGAGGAAACCAACAGAGCAGGAAGGAGTGTCTTCCGCCGCCAAAACGACAGCTCTTCAATTAAGCCCTTCCCCGGGACGCTTCCCCGGGGACACGTGCTGGCGAAATTGACCGTTTCGGGTCCCAGAGCGGCGCTCTGCTTCTGTCCCTTTCTATTTTATCTCCCTTTTCCTTGCTTTTTTTTCGGGTACCTTCTTTTTGGGGTTTCTTTGGTCCTGTCTTATGCTTTCTCTTCCATTTCTGAATTTTTTTTTTTTTTTTTTTTGGGGGGGGGGGGGGGGGCGAGAAGGAGAAAAACTTTACAGTGGTGTTCTTTTCTTGTGTGTCTGTGGGTTTGCTTTCAAGGGGGGGAGGGGGGAGGGTTGTTTTGTTTTTGCGTTCTTTTTCTCGAGTTTTGTTCTTCCTTGACTTGTGGAATGCTTAGATTTCATCTGTTCGCAAACAGCGATTTATCGGAAATGTGATCTGGTTTGAATGCAGCTGAAGTACATATACACATATTTAGGTGCCTGTTGAAACGCAGATAAATGTACAGACCTGTGTATGCATCCATCCTTAAACAAACACGTGTGCGCGAGAGCACACAAGCACACACACACACATGCACACACACACACATACACGCACGCGCACATGCACACACACACAAATGCATGCGCACACACGCTCACACACACACACACACACACACACACACACACACACACACACACACACATGCATGCGCTCACACACACACACACACACACACACACACACACACACACACACACACACACACACACATGCACGCACGCATGCACACACATTGTTACAGTTTGATTTCTTTTATCATTTCCATCATTTAATTCAAATCTACATATCTTCAGTTTCGCATTGTTTGTTGTAAGTTTGATGTGACGTTCGTTTACCAAATGACACATTACAAATTTCGTGATAAAGACAGAGGTTTTTGGGAGAACTAGAACCAGGCAATGAGTGCCATAAGCATCAC
>CM065727.1:68855616-68858116 GCA_033310375.1 Conus canariensis
GGGAGCAAGAAATACAAGCGGGTCAGAATGTATCAGTATTCCATTGTCTGTCCATGAGGGATACAGTCTATTAGAAAATGCGTGCTGGAAACATTTTAGGAACAAAATTTAAAAAATCTGGATGTTTTCTAGATACTCACTCACGCCAGCTAATAAACATTGACACACTTAATTCATTTCATCAATGTAGCTTACCTTATTCACGGATTATAATTTCTTTAATTTATAAGATCAAATTGAATGCTTTTAAGACAAAGTTTTGTAAGAACATAACATGCCTTTGTGGCGGAAAAATGACAAATAATCACATCCTTTTTCAATGTGAGCACTTAAAACCTTACCTACCATCCCTACCTAAATGTTCTCTGGATCAAGTTGTATCAGATTTATCACTGATGTGTAAAATTGCAGTTTCATTACATCAAAGTCCCATTTTTTCTGTTCTGTAAACTGGAACCGATGTTGAGTGTTTTGATCAATGGTTCTTTGTTAGCTCATAGTTGTTCATTTCATTGTTGCTGTTGCTGTTTTTCTTGAAAGCCCTTGAAGATATTACTTAATACCTCTACCCCTCCCCCCTTTCCCTGTAACATTGTCTAATATCACTTAATGTGGATAGACGTTAAACTGAAGAAGAACACACACACACACACACACACACACACACACACACACACACACACACACACACACACACACACACACACACAGGTATACACCAATATTTATCAAGAATGTTGATATGGGAGAAAGAACATTGGGGAGGGGGAGGAGATGCCAGAACAGAACACAAGAAGTCTGCCAACAAAGCACGGTAGCGAGAACTTTGTATGCCTCTGAAGCCAAAGCAAAGATATCGCTGAAAAAGATAGTCTTTATCGCCGTACAGAGAACAGGAAGAGATCCAGATGGGTGGACTTTATACAGAAAGAAATTAACAGGAAGAAGAGGAACATTCACTGAATGTTTTGTTGGAGGCACGTGCGACAGAAGGAGTTCAGACTGTCTGAAGGAGAATGGAGAGTTGTTGGTTGGGAATACAAGTGGACCAGATCAGAAAGGCAAACGAGGACAGCGTACTGTGCAAGAGGAGACATGCAACTTACAACGTTAATTTTTGCTTCAGAAGGGAAGCCAGTGCGAAGTATGGAAGTAGAGTATAATGTAGTTTATTTGAGGAATTCTAAGGATGAGAAGATGAAGTTTGTTGTTGTTGTGGTAATATTATTGTTGTTTTCATTAAAGAGATTTTGACAATGGCCTGTAAGGAGTCTCAGGCAAGATAGAACAATCGCTCCGCTTTCTTCTGATGCTCCACTTCTTAGGATTCCCCATACTAAAACTAAGACATACAGACGTTTTTCTTTTCTCCACTCCTGACGACCCCTGATACTCTGCCTACTGTAAATCTGGCATTAAACTCATTTCCACTCTCAGCAGTAGGTTTGGTTGTTGCGCTTTAGTTTCTTTTGTTTCTATACATGTTTGGTCAGGTTATTCATGTAAGTATACGTGTGTAGATGTCTAGATAAGGAAAATTACACGTACAGGTATGTTTTAATGAGTCGTGGGTGCACTTTGGTGTGTATATGAGGAGGAATTGATATTATGTGTACTACATACATTGATCATCATTGATGTAAGGCACATAGAGCGGTTTTCTGATCAGTGAGCTTTATAACGGTCAATTATGATTATTATTAATGGTCTAAGTAGTCTGGATCAAAAAGAAGGTGACAAACAGGACTGATGTGACGCAGTTCACATTACAAATAATAATCACGACATGAGCTTATGTTGTGAAATATGAATTCAGGGTAACTGCAAGATCCCTAGCACACTGATAGAATGGAATTGTGACAACACTCCAATCACAATAACTGACAACACTCCAATAAGTAAATCCAATGGTAATGAATCCTTCTGGGGTGAAGACAGACATTGCCTTCTTCTTTTTATCATTCAGCATCAGTATATCAAATGTTATTCAGGACTTTATTTCAGGAAGAGATTTTGGTGTGGATTTGACCACATTATCGATCTGGCTAGTTTCAGACTTTTTGTTTTTTTGACATAGTGGATTTAGCACACACAAAAATGTAGGAGAACTGGGTGTATTTGTATCACGTTTGTTTCATGAGGGAAGAGAGTTCAAGACAAATAAAAATGACCCTTACACTGATTCCTGCAGCACACCACAGAAAAAAAGAATCTGAGACACAGTTACTGCAGCAACAATTTAGTTGCAGTTTGAAATATACGACGTGAACCACTGTGGACCAAACACTGAGAAATAAGAATATCATGAACAATTGTATGAAAAGCCGCAGAGAGTCGAGCAGGGTCAGAAAAAAAAGACGAAAATCATTCCTAGATCAAGTGAAGGAAGAAAGTCATTGACAATTTTTATGACAATACTATTGATATTGTGACAAGACCTGTAAGTGAACTAATGAAAATTAAATTCAGTTTTTGACACTAGATGGCTGGACAACTGAGG
>CM065727.1:68863116-68880616 GCA_033310375.1 Conus canariensis
TGTCAGTCAGCTTCTGTATATCAAATATCACACAGTACATTACTTCAGAACAATGTTTCTTGCATAGCCAGAACCAAATCACCTATCTTGCTGGGTTTAGGCTGTTTTTTGCCCGCGTTTATTTAGCAGAATGATGGAGAACTGACTGACTTTATATGTTTATTACATAAGGGAGAGGTGTACAGTATAAATAAGACTCATCCCTGTCCTACACTACGGAAAAAAGAAGTGGAGACACAGTTGCTACTGCAACAATTTTGTTGCTGTGTGAAACAAAAGACATGAACCAGTGGACACCAGTGTCAGCGATACCAAAGACAGACTTGAATGAGAAAGGAGAGTATTTTTAACAATAGTATAAAAAGACGCAGAGAGTACAACAGGGTGAAAAAAATAGAAATTATTCTTAGACAGAGAGAAAGAACAAAGGTCATGGACAACTTTTATGACAATGCTTGTGATAATGTGACGAGGCCTGTAAGTAGGCTGATAAAGATTAAATACAGTTTTTGACACTAACGATTAAATTGATAGATTGACAGATAGGCAGATATGGACAGATAGATATACAGAGAGAAATAGAGGTGGGCTTACGTGTGTATGTGAATGTCTCTCTCTCTCTCTCTCTCTCTCTCTCTCATATATATATATATATATATAGAGAGAGAGAGAGAGAGAGAGAGAGAGAAAGAGAGGTGGGGGTGTGTGTGTTCAGCAGGTGTGTGTGCACACTGAGAGGAAAACGAAGAGGGAATCGGTGAAAGAAAGAAGGGGTAGAATGTCGTATCTATGTCCCTTGTGCCCAATAATACCATCTCATTTGTTCAACCTGATCGTGTTCTGTCTGGCCCGATATTGGAAGGAGATTTAAGATTGCCTCTGTCTGGATAATTGAACTTTTTCTTCGTATCAGCAAAAGAAACCGATGGTGTGAAGGAAAAGGAAAGCAAATCACCGAAAAACAAAGAGGTCAAAGACAGAAAACGCAGAGGGGGAAAAGAGAGAAAACAAACAGAAACCAGTGTAATGTTGTCCACGAAAAGGAAATCAACGAATGTCTGGCATTGTCGACTTTCCCTATTCCTCCCTTCCCCTTCTCCCTCTTCCTCCTCCTCCCCTTCTCCGTGTCTTCTTCCTCACCCTCATCTTATTCACTTCTCTCCTTTTTCTTCTTCTCCTTTTTCTTCTTCTTCTTCTTCTTCTTCTTCTTCTTCTTCTTCTTCTTCTTCCTTCCCTTTCATATTTTTTTCTTGTTTTACTTTAAGGGAATTTGAGATTGAATAGACAGTTCTCTTTGTCCATCTGTTTCTATTTGCTCCATGGGTTTGTCTCCCCTGAATCTCTCTCCTCACCCTCACCAACATTCCCATTCCTTGCCTCACCCCTTGTTTACCCGGGAACCTGATCTAATGGCACGTCCACCGTTACAATGATAACAGCAGTGAGGATGATGAGCAGAAGGAGGAGGAGGACGCAACAAAAATAAGGAAGAATAAAGCATTCAGTCTGAGGGAAAACTACACACTACAGATTGGCATCCAGTCTGGTTTGCCTCTCTGAAAAGACTCGCTGATCTGCCATTCGCAAAAGGCTGCATAGGCTGGCTAACCTTCCTTTAAGGGTCGGAAAGGCTGGCTAACCTTTCTTTTAGGTTTGCAAAGGCTGGCTAACCTTCCTTTAAGGGTAAGGAAGGCTGGCCAACCTATTCCGGAAATGCTGGCTAACCGTCTGTTCTTTAAGGGCCTGGAAGGCTGGCTAACCTTACGTTCTTTAAGGGTCGGAAAGGCTGGCTAACCTTCCGTTTTTAAAGAGTCGGAAAGGCTGGCTAACCTTCCGTCCTTAAAGGGTCAGAAAGGCTGGCTAACCTTCCGTTCTTAAAGGGTCAGAAAGGCTGGCTAACCTTCCGTTCTTAAAGGGTCGGAAAGACCGGCTGACCTTCCGTTCTTACAGAATCGGATCGGCTGGCAAGTCGTTCGTTCTGAAAGGGCCAGAAAGTCTGGCTAACCAGCCGCTACCAAGACTGAAATGACTGACTAACCGTCCAGTCTTAAAAGGCTGGAAAGACTACTGTGTGCCGTTCAGGAAAGGCCGGACAGGTGGTGCCATCAGGTGCTCTTACAACACTAGAAGGTGGATGGACCTGCGTGAGTAGAAAGGTGACAAAAGCGGGGTATATTCCATCATTCTCATGGGTACCTGGCTGCCTCAGGTGTAGAAAGGTGTGTGGACTTCAGCCTTGTAGATTGTCTGAGTGAGTACTGTAGGCCTACTTTCTCGGAGGATTATATTGTCCGTGGGGTAAATGCGAAAGGCGGGGCCTTTTCTGCCAGTCTTCACCGCTGGACATAATCGTGACCTCAAGAGAGTGACTCCGAACCCTCGTCATATAATTATGTAATTGGCATGGCTCATCGTTTTCCTTCTGATTTGCATTTTCTTCAACTCATTTCATACCCGAAATTTTAATGATACGATATTACAGTCATGTGTGTTCGTGTCTGTATGGCAGAGAGATGTGTTCGTTGAGAAAAAAAATAACGCTTACGATTGATAATACAGGGTTACATAGAGAGAGAGAGAGAGAGAGAGAGAGAGAGAGAGAGAGGAGAGAGAGAGAGAGAGAGATTCAATCCACGGTGTTCACTGCCCAGCCAACGGCGGCATCCATCAACACGATGCTGGAAGTTTCAAGTTTCAAGATTCTTTATGAGCCAGAAGATTAACGAAGACAGTTGTTTCAGTTTTCTGTTGTTCCAACACAAACAACACGCAGGTGGAGAGAAGATCAAAATAGGTAATGCCCACACATGACGTGGGATACAAAGGGGCAGGCATCAGGAACATGGCGGGTAGACGTCAAATTGTAGAACACTGATGTACGTACACACGCGCGCGCGCGCACACACACACACACACACACACACACACACACACACAAATCCTAGTATTCTTTGTCACCAACAAAAGAACTAGCAAAATTTTTGTTTCATAACTACATTGTCACTGTCAAAGCCTCTCTCTCTCTCTCTCTCTCTCTCTCTCTCTCTCTCTCTCTCTCTCTCTCTCTCTCTCTCTCAAAGTTTAAAGGTCACATGTTTAATTGATATTTAGCGCCTTTATTCTTTATGGTTTGTCTTCCATAGTTTGTTCTTCTCTACCACACTCCACAGGTGTCCCTTGGGGAGGCCCTGCAATGTAATTTCTCCAGCGATGACATGAACACTACTGAAGTCACGGTGGTGTGTCACCGGTGGATGCTATGGGTGTAACCGGCACTGTCGATGCCGAAATGACTGATGACTCTCAACCGGGAGACGAAAATCAACACACGCCAGGCATGACGAACTGCACTGTCGACATGAGAGAATTCAGAGCACCGCAGCTACTCTCGATCAGAGGAGTTCAGCATGACCGTCCTGGATATGTATCGTGGACATGAAAGAGTCCAAAACCTGAACAAACAAGTAAAACAATTTTCAATGAATGTCTTCCACCATGACGGAATGTTGACTGGTTTGACCAAAATTGTATTTACAAACCATGGCTTATGAAAGGCACGTCTGGCTGATCAAATGTGGTCAGACCGTTAATGCTGGTTCGGTAGAGGTGACGGTGTTGGAGACGGGGAGTGAAAGGAGTAGGGCAAGCCAGATTTTGACATAGGAGAGTAAAGAAGGAGCATACAGAGAAGTAACAGGCTGACCTCACTATTAAGTTGGCTGTCTAGAATGAAGTAGGATCAGTTCTATCCTTCACTATCCCTCTACTGATGTACTAAAACTCTCGTGATCGCTTTTGTCCTCTCGAGGCTGGAATACTGTAATTCTCTGTTGGCCGGTCTTCCCATACACCTGTCAGACCGAAATAAATCCAGAGTAGCCCGCCCGACTCGCCTGCAAAGCTGCTAAAGCAGACCACCTTTCTTCTCTTCTTCACTCTCTCCACTGCTTTCGTGTTTCTGACCAAATAGAGTACAAGCTGTCTACTCTAACTTGTTTTGTGACCAAGTAGACTACAAGCTGTCTACTCTAACTTGTTTCCTAATGTCAACGGTACTGGACCAAACTATATATCTGATGTCCAGATCTCTCCTTCGTCCCTCCAGCTCTGCTTTTCTTCCCATACTCGACTTCTTAGGGTAGATCATAGCAGAACTAAGACTTACAGACAAACATCCTTTTCTTTCTAGGCCCCAACGACATGGAACACATTCCCTGACAAACCCCGGCACCCTGATTCCCTTTGTTTCTTTTAAGTCTGGCCTTACAGATTCCCTGACAAACCCCGGCACCCTGATTCCCTTTGCTTCTTTTTCGGTCTGGCCTTACAGATTCCCTGACAAACCCCGGCACTCTGACTCCCTTTGCTTCTTTTTAAGTCTGGCCTTACAGATTCCCTGACAAACCCCGGCACCCTGATTCCCTTTGCTTCTTTTTCGGTCTGGCCTTGGAACCCATCTCTTCTCTCGGCAATGGGTCTAGTTGAGACACGTCCTTCCAAACAGTGTGCACACATTCACGTGTGTGATATGTTTGATTAGTGGAAATATACATGTGGGTATGCTTGTTTGTTCCTTTTTATATGCATAGTTTGTTGAGTGGAGTGTTGTGTCTCATTGACAAAATGTGTTAAGTAGAATTGTATGTGTAGTGCTCACACGTAGTAGTAATAGTAGTAGTAGTACCGACAGTTTTGTTCGTTTTTTTTTCGGGTTTTTTGTTTTTTGTTTTTTTGTTGTTGTTTTTTTTTTTTTTTTTTTTTTTGGGGGGGGGGGTTATGGTGTGCAATAAGAGTAGCCATTATCATTGTAGTAGTAGTATAGCAGTAGTAGTAGTAGTAGTAGTAAGAAAAAACAGTAGAGATAATTAGATGGAAATAAAAGAAGAAAAGGGGATGTGAAAGAAAGGGACAGGCGAGGGAGAAAGGAGGTAAGGGATGGAGGTCATATGGAAATGATATACATGGTTATACACATGGACAAGGGGCAGCCGAAGTGTTAAGTTTCCCTACATGATAAATACAGATGACAGGGAACCCAATATTGAAGCCATGGCGATGAAGAGAGAGGGAGATTTGGAAATCAGGAGAGAGAGAGAGACAGACAGACAGACAGAGAGCGTATATCGACCTTTTGGGATGGGGACGTAAGAAGGGGAAGAGGGTCAGAGACACAGGAAGCGGGAGAGAAGATAAACAACAGACGGGCAAAGAAGCAGACAGAGGGAGAGACAGAGCAAAAGATATACAGACCGACAGGGCAGACTGGTATATACACTCACTGACAGACTTACAGCAAGACAGAGCAGTGAACAGACGGATAAATCAATAGGAAAGAGAACAACAAACAGATACAGACAAGCGGCTAGATTGACACGTCCATGATATCCGAGTATCGCGAAACAGGCGTTTAAGGAAAGGAGAAGGTCAAGCTGGCTATCTTTAGTGACGATCCGGTGATTATGGCTATGATCATAAACCAGTATATGATAAACAAGACAGGATTGGAACCCCGATGACACATTGCTGACAGGAAAAATGCACCGATGAAGGCTCGTTTTGAACTGTTTGATTCCGTGATTGTGGACACGTAACCTTGTTTACAAACAAGTGGACGAATAGAACTATGCTAACATGTTAATGCAATGAAAACCTGATGGTAAGATTATTTTATTGGGAAGAATGGGCATGTGCTCGAGAAAACCCAACATTGGAGATGTATTCTGATTCCAATGCTTTGAAATAAACTGTCCACTTGAGTGGGTTTTTTTTTATTATTGAGTCATAAATGATGTGAAGAAGGTGTATCTGTCACGTTACTGTTTACTCATCGATACAGGACTGAAGACAGGAAAGAATCAGCATGTAAAATTGCTGTCGCTGCTACTGCTGTTTTTGTCGTTGACGTGGTGTGCTTACATCGTCATTGTACATACAGCTTTGTGAACTAAGACTGCTAATTGAACGCATGTTGTTTCATTCCGTATGTTAAGAAATAGTCTAACTGACAATCCCGGAATGTGGCGAATGACAGACGAGTGCAGGATAGGCGGTAATTGATGAGGCGGGGGGGGGGGGGGGGGGGATTGTTGGGGTGGAGGGGCATGAAGGAGACAGTGTGTGTTTGTTGGGGGGGGGGGGGTATATAAATGCAGAGAGGGCTGTCTATGGGGGTAGGGAGGTCTTTAATTTCACGATCTGATGAGCTCAGCCGTTGTTGCTGTCCACGTGGATCTTGATCATCACAAATCTCCATCTCCATTCCTAGCATTTCTATCTTCTTTGTTTCCTTTCCCAGCAAAAAAATTCTATTTTCATTCATCATGTGTTATTTCACACACATCTGATTAAGAAAGAAATTCAAAAAAGTAAATTAGTAAAAAAAAAAAAAAAAATAGAGAGCCTTAGACTGTCTGGGATGAAATCTCTCTCTCTCTCTCTCTCTCTCTCTCTCTCTCTCTCTCTCTCTCTCTCTCTCTCCTTCACTCCCTCTCTCCCTTCCTTCCTCTGTCTGTCTCTCTCCCTCCCTCTCTCTCTCTCTCTCTCTCTCTCTCTCTCTCCCTTCACTCCCTCTCTCCCTCCTTCCTCTGTCTGTCCTCTCTCCCTCCTCTCTCTCTCTCTCTCTCTCTCTCTCTCTCTCTGAATATTTGCATGAAATTGCATATACACACAAACATATTTCCATACAACACAAACGCACTCTAACATATATGCATGCACACAAAAGTACAAAAGTCACAGAAAAAAGCAACCACTCACACACACACACACACACACACACACACACACACACCACACACACACACACACACACACACACACACACACTCACTAACACTTCCCCTTCCACACCTCATCGCTTCCCTGATCACAATACTCCATCTCACACACACACACACACACACACACACACACACACACACACACACACACACACACACACACACACAAAATCTCAACAGCTCCGACCTTCAAAAAACATATCCACAACCTCAGAAACTGCAGAGATCAGCGTCTGACTATTGGTAACATGTAGATAACTATTGGTTAGTAAATAATATCAAGATAACTATTGGTTAGTGAATAATGTCAAGATAACTATTGGTAGTGAATAATGTCAAGATAACTATTGGTTAGTGAATAATGTCAAGATAACTATTGGTTAGTGAATAATGTCAAGATAACTATTGGTTAGTGAATAATGTCAAGATAATATTGGCTAGTGAATAATGTCAAGATAATATTGGTTAGTGAATAATGTCAAGATAACTATTGGCTAGTGAATAATGTCAAGATAAACTATTGGTTAGTGAATAATGTCAAGATAACTATTGGTTAGTGAATAATGTCAAATGATTACAAAAACTATTGGTTAGTGAATAATGTCAAGATAATATTGTTAGTGAATAATGTCAAGATAAATATTGTTAGTGAATAATATCAAGATAACTATTGGTTAGTGAATAATGTCAAGATAACTATTGGTTAGTGAATAATGTCGAGAAGACGAACACTAATAAAAAGAAGAGGGGTGGGACGTAGCTTGGAATGTGTGCCGGGGTGTCAGGACAAACACCATAATATGGAACAGTACTATATCCCGTACATACTCGGTACATAGAGTATTTAACAAAAGCACGAAAACATGCCATACTAGGGCAATCATACATGCACACTGATGTTATTTTTTTTTTTTTTTTTTTTTTTTAAAGAAATGAAGGCCCGCTTCCTTCTATCCCTTCAGTGACAGTTTTGTCATGCAGTGAAAAGAAGCTGGGAGCACGGTTTATAACTTGTACACTGTTGACTGTATTCGCCCTCTCTACTTCAGTCTACATAGTACAGTACTTAAGGGGTCACTGTGTCAGTAGTTAGGGAAAATTCATGGGCATGGGTGGATAAAAGGTAAAAAATAGGGAAAAATGTAAGAACAAAATAAAAGAGAGTAGAGCAATGGCCACAGATGCCGACGTGAGAAAAGACAGCTCATTACCACATGTTTCAAAAGAGGAAAGAAGCATCCGGATTAGTTTTAATTCAGCAATTATAAATCAGTGTTAACAAATCGTCCGAAATTGCATATCACTCGTTCATGCAGCCACAAAAATTTATGCAAAAATTAAGGTGTTCTATAATGTCAAATATTAACACTAGGATAATACTAAACGGTTATCTCTGAACTGGATATTTCAACTCGTCTAGTAGTGTTAGGGAGTCATGAAACATGAAAGATCATGTGCATGGCAATACCACTTTATGTGCCGCCACAAACTTTGCCATTAACCCATTAACTCCCAAATGTACCCCACTGTTTCCGACAAGGAACCCTCTCCTCATCCACGGGAAAGAGAGGATATACAGTGAGGCTTTTCTCCTGTTGTCTGGCGGTTTAAGCCCTGCCACTCCGTCCCAACCATCCCCTTACTGCCGTGGGAGATGCGGTAGAAGCCTTTTTTCTTTGCGGAGGAGATGGGTGTAAAAAGACGTGGGAGGGGGCTGGAGAAAAAAAAAAAGCAGGGCATCCAAGAACAACGGGGAAAAAGTTAACCTAGATTCAGACAGAATGGCCGCACCATATCCATCGTTCTTCTGTGTCATTTCGTGTGGGAGTGTCAGTTGTTTCAGACCCTGTAGTGTCGTAAAATTAACGATAGTAGAGAAGACCAGGGGGAAAAGACGACAAGATGTCGACGAAAGAATGATTGATAATGATAATCATGATGATGATCATGATGATGATGATGATGATGGGGAAGACAAAAGTTTCCATCATCTGCCATCAAAATATCGGCAGTGCCACTGGTATAGCATTTTAGTAGCATTTTTATTTGTTTGTTTGTTCGTTTATTTGTTTCTTTTGATGTCGTATTTCCTTGCCCCCAATTGTAGCATTAACCCCACGCCGCTTGTTTGTCCCTTCCTATATACATCCACACTCAGGCTTTTCCTCTCACAGGCTCGACATCAAAGGTCGACATGGAGCAATCAGCACGAGGAAGTCATGGGGTAACCCCTCAGCAGACACTGAACTGTAGCTGAGTCGTTTTTGTGGTGGTCAGTGATGCTTGTTCTGATCCAGCATACGCAAGACACCGCCTTACTGACGGCAATATTAACTTCGTCGCAGAGCCAACGTGAATAAACGTGTCATCCCGGAGGACGCCACCGCGTGCATTCAGCGACAGTCCCCATGAACCTTGGCGGTACCGTACAATTTGAAACGAACTTGGTACAAGCACTTCGGACAGGAAGTCGAAACTGAGTAATTTAGGGGTTAGTTTCTTACTTGGCTTCCGATTAACATGTAAAACAATATACCATATCATGCTGCTGTCTAAAAAAAGAAAAAGAAGGAAATTGAAAATGGAATGTGACAGCTTATTTGCTAGCTCGCTCTCTCTGTCTGTCTGTCTGTCTGTCTGTCTGTCTGTCTGTCTGTCTCTCTCTCTCTCTCTCTCTCTCTCTCTCTCTCTCTCTCTCTCTCTTCTTCTTCTTCTTCTTCTTCTTCTTCTTCTTCTTCTTCTTCTTCTTCTTCTTCTTCTTCTCATCATCATCATCAGCAGCCAGCAAGCAGCAGTAGCAGTATTATTATTATTGTCGTTATTATTATTATTATTATTATTATTATCATTATTATTATTATTTTCATTATAAAGAGTACTAACATAAAGCGCATGCTCGGTTAGAGATTGTGAAGCTCTAAGCTTTTCAGTCCACGCTGTCACCTGTGTACAGCCGACTGAAGGGCTGCCTGCGAACGTTACATTCAGTCGTTTCCTGCGTCATTCAGGCTGTCAGTCACGTATTTTTTCATAATTTCGCCGCATGCTGTCTAGGTGTCATCCATACCAACGGGCAATGTGTGTGTGTGTGTGTGTGTGTGTGTGTGTGTGTGTGTGTGTGTGTGTGTGTGTGTCTGTCTGTCTGTCTGTCTGTCTGTCTGTCTGTCTGTCTGTTGTCAGTGAGTGTGTGTGTATGTGTGTGTGTGTGTGTGTGTGTGCGTGGTGTGTGTGTGTGTGTGTGTGTGTGTGTGTGTGTGTGTGTGTGCGCACGAGCGGGCGCGCTCACCTGTACGGACGAGTGTATGTGTCTGTTTGAATAATGTTGTGAACGAATCGGAACCATCCTTCTTTTTTTTTCTTTTTCAAATAAAAAAACAAACTGGGTGGGAAAAAAAACTAAAATCTATACAAAGCTGCACTATTGACTTTGTTTGCGACATACTGGGGGTTGCAGGCTCATTAGCCAGAGGAGGTACTTGTTTTTAAGGGATGTGGATGTTTTTCTTCCGTATACGATTCGTCACTTCTCCATCCACGTCAAGATCATGACATGCTTCCCAGTCACATTATTGTGGTTGGAGCAACATTCAAAGGAGAAAGAAAATACCAAATATTAGCCAGCTACGAAATGAAAGCGTCAAGTAATCATCGAATCGGAATTGAATGGAATGATTCAGTGTGATGTCCTATTATTATCATTATTAATATTATTATCATTATTTTATTATTATAATGAATACTTATATAGCGCCTATTCTCGGCTAGAGACCAAGCTCTGAGCATTTTACAATCCACACTCGTTTACACAACGGGCTGCCTACCTGGGTAGTGCCGACTGAGGAGCTGTCAGTTGGCATGTACGTGTGTGGTGTGTGTGTGTGCGCGCGCGCGCGCGCGCACGAACACACACACACACACACACACACACACACACACACACACACACACACACACACACACACACACACACACACTTAAAGGAGTATATCAAGACCATTTACTGAGTCGCACAAAATTACTTTTGCAAGTCTGGAAAAATTGTAAGCTATTTACAATAAGTTATGCCATCTATCTCATTTTGTATGCAGTTCAAAGGGAGTTTTCTTTCATTATCTGAGAACTAGTTTAGCTACACTGTTAGTCTGACAAGGTCATAAGACATAAAAGAACATCTACCTGGCATTACAACTTTCTGTACAGTACAAGCCTTGCCATTAACCCATTAACGCCCCAAAACACACGGCTGCTAACGACAAGGGAAGCTAGCATAATCAACAGAGTAAAGAGTACCCGCTGAGTTTTTGGTCCTTGCCATCTCCCTAATGCCAAAGAGACATGGGAAAATCATTTTTTGATTATCTATTGTTTTATTCCTGTTATTGGTTTTTGTCTGGAAGGAGAAATAAATACAGAGGGTGGGGGAGGGGAGTCAAGAGGAACGGAAAAAAGGAGATAAGCGAAGAGTAAATTTACCGTGTCATCGTGAAAAGAGTCAAAGCATTCCATTGTTCTGTGTCATACTTATTATCACCATGTATATTGTAATTAAAGGAAACGATTTGTGTCTTTTTTTTTATAACAGGGAGAGGAGTATGTACGTTGTAATTAAGGGAAATGCTTCGTTTCTTTTGTGTTTGTTTTCATGACAGAGAGTTGAGTATAATTATCTGAAATAGGAGGACGAAGAAGGAGACGGCAACGGCGAGGAGATATCATGAGATTCGTTGTCCACCCCAGGAACACATGAAAAACACAAATGGCTCATCACAATCATTCTTGAACTCTGAAAAGGTATATGTATGTAAAGATGCTTACCTTCCTTCTGGCTGAACCTTCAGCTCATAGAGCAGTACGCGGTGGAGAATTCTGCACCTCAACCATGCCAGTTCTCTGTCCAGTCTGGTGAGTCACTTGAGGCCAGATGAAGTCTGAAATTTTGTTCTGCTTCA
Organism: Conus canariensis; assembly: GCA_033310375.1. NCBI lineage: Eukaryota > Metazoa > Mollusca > Gastropoda > Neogastropoda > Conidae > Conus > Conus canariensis. Next base: position 68,874,845 of record CM065727.1, read on the forward strand.
TTTTTGTACAACAAAACATCCAGGTATTTCTGAATTTGCAAGCTGAACATTATCGTGTGTGGCATTTCTGGCTCTGATGTGGTGTCTTTGTTTTCTCCTCTTTTAAAAAAAATTGTTTAGTCTTGGATAAGATACGTAGATCAACACGACAGTTTTGTGTGTGTGTGTGTGTGTGTGTGTGTGTGTGTGTGTGTGTGTGTGTGTGTGTGTGTGTGTGTGTGTGTGTGAGAGAGAGAGAGAGAGAGAGTGTGTGTGTGTGTGTGTGTCGCGTGCGTGCGTGTGTGTGTGTGTGTGTGTGTGTGGTGTGTGTGTGTGTGTGTACGCGCGCGCACGCGTGTGCGTGTATGTGTGTGTGTGTGTGTGAGTGGCGTGCGTATGTGTGTGTGTTTGCGTGTGCGTGTGTGTGTGTATTTGCGACCGTGGGCATCTCCATCCATGCGTGCGAGAGAGCTGATGCGTGTGTGTGTTTTCAAAGAAAGGGAAGAATCAAATACGTTTTTGAAATCAAGACTGTTCAATGCGGCAACATTTATATGAGAGGATGCAATGTCATACATTATGGGCTCATTCATGGTCCTGACTGGATTGTCTGAGGAAAGCCTAAACGGTTCTTTTCATAGGGTAATCAGTGTCTTTCTGTTTTACACCATTCATCACATCAGCCCATATCACATTCGTAGCCTGTATCCAAATCAAATTGCCGAGGCTGGACCAACACCCCCACCCCACCCACCCACCCACCCCCCCCTCGCCCCAGTGGAGAAGGATTGTGCTGAAAAGGGAAAATGACAGTTAACAAGGGGATGGCTAGGCTACGCGAGATAATTATCGAATCAGAATGGCATGAAATGATGCAGAACGAATTCGTGTAAATAGACAGTCAGTCCGTGCGTCCGCGTGAGTGTGTGTGTGTGTGTGTGTGTGTGTGTGTGTGTGTGTGTGTGTGTGTGTGTGTGTGTGTTTTTGTCGTCGTCTGTTTTGTCTGTCTGTCTTTAATGGGTTGATTTTAAATTTTGTGATGAAAGGATAGTGAGAGTTAAACACACAAGCAAGCGCGCATGTACACACACGAATGGACGCAGGCACACCACACATTACCTTCCTCCCATCCCCACCCTTTCACCTCCACAAACAGACACAGCCGCGAGCGCGCGCGCGCGCACACACACACACACACACACACACACACACACACACACACACACACACACACACACAGTTTGAATGAACTTATACACAAAGAAAAAAATAATACATATTAGACTTTGTAAACCACGATCAGTCGGGAGATGCCTTCGATCTTCGTTGGCAAATAAATCACAATCGACTTCCTCTTCCAAATCTGTAAAACAGTTCAACTCGGCTGTTAGTCCAAGAACGTCATGAAACATGAAAGAACGTCTGTATGGCATTACAGCTTTATGTCCAAATACAACACTTTACCATTAACCCATTAACTCCCGAAAAAACGCTCTTCCGTTAAGTAGAAGGGAATCAGGCATTGTTCACAGATGAGAGAGCACACACTGTGTGGTTTTTCCCTTTATTTTATGGGAGGTTAAAATCACCACAATCCATCATGGCCAACTTCATACTTTCATCAGACTTACGGAAATATCATTTTAACTGTTTATTTATTGTTGATGTTGAAGTTTTTCTTTGAAGAGAGAAAGTATGTGAAGAGGGAGAGAGGTCAAGATGAGGGGTGGAAGAGAAAGTGTTGGGAGGGGGGGGGGGGGAAGAAGTAGCGGTAGGGTTGAGTGGGGGGGGGGGGGGGTCATGAAAGAGTAAACCTGAACCAGGACGTCAACAGGGTAGTTCTACCACTCACTTGTTCTTCCGTTAACAGGAAAACCAAGTCACTCAATTGTTCTTCCATTCACACGTTCATGTACGCACGATTAAACAGCTCTGATAATGATGATACCAGGAGAAAAAGGGGAATAGAGCAGAAGTTGACTATTATGTACTTGGTGTTCAGCTAAAGAACGATATACGAAGCTCACAAATTGCACATCATAATGGCTTTTAAACTCTAAAAAGTTCTGAAGGCTTACATTTCTTCTGTAGGAACCGTGAGTCTAAAGAGCACTATGTGCTGGAGATTCTTTGTCCTTATCCTTGCCTGCTGTCTGTCTGTCTGTCTGTATTGGTTCGGTGTTTAATGCCAGAGATGAATTCTGAAATTTATTCCCTTTAATTTCTATGAAACAAAGCGCCATGATATTTGTGATTTAAAAAGTGAACACTAACTTGGCTATTCTGGTTTGGCTATACTTCTCTCTCTCTCTCTCTCTCTCTCTCTCTCTCTCTCTCTCTCTCTCTCTCTCTCTCTCTCTCTCTCTCTCTCTCTGTCCTATAAGACAAATTACTTAGATCTAAAAGTGTGTGCATGTGACTGTCTGATTGTCTACTCGTCTGTTTGACTGTCATCTACATACATACACAAACTTGTCAAAATTCAAAAGTCAAAATTTTATTTCCAGATGGAACATTGAATAAGCAGAGAAACTGCTTTTTTACATCAAGCCATCATAACAAAACAAGGAAACTTGAATAATAAAATAATGAAAACGAAGAAATACAAAGAATGAAAATCAGCGGAAAAGGGCGAGGGAGGTGGTGGGGGTGAAATCTGAGGGGGATGAGGAGGGGAGAGGAAATAGGAGGAGGGAGGGGGTAGGATGGAGGCGTGGGGGTGGAGGGAGAGGGAGTACAAAAAAGAATTCAAGCCTATTATAGTAACAAGAGAGAGAGGAGAGTTAAGTTATGTACAATATCAATACATTGTCTACAAAGCATACACACGCATAAACAGACATGTACATAGGCATAAACATGTACACAAGGATACATCATGTAAAATCACTGAAGAGTTATTTCAAGGGAATTTGAGAAAATATTGATTGCTAACCATCCATGAGATGCTTTTTCAGATTTTTCTTAAACTGATTTTTGTTCTTTATGTTTTTCAAAGTGATTGGTAGCTTGTTCCATACATTTCCACCGGAGTACAAAAGACTAGATTTATAAAGATTATTTCTTGGTCTAGGAAAGGATAATAAATGACTATGTCTATAAGTGTTAGTTGTAAATGAATCTCTTATCTTTTTAGGAGCATATCCGTTTGTAACATTATGCATGCATACTGCCTTATTGAACAAAAGTCTGTTGTAGAAGGTTAACATATTAAGTTGTTTATAGTCTTCTCTTGTTAGGGTGCTTGATTTTAGTAATACTAATTTTAATGCTTTTTTATATATTCGATGAATAATTTTCAAGTTGGTTTCACTGCAGTTATCCCATAGGGTTGATGCATAATCAATAATCGATAGAATCTGAGCACAGAAAAAGAGCTTTCGAGAATGGGTGTCCAGGAAGTTCTTAATCTTGGCTAAATGAAGTAATTTTTTTGAGAGACGCTTCCCATTGACGTTATGTGGTCGGTCCATGTTAAATCTTTATCAGTTATTACTCCTAGTATTTTATGTGAGTCGACTTCTATTTTTGGTCAGATATAAACAATGGTGTAAATTTTGACTTCATCTTTTGTCTTTTTTGTCGGGCACATACAAACATGCACTTGGTTTTGCTTGCATTTAAGGACAGATGGTTCAACTGAGTCCATTCGATAAGTTTTTTAACATCATTTTGGAGTTTACTAGCTAATCTCTGTGTGTGTGTGTGTGTGTGTGTGTGTGTGTGTGTGTGTGTGTGTGTGTGTGTGTGTGTACGTGTGTACGTGTGTGTGTGTGTGTGTGTACGTGTGTGTGTGTGTGTGTGTGTACGTGTGTGTTTGTGTCTCTGTCTGTCTGTCTGCCTTCTCTCTCTCTCTCTCTCTCTCTCTCTCTCTCTCTCTCTCTCTCTCTCTCTCTCTCTCTCTCTCTCCATGTATGTTCATAAGTGTGTTCTTAAGCCATCTGAACCATCATCCAGAAGTTTTTTTCCCCCAAAAAGAAGCTAATACATTCAAAAGTTCCCAACAAATTACGCAGAGCTGTGTAGCTTTATCCGTAGGGAGAGTGTATGCTGGTAATGCTTGTCAGTGATTGAATCTGATTCCTGGCTGTAGCTTGAGGACGAAAAAGAGCCGGGAAAGAGACACTTTACTTTCGTGGATTTTGCTGGGTTCCTTTTACGTACCAGTCATCGTTTTCATCTACATCACCTTCGTGGATTGTATCCAAATCACATTATCGTGGTCCACCCCACAATCTAGTGGAAAGAAGTTTATTCAGAGAAAGCAAATACTAGATGTTTGGGGAACTGGAAGTGGTACGTAATATTGGATTCGCAGTGGCTTGAATTGATTCACGAAGTGAGGTCATGCTAATAGTGTGATGCGTGTGTGTGTGTGTGTGTGTGTGTGTGTGTGTGTGTGTGTGTGTGTGTGTGTGTGTGTGTGTGCGTGTGTGTGTTATAGAGAGAGAAGTTGAGGATGGGTGGGTTGGTCGGTGTGCAGTGCGGTTTTGTCTGCTTGTGTAAATGTGAGATTTTATAACAAATGGGCGATTTGAAACTTTCGCACTGGCTGTTAACATCAAAATGAAAATAAATCTTTGCATTCTCTCTCTCCTCTCTCTCTCTCTCTCTCTCTCTCTCTCTCTCTCTCTCTCTCTCTCTCTCTCACACTATACACCACCAACCATACACATCACAAAGACTCTCCTCTCATCTCTCTCTCTCTCTCTGTCTCTCTCTCTCTCCTCTCTCTCTCTCTCTCTCCCTCCCTCCGTAAGAAGTGAATAAAACAAGAGAATACTTCATTTTGTTTTAAATCTTCTGAAAATGTTAAGAAAGCTTAAAAAGGCGTTTTTGTACATCCAGACGGGGATAAAAGTCATGATCATTCAGTTTAGCCATACAGAGAAAAAACAAAGGTAACAGCGAACTCTTGCAGTACCTTGTCTTATCAACCACTGATCCTCCACCACCTTTAAACACTAAAGAGCCACCATTACTATCATCCTAACATGTTTGTGCCTCCTTTAGTGGTGTCTTAGACGGCCAGGGCGCCAGACAGAAAGACGCAGAATCACAGAGGGACAAAGCAGACAGGGAAGAAACAAAATGCAGAGAACCTCCGATAAAAACAGAAGGTCGTGGTGGAAGTTGTGCCCCAAGTGCAATGGAGGTAAGCCATGGTGATTTGGCATTTGCTTCCATGTGGGGCTAGAAGGTTTAATTCTGTAGGTCTTTTATACTATACTTAAGTGTTTGCAAAGAATCTGTCGCTGTATGTGTGACTGAAAATACATTGGTTCGTGGAAATGGGAGAATTAAAAAAAAATCGGAAAGATCTCGAAGGACGGAAAGGAGGAAACCAGCAGACAAAAATGGCCACATATATTCTATCACAGCTTAGATAAGGATAGTTAAGTACCAGATCCTTCAGCATCAAATTTTTCAAATGATTGTTAAACCAATTCAGTAAGTATATTAAAATCTGTTGTTCAGCTGAAGACATTTTCTTCTGCATGTTTGTAAAACACAAAGGAAGAAGAAAAACTGTAAACTACCAGAAATTCAAAGATGCACTCTGTCTGATTTGGTCAGAATGGAGATTACTTTTATTTCTGTTTTAAAAAAAAAAAAAAAAAAAAAAAGAACATGTTCCATCTCCACTTTCAGTATCACGAAAGTGAAAAGGCGAGTGATCATTTCATGGTATTACAACATTTTTGCCTGGATGCAAGCTTTGCCATTAAACCAATAACTCCCTAATGCACATCGCTGTTTCAAACTTGGGAAGCTTGTTTTATCCACAGAAAA
>CM065727.1:68885616-68948116 GCA_033310375.1 Conus canariensis
CAAAAATAGCGATGTCGTCTGACTGGGTGATTGGCCCTTTACCTCTCACGGTCCAGACTAAATAAGGATGCGCCGGGCTAAGCGACAAACTTTGTTGACCGTACTCAGACAGACAAATCAATACAGGCGCAGGTGCGCCCGTGCACACACGCACACGCACGCGCGCACACACACACACACACACACACACACACACACACACACACACACACGCACGCATGCCACACACACACACACACACACACACACACACACACACACACACACACCCGCACGCACGCACACACACACACACACACACACACGCACACGCACACGCACACGCACTCACACAAACAGAGATGGAGAGGGAGAGGGTAACACAAAAAGAGAGAGGGAGAAACTCTCTCTCTCTCTCTCCTCTCTCCTCTCTCTCTCTCTCTCTCTCTCTCTCTCTCTCTCTCTCTCTCTCTCTGTAAATAGACGTCATTCTTAATAGATTTATAGTGATCTGATTCGGCGGATGTGCTTGTAAGCCCGAACAGCGGCCAAGGGCGAGGTCGGGGGGGGGGGGGGGGGGGGAGGGGGGGGTTGTTACACTGGAGTGGTGAGAGGAATGGGTGGGGGTGGAGGTGATAACATCTTTCCAGCGGACTATCATTTTTGTGTGAGACTCCAAATGTCGACACGTTCCCTAGCAATTTAGCGTGCCATACAGCACAAGATGGCGCCATACAGGCTTTTGCGATGTCGAAGAAACAGGGGACGATAGGCCTTTTCTGGATTTGGCCTTTGGAGGACGTGTTCAGCGAGTCAAGAAATATCATTAGTGACGCGTTTTCTTCCTTTTCAGAAGCGGGCCCGACATTTAGGGGTGATGTTCTGCCTTGCGCAAAAATGATGTAGTTGTGATCAAATGCATCTTTCTTTAGTTGTGTTCAAATACCTCTTTCTGTAGTTGTGATCAAATACCTCTCTCTGTAGTTGTGATCAAATACCTCTCTCTGTAGTTGTGATCAAATACCTCTCTCTGTTGTTGTGATCAAATACATCTTTCTTTACTTGTGATCAAATACATCTTTCTTTACTTAGAAAGGGAAGGGGTCAGTTACCGCCAAGGGCATAGACAAACAAGGTACTTTAGTTGTGATCAAATACCTGTTTCTTTAGTTGTGGTCAAATACCTGTTTCTTTAGTTGTGATCAAATACCTGTTTCTTTAGTTGTGATCAAATACCTGTTTCTTTAGTTGTGATCAAATACCTGTTTCTTTAGCTGTGATCAAATACCTGTTTCTTTAGCTGTGATCAAATACATCTTTTTTTAGTTGTGATCAAATACATCTTTTTTTAGTTGTGATCAAATACATCTTTCTGTAATTGTGATCAAATACCTGTTTCTCTAGTTGTGATCAAATACCTCTGTCTGTAGTTGTGATCAAACACATTTTATTTGATCTGGCATGAGATGGGTCTGCTCCCGTGTTTGAACACATGATGAAGGAAAAAAGATAGGCTGACACATCCCGAAGGTTCTTTAGTTCAGGACCTATCCCAAGGCCATTTCATACCCGAAAATGGTACCATTTTTATAATGACGGTCCATTTTGCGTAACGACCGTATTTTTGTTTTGTTTGTCGTTTGTTTTTGGTTGTTTGCTTGGTTAAAGTGAGAGAGAGCTAGATAGGTAGGTATAACAGACAGACAGATAGATATGTAGATAGATAGATAGATGGATGGTTGGATAGATACACAGACGGACAGAAAGATACATAGATAAAGAGGTAGATAGATAAATAAATAGATAGATAGATAGATTGATTGATAGGCATATCGGGACATGATCTCTCTAAAGTTTACGAACCATTAAAAATATTGAATGCTGAGACGCTATGTTCAGAAATACTCGAGATATTGCCCTAAAATATCTTCCGCCTGCACACACGTACAGTGGAAGCACGCACCCTTTTGAAAACGAAAGCAAACACAAAAATATTTTCCCCCATTAAACGCAGACGGCCAGTGCTAAGTAACTGAATGGTTAAACGTCTGATAGAATCAAATTGAATAGATCAGCGGCCATTGCGGACCTGTCGAGTGGTGAGTGGTGTGTGTGCGCGCGCACGTGTGTATGTTGTTGTGTGTGTGTGTGTGTGTGTGTGGTGTGGTGTGGTGTGTGTGTGTGTGTGTGTGTGTGTGTGTGTGTGTGTGTGTGTGGAAGGAGTGGTATGTGTGCGAGTGTGTATGTGTGTGTGCGCGCGCGTGTGTGTGTATGTGGTATGTGTGTGTGTGTGCGTGTGTGTGTGTGTGTGTGTGTGTGTGTGTGTGTGTGTGTGTGTGTGTGTGTGTAAGTGTATTCAAGTATAGGAAGGGATGGGAGTCTCTCTCTCTCTCTCTCTCTCTCTCTCTCTCTCTCTCTCTCTCTCTCTCTGAGTGCAAAAGTACATTCAAATTGCATACATGCATATGTGAATGTTTGTATATTTGAGTGGGGGAGAGAACAGAAAAAATTACTGACAGAGAAAGGGGGACAGACAGACAGACAGAGAAAGAGAGCGTGTGTATGTGTGTGTGTGTGTGTGTGTGTGTGTGTGTGTGTGTGTGTGTGTGTGTGTGTGTGTGTGTGTTAGAGAGGGAGAGACAGACAGACAGAGACAGAGGCTGTGCATAACGTCTGCCCGTCAGTCTATTTGTGTGCACGTGCGCTGCTTGCTCTCCGCACAGACATTTTCTTTGATGTCTTGATGTCCTTGTCGGATTTTACACAGTTGCCATGGGAACTCTTAACAAGACGGGGCTACATGCTGGACCTCTCTCTCTCTCTCTCTCTCTCCTCTCTCTCTCTCTCTCTCTCTCTCTGTATGAATGTGTGCGTGCGCGCGCACACGTAGGTGTGTGTGTGCGTGCGCGCGCGCGTGCGTGGGAAACAGAGAGTTAAAAAGGGAGAGAGAAGTTAGAGGTTGAGAGACAGAGACACGGAGAGAGAGAGAGAGAGAAAGAGAGAGAGAGAGAGAGAGAGAGAGAGAGAGAGAGAGAGAGATTGATTTTGTCTGGTTCTGTGTTTCTTGTAATTCTCCAAGGAGCTGAGTCTGTTGCTCAAAACCTGTGTCTCATTATTTCAAGAAAGCCGAACATTGCTCTAGAAATATTTGCACAAGCCGTCTTGTCTTGTCGTGGAGGATTCCTTTTCAAACGTTTTCAGCCGTAATTCTCTCTCTCTCTCTCTCTCTCTCTCTCTCTCTCTCTCTCTCTCTCTCTCTCTCTCTCTCTCAAGACTCGAGTCTCTCAGTCTCTGTCTCTCTCTCTCTTTCTCTCTCTCTCTCTCTCTCTCTCTCTCTCTCTCTCTCTCTCTCTCTCTCTGTCTTCAAAATTCAGCTCTGCTAAACTGATTAAACTTTATAATGGACGCCTCCAAAGTTCAGAGACTGTGTACACATCGACGCTGTAATTAAAAACGCAGGAAAATCTGAACTGCTTTGTAGAAAGATAAACAAAAAAAAACAGCAAACTTTCTGTAAGGGGGATAAGGAGGGAAGAGGAATGCGTCACGGGAAAGAGAGTGAGTGGGCACATCAGCTTCCACACCAACACCAGCTCGTTGGTTTCCTCTCTCTTTTATTTCAAATCATAGTTGGATCGAACCAATCACACCGACCTTAGGACAGTGCGTGCTACACGGTACGGCTCCTCGCGTTTCACCCGTTAGGCCTACACCCTGGTCCAACAATGGCTGTTGCTTTTCAGCCCTTTACATTCACAAACACCTGAATAACGGAATCAGCGTCACAGGCTTCACCACACTCTGCTCAGTGAAGAAAATGGTCTCAGAGCCAGAACGCTGGGAGTATATAGCCCTCCCAGCCCTTTCCAACGAGATCTTTCGAGAAACTCCTTTGTGGTCTGAGTCACAATGGAACCACTAGAAGCGTCTAAAGTGTCTAAGATCTGGCTTCGCTGCGCTGCTCTTGAACTGACATTCTATCCCCCAGGGCCCGGCAAACACTGTGGCCGACCGTCATGTAAGTGGCTGGATCTGGAGGAGTGCAGAGGAAATATCAAAACAGACCCTTTAGACTCTGTACCTAAGGCAAAATCCAGCATGTGTGCACTCCGTCACCAACGACTTCCACCTGCGGATATTTACCTCTCTAAATCCACCTCAGCAAAGACACCACCAACTACGACTCCACGGTCTCCCAGGGCTGTCTCCTCGGCCTATAATTAGTCTTCCAGAACAAGCCATCCAGACCAGCCATGGTCAAAGAGAGGCTCAATACCTCCTCAGCAAAAGCAACACCAATTACGATGTGGCTGAAGTCCAATGGCTGTCTCTTCTAAACCAGTCTTCCCAGACCAGCCGTAGGCAAATTGTCTGCTGATTGACCAGCCTCTTAACTGGCATTCCGAACTACCAGCTAGGTTACCCCTCACTATGATCCTATCCCACGTTTGTGGGGTTAACCACTGCAAACTCTCTGTTCTCAAAAGTTGCGCAGAATCATACCTTTTACATTTGCTTCAAGGTAATTCTCCAGTTTATACCGAGTTTGATTCGCTCAGCTGAGCTATGTCTTCAACACGGTGTTTGGAATAATGCCGAAAACTTTCTGCGTTACGTTTGAAATCGGAGATGAGGCTGATGAATAAGCTTAAGATTTCAATGCTACCTCCATTGTCGTTGGTCTGAGAGCAGCCGTTAAGGAAAGCACCGGGAAAAAGAATGGTTTCAAAACGCACTAGTGATTGTAGACCATCTTTTGGGATCCATAATCCTTTTAAAATCTTGATACTAAAACTGTCACGGAATGCAAAACGTTTAGGGTATAATTCATCGTTGTAATACCCCATGTAACGTTTTTTAATCTCGTTGCAAAGTGAGGCGACTGCAGGCCGAAATCTAAACAAATTTTAAATGTTGTGATAGCGCACCGCCAAAAAAACGTAGACGAAGAATCACAAGACAAAACACGACGCGTTTCGACCTCATAGGTCTTCTTCAGGCAAGACAGAAAACACTCAGGACAACGAAAATGAACGAACAATCACATATCTTCATCCACTACAGTATTTCAGTGGTTTCAAAACGTACTAGTGATTGTAGACCATATTTTGGGATTCATAATCCTGTTTCAGTCTTGATACTAAAACTGTCTCCGAAAACAAATTTCTGAAGTGGATGAAGATAAGTGATTGCTCGTTCATTTTCGTTGTCCTAAGTGTTTTGTGTCTTGCCTGAAGAAGACCTAAGAGGTCGAAACGCGTCGTGTTTTGTCCTGTGATTCGTTTGTCTATGTTTCTTGGCGGTGCGCTATCACAACATTTGAAATTTGTTTTTTAATCACTCCATACCCAAAATCACTCCCCGACGGGTGAGAAAAGGCACGTGCCCAAACTCATTCCCCCCACCACCGGGGAGTAAATGTTGACCAATCCCCCATTCACCTTTAGATCCAAACTCACTCTTCTCTCTCTCACAATCGTCAAATTGATCCCAGTAAGAAAACGTCGCTTAAAGCACATTTCACCTAAACTGAGGGGCGGGGAGGAGGGGTGGGGGGGGGGGGGGAGAGTGTTTCTGAGCCTGAGCCAGAACAACTCTCCACCCTGTTCCAAACCCAATTCCCGGTGAGTGTCTATGGCATGGTGCAGAAGCACGTCATAGAATTACTAAAGGAACGTGCCCCAAATTGCCCATGGTGTGTGACAGAGCGGGGAAAATGGGTATGCACGGGGTGGTTGTGGACTGAGTGAGATTACTCTCTGTGGAGTCATCTTGGGGAACAGCTTGGCCAGTAGTTCTGGCTAAGATCCAGAATGACATTCTCCTCCCCTCCTGTGTCCCCCCTAGCCTTTACCCCGACCCTCGAATTTAGGTGCAATGTACTTTGACTGATATGTTTTCTTTGATAGTGTTAAAGGAGTAGCGTGGTTTTGGAGAGAAAAAAAAAGGGGGGGGGGGTCGTGGGGAGGTAGTCGGTCTAGATTTACTCATTGGGGAGTGGGTTTGAGCACTTGTCCTTTTTCACACTCCTATGAGCAGTTTGAAGCATGAAGCCCTTACATGAAGCCCTTGCAGAACCTCACACCGAAGACACAGTGAGCAGTTTGAAGCATGAAGCCCTTACAGAACCTCACACCGAAGACACAATGAGCAGTTTGAAGCATGAAGCCCTTACATGAAGCCCTTGCAGAACCTCACACCGAAGACACAATGAGCAGTTTGAAGCACAGAACCTCACACCGAAGACACAATGAGCAGTTTGAAGCATGAAGCCCTTACAGAACCTCACACCGAAGACACAATGAGCAGTTTGAAGCATGAAGCCCTTACAGAACCTCACACCGAAGACACCATGAGCAGTTTGAAGCATGAAGCCCTTACAGAACCTCACACCGAAGACACAATGAGCAGTTTGAAGCATGAAGCCCTTACAGAACCTCACACCGAAGACACAATGAGCAGTTTGAAGCATGAAGCCCTTACATGAAGCCCTTGCAGAACCTCACACCGAAGACACAATGAGCAGTTTGAAGTATGAAGCCCTTACAGAACCTCACACCAAAGACACAGGGAGCAGTTTGAATCATGAAACACTTGCTGAACCTCACACCAAAGACACAAGGAGCAGAAAGCTAGATCGCTGGTTTGGTATCGGTAGCCATTCAAGTGTAGATACCCTAAGCAGCGTGGAGCCATTACCTGCCCTGGAATTCCGAAACGCCACAGAACAATTCATTTCGCAGAACGTTTGTACAAGAGCATTCTTCGTGCTCATTTAGTCACTGTCATCCGCAAGTTAAGAGGTTGAAGAACGTCTTGCTGTTTTTTTTTTGTTTTGTTTTTTTTTTGTTGTTTTTTTTAAAGTGAATAGAAGCTCATTTCTCTTAGTCATTTAATTTCATAAGGTGAAAAGTGTTTATAAGAACATTCTCTCTCTCTCTCTCTCTCTCTCTCTCTCTCTCTCTCTCTCTCCTCTCTCTCTCTCTCTCTCTCTCTCAAACATATTGTGCAGATTCTTAATCATTTAATCATTATTTACTTTCCTGATACTTCAATCATGCAATGTGTCAAGTCGTTATGTGTAACCCCCTTGCCTTAGTGGCCTGTGTCGCTGAAGGCAATAAACCGTCAATCGTCAAAAAGTCTCTCTCTCTCTCTCTCTCTCTCTCTCTCTCTCTCTCTCTCTCTCTCTCTCTCTCTCTCTTCCGTGTATGTGTGACTGCGTGTGCGCGCGCATTATGCATGAGAAGATGGGATTAAGTATAAAACTTTTCTTGTTCTATATTTGGTTTATTACGCAGATAGCTCGGAAGTGGAGGGTAAGGCATGGATGGAGGCCGGGGAGGGGAGAGTAGAGGGAGTGGGGGGGGGGGGGGGGCGGGGGTCTTGTATTCCTTTTTCAAAGACAATACATGAACCCTATCTTCTTCCACCTTTTTACCGGGGTAATACCGTCCACTAAAGTTGTGTCCCTTGCCCTGTGTGTGGTGTGCAGGGAAGGGCGCTACGACTCCGTGTGCCGGGCGGACCCCAGCGTGCCCACGGCGTGGCGCCAGAAGTCGCTGGACGAGAAGCAGCTGAGGTTCGTCATGAAGCGCTCCAGCATGCCCGCCCAGATCACCACCTCCACCGGTTACATCAACCACGGCGTCCTCCACAACCACAGCAAGGCCGGCGCCGCCTCCACCTCCACCGCCGACGACTCGTCCGCCTCCACCCCGCAGAGGATGAAGAAGAAGAGCCCCGTGCTGAAGAGGCCTCCGCATCAGCAGCACCGGCTGTACGTGGACGACTTCTCCGACTTCGACTGCCTGCTGGAGAGCGAGGAGAGGGAGGGGAGCATGGGGAGGCTGGGCGGCAGGTTCAAGGACGGCGAGTGTCAGACCGGAGAGGACCTCGTCCAGGCCATGTTCCTGCAGCTCCGCCGGCGGCGGTTCCACACCGGCTCGGGCACCAACTCCCCGTCCCCGCAGCACCCGGCCTTGGAGTTGGGCGGGGTGGTGAAGGAAGTGACGTTCAACACCCACGTGGTGCCCGTGCACATGGATTCCTCCTGGTCCGAGCTGGACGAAGGGAGCAAAGTGCCGCAGTCCTTGCCCCTGCGATCGCGGCGGACTTTCTCCAAGGGGGACAACTGTTTGAAGATCGAGGGGGCGGGAGGAGGGGAGGATGACGACGAGGATGAGGACGGGGGTCGGGACGGTCCCCGGCGCCTGAGCGACCTGTCGGCCATCAGCTACATGGACGGGGTCAGCACCCCGGAGATGCCGGGTCAAGGTCACCATGCTCGCCAGGGCTCCGACACGTCGGACATCTCCAGCCAGCAGAGCTATAGCCAGCAACAGCACCACAACATCTACCACCGGCCCCCCACCCCCCGCACCCCGCGCAAGCTCCTCATCCAGAGCAACCACAGCGACTTCCCCCCGCCGGACCGAGCTCTGCAGCGGGACTCCCTCCCCTCCCCCCACCTCCTGCACGTGCAGGGGGCGACGTCACGGAGCGGCTCGCCCTCCCCCACCTCCGTCTCCCTCAGCAGCTTGACGTCACTGGGCAGCAGGAAGGACGGGGAGGAGGGAGGGAGGAGGTCGGAGGAAGAGGACGAGGAGGAGGAGGAGGAGGAAGAGCTACCTCCGGAGGAGGGGCATGGAGAGGGGGGTGGAAGAGCGGAGGAGGTGAAGCAACGTCATCACGATCACGGAGTGACGTCAGACAAAGTTTCCCAAAAGACTAATGACACATGATACAACGCACATACAGTTATCGAGGGATCAAATTCTGTGTGAAAATTCGATGGAAAAAAAATCCTGGGTTCTGCCGTTCATCTCCTGTCTCCAGCCTGGTCCTACTGACACTTGGAGGAAATGATGAAGAAGGTTTACGAAACGCACCTGTTCGATGGGAAAAAGTCTGTGCAGTACTACCGTTCCTCTCGTGTCTCCTGAGCTGTCCTACCTTGTACAGCTTTTTTTTTCTGGCTCCTTTCACCGTGCGTACAGTGCACATCTGGTGGCGTTCGCCAACTGGAACGCTTCCTACGGTATATGTCTGTAAAGCATTCATTCCCCCAACAGCATGCACGACTTTTTTTTTCCTCATCAAGATAAGTGTACCAGCCCTATATGTCGTTTCTGTGTTTTCTGAACTCGTCAACATCAGCTTACATCAGGTTGACGGCGAGGGATACTGAAGTTGAGTTTCGGGAGAGAAGAGGAGATCGTGTGAAACAGAAACACACCAGTTGTCTTACCAAGTGTTTTCATGTGAGCGTTTCCTTCGTTTGTTTCAATCACACGCTGTCGTGTATGTGATCACAAAGACGAATGAGAAATAAATCAGCCTGTGTTTTCTATGTACATGTGGTACGCGTTTTCTACGTAAATGTGCACGCGCATTCGTGTCTGTGTACTTTGCAACATCTGTGTCCACAGTGCATCTAAATGTGTTTCTGATTTTTTTTTTTTTTTTTTTTTTTTTTTTTTGGTATGATCTCGTGATAGCCCAAAACCCAAAATTCCAAGAAAATTTCCGAGGATAAGTTTGTGTCGGTTGACAATCGATCAGCTGATAGTGTTGTATCAGGTATGTTCCTGGATTGTGTGTGATAGTGGCTGATGTGATACAGTCGAAGACGTGTAGATTTTTGTTGCGATATTGTCAAAACTTCACCGATGTCGTGGCGATTTGCGAGTAATGACCTGTAGTGCGAATGTGTCATTTCCCAAGTGTTCGTGATCCATCCTTTCCAGCTGTACATGGGTGAGGATGCGTATTACATTCATGAGCATGTATGTGCCCGAATGTCTGCTTCCTCCGCATTTATCCACGAACGCATATGTTTGTATATTTGCACCCAGAGTCCTGTGATTTTGTTACTTGTAAGTGTTACGGGGCACAATCGTACGTCCAAAGGTGTGAGTCTGCGTTTGTGTGAACAGATGTGTGAAGAGAACAAAAGAGAATGAAGTTTATTGTTATGAAATCCCAAAAGGCAAGTAAAGCACAATGGCAGTCACCAAACAGTTATTCCAATGTGGCTTTGTGTGTGTGTGTGTGTGTGTGTGTGTGTGTGTGTGTGTGTGTGTGTGTGTGTGTGTGTGTAACAGCCAAGTTTAATGCTACGAAAACCAAAATGATTCTGAGGCGGAAGTGTATTAGTTATCTTGATGTTTGCTTGGTGTGCGTGGTGTGGTATGGTGTGTGTGTGTTTGCAAACACACACACACGTACACACACACACACACCACACACACACACACACACACACACACACACACACACACACACACACACGTTTTTCTAGTAAGATGTCACAATTGCTTGATGTTCTTAATTATATAAAAGGAAAAAAATGTCATACAATGGGCATGAGGAACCAAATCTGAACATCTTCACAATGTCTATATCCAAGACTGTTTAAAACGAACTATTGTGAACAGCCAGAGAAATGTCCTAAATGATACCTTGAAGAGGACATTTTTGCTGCAGTTAATAGAAATGAATTGTCAGCAATGATAACTTTGAAATTAGCTCCACAATACCCGTTAATGTATGACGGATCATATAAGTATTGTTTTATGAAGGGATATGGGAACAAAATATTGTGTCTTAACATCTTTTCTCCGCATGGACTCCAAATGTCATCAGTGTGTTTCCACCTTAACTCATGTAGTGTATATGTTTATATATATATATATATATATATATATATATATATATAGTGTGTGTGTGTGTGTGTGTGTGTTGTGTGTGTGTGTGTGTGTGTGTTGTGTGTGTGTGTGATGTTTGTGTGTGTGTGTGTGTGTGTGTGTGTGTGTGTGGTGGAGTGAGTCTTGAGCATATACATGTCTGTGTGCACATCCTCTAGTTTATATGTTGATATGTATGTGCGCAGGCGCGTGCTTGCGTGCGTTGGTGTGTGTGTGTGTGTGTGTGTGTGTGTGTGTGTGTGTGTGTGTGTTCTATATGTATGTTTTTATTTTGTGCGCGTGTGTGTGTGTGTATGTGTGTGTGTGTGTGTGTGTGTGTGTGTGTGTGTGTGTGTGTGTGTGTGTGGTGTTGATCAAAGGTTCTGAAGATGAAGATCTTCTGTTGTCGATCCAAAGATGTCTGAAACTATACTCAGCTGAGATTTGTCTGTGTCTATGTCTGATCCCTAGGTAGCCTCTGTCTAAATCGTGAGTACAAGAGTGACCGGCTTAGAAGTGAAAGGGCAAAGGAGGCACTGAAGACTGGAAACAAAGAAGATGAACATACTCGTAAGGAATATGAAAAGGGACATTCTTTGTTATATATTAATCTTTAGATAAGACTACGAAGAAAACAGCCTTATGTCCAGTATGTCATGGTTAACTCACATTGAAAGAATTTCGCCATTGTGCACAACTTTGCTACCCACAGAACGAGATGAAAACACCGCACACCTTCTTCCACTTCTTTCGGGTGAAGAGGGAAAGACAAAAAAACTACACCAGCTGAAAATGAATGTGTATATGATAAAAAAAAAAAAAGAATGGCTTCAAGTTCACAAAAAGCGAAGCTGGTGAAACAAGGAAAAAATTACTTAAACGAGTTTTGGGAAACGGTAAGAAAATCATTGATGCATTTCTGTATATGTTCATTTCACTTACTAAAAAAATCAATCAAAGATCAGGTTGTTCCAAGATGTTTCACATGATGTTATCATTTTAGTTCTCAAGTAGTTGAACATTCTCCATTTGTTTCGGCTGAAGCATGTTTGGCGTAAACGTTGTTTTACGCCGGCCTTTAAGCGTCATGAGAAGACTTGACTTTGAATTTTTAATCTTGGTATTGTGTTGTGTACGTGATTCTGTCTGTCATGAGAAGACTTGACCTTGAATTTTTAATCTTGGTAATGTGTTGTGTACGTGATTCTGTCTATCATGAGAAGACTTGACTTTGAATTTTTAATCTTGGTAATGTGTTGTGTACGTGATTCTGTCTTTAATTTCTTGGCAGCCCAGGTACGAGGATGGGTAGGAAAGATAAAGACCTAACTTGACTAACAAGACTTGAAAGAGAAACAGAATACTAAGCTTACAGTTAAAATACTGATTGCTCGTTCTTTGTTTTCATTGTCCTGAATGTTGTTTACTTTGCCTGAAGAAGACCTAAGGTCGAAACGCGTCGCATTTTGTCTTGTAATTTGCGTCATGTTAACCGGCAGACTTACTTTAAATTCTTTTTGAAATTTGGTTTACGTTTAATTTCCGCCTGCGTCACTTCACTTTGAAACTTATTGAAATAGGTCCTTTTTGTGTCCCGTTAGACAAGATCTATATCACGAGCATACGGACAGGTCAGACGTAGGTGAGCGGTTTGAAATTATTGAAGTCGGTGGAGAGACTTTACACGTATGAACTGATCAACAGTGTAGTTCAACATGGAAAATAAATATAGAACAGAATCCGGCAACAAATAGAGGGAGAGCTGGAGCGATTGAAACATATGTACACTTGTTTTTTTCTGGCTTTGTAGTGTATGGTGAGTTTCTGCATGCATTTTTAATCTTTTCGCTATAGGCAGCGACACTCCGTATTCGGACTGTCGAATTTTAAGTCTGTTTCGTCTTTCCATAAATAGTCAACAAATATGTTAAAAAAAATATGTTTGGGAGAACGGGGGCTGGGGTGTTTAATAAAGGGAGAAGGCCACAAGATCGACTGGTTTAAAAGGAAACGTAACTGACATTTAACTCAGACCATGACAGAAACTCTCCCACAACCCACCCACCACCTTCTCGTATACTCTCATATCAACAGCTCCCTAATGCGTGCTGACAATGGGATTGTGACCGAAGGAAGCTGGATGTAGCTGTGTTTAAAGGGGAGGTATGCACGAAGAAGGCACAGAAGGTGAGACAGCAGCTGATCTACGCCACTGCTTTTTCTATCAGTCCCAATGAAGTTTGCAAAATCCAACGAATTACGTAGCTGTACATAATTATTAATATTACAAACAAACTGCACAAAGCTTGAAAACAGACACGAAGTTGAAGCGATTTTGTATCTCCTTCAGCTTTTTTTTTCTTTCAATCCATTTTATCTTCCATACAAACAAGATGATTGTTCTCTTAATTGGCTAGAAGTCGAAAAGGAAATCTTGTCGAAGTATGTTCCACCATGATTTCTGTCGCCAAGCACCGAAAATAGCAAGGTGTTCTGATCGTCTGGAAAAAAAAAACTGTGGGCATTCTGCCTCCTTCAGTCCAGGCAAGATAAGGGTGCGCCGGGGAAAGCGACAAACCTTGTTGACCGTACTCAGAGAGAGAAATCAATACAGACACAGGTGCGCTGGTGCACACACACACACACACACACACACACACACACACACACACACACACACACACACACACACGAGACAGATTAAGACAGAGAGAGAGAAGGGGTGACACAAAGACAGAGGGAGATAAACACACACACACACACACACACACACACACACACACACACACACACACACACACACACACACACAGTGAAGAGAGAGAGAGAGAAAGGGTGACACAAATGCACACACACGCGTGCAAGCGCCCCTACATACCTACAAGTAGGTGCTAATCGGTCTTTCAAATTCCAAAGAACAGACAGACAGAGGTATGGAGGAGGGGGAACGGTGCGCAAACCAAAGGAAGAGAAAGATGATGATTGTAGCAGACGGAAAGAAGAAGAGTAGACTGCACAATAATGAAGATAATATTGACCAAAGGAAAAGAAATAACACGAAACAAAACAAATCACATCGAAAGACATGGACATGAATCAAGACTGCAATTAGCTACTGGACACAAGAAGACAAAGAAACATCAGATCAGAAAATGAACAGATCGATGAAAAGGATAACGGTAAATCAAGATGAATAGCAACAGGGGACAGCAGAGCACGACAAGGGAGACGACTCTCAGACGATTCGTTAACGCAGGAAAAGGAAAACTGATTGATTGGACAAGACTTTTTTTTACGGATCTGGGTTTTTTTTTCAGTTATAAATGACATTTTTCATCAGCATCTTGATGTTTGCCGCTGAAGCTGAAGAAGAAGAAGACTAATTGACTGGCTAACTGACTAGCACCTAAATGCTAAGAACTCTATCGGTAAGTGCATATCAAGTTTGTTTTTAAACGGATGTGTTGTTTGTTTGTTTGCGCTGTTTGTTTGTTGTTGCAGGGTTGGGTTTTTTTTTTGTTTGTTTGTTTGTTTGTTTGTTTTTATTTTTTGGTGGGGGGTTGTTTTGTTTCTTGCATCTCTGTCTCCATTGTGTATGAACAGTATTGATGAATATAAGTAGATGTGTCTGACTACAGGATGTACCGATTTCTGTTCGCTTCCTTTTGATTGGTGGAAAGAGCTGTCGGTATCCACTAGTTGACGGTGGTAGTATATGCCGGTAATAGGTGTTTTCCAAGGAAAGCAGCTATTATCCTCCAGTAAAACGGGCCTAAGCTGCCCCCCCCCCCCCCCCCCTCCCCGAGGATCACAACTGTTTTCCTTAGGATACTAGCTGTTGTCCCCAGTCACCTCAGGATCACAAGCGGCTTCCCGATTTTTTCAAGAAAAACAGTTGTTATTGGTGTTATCCCTAAGGATCACAACTGCTTTCCTTAGGATACTAGCTGTTAATGTTGTCCCCGGTTTACCTCAGGATCACAGGTGGTTTCCCTTCTTTTTTTTTTCAAGAAAAACAGTTATTATCGGTGTTAATTAAGCCCGAAGATCACAACTGTGTTCCCTATTTTGGTGAGGAAAACGGGTATCATCCTTAAGGAAAACTATGAAAATAGGAACACTGTTATGATCCGTGGGAAAACACTTGTGATCCCCAGGACAACTGTTTTCCCGTTTTTCGGTACATACTGATGATACCAGAGCACACGCATTTGTGATGGTAGCATAGATCACAGGTGTTCTCCATGTAAACGACATTTTCTTCGCGATAATGCCTTTCTTTTTTTTTAGTTTGTTTTGTTTTGTTGTTGGTGGTGGTGGTGGTGGTGGTTTTTTTCTCAGGAAAATAAGGATAACGATAAATTTCCCAGGAAAAAAATATGATAGGAAAAACAGTTGTAATCCTGGAGGAAAACAGTAAAAACGTTATTACACTCAGGAAAACCGGTTGTGTTTCCTTTGAAAATAGCTGTGATCCTCAAGATAATACCTGTATTCCCTCTTTTCGCTATTTTCGTCGAGGAAACAGATATTTCCGCATTTAAAGGCTACTGTGATGTTCCCATTCCAGTTTTTGATAGTTTTGTTTATTTGAAAAGCAGAGGGTTGGAGAGAGAGAGAGAGAGAGAGAGAGAGAGAGAGAGAGAGAGAGAGAGAATCTACCCCACAAACACGTAATCATATATTGTACAAGACAAAAAGTATGTGCACGCAGTTGACACGAGCGACTGGCATTTTCTCGACGCCAAGAAACGGCCCCGGCAAACGAGTCCAATTAGTTCAGACACAGGGAAAGAAATGAGACGTTGGTGGGGGGGGGGGGGGGGTATGGTAGGTGGGGAGGGAAAAGGAAGGGGCTTGGAGGGCAAGACGAGAGGGATGGGGTGGGCAGCGGTAAAAGAGAAAATGAGGAAGGTAGAAGGACAAAAAAAGACACAGATGGATCAAAACACGATGGAATGAGAGAGAGAGAGAGAGAGAGAGAGAGAGAGAGAGAGAGAGAGAGAGAGAGAGCATTTCTGTTTTTGTTCATCACGTATACGCAATGAAATCAAAGCTAGGATTCCCATCAACTGCATTCGTTGCCCAGTCTATGTAAATTTCACGCTGCACTATAAAGGGATAAAAAGCTGAAACTCTTAAGTTAACAATAGAGGGAAATTCTGTCGTTGTTGTTGTTGTTGTTTTGTTTTGTTTTGTTTTTAAACAGGGTCTGCCAAACAAGATGGTGCTATTCGTAACTGAAACAGTAGAACGTCACGCAGTGACGTAGGAACCAAGGGGAGGGGGGGGGGGGGGGGCGAGCCGTCCCCCACTCCCACTCCCACCCCCTAAAAATATTGCCATTCCCCCCACAATATTGGAGCCAGAAACATGGACCTCCCCCCCCCCCCCCCTCCCCCATTTCCTCGCTTTTACAGGAATGTTTGGATGATGAGAGAACACACCTTCATAAAATTTGGAAAATGATAGTCCACCCACCCACCCCCCCCCCCCCCCCCTCGCTCCCCCACCATCCTCACCCTCTCCCTCGCTGTTACAAGATCTTTTTAACTCCCCTTCCACCTCTCCCCCTTTTTATGAAAACTTGGAATATTAGACACCACCACACCACAGCTACCCCACTCTACCCACCCCGAGCTCACTGTTATGAACATTTGGAGGACTGCAGTGAGGTTCTTGTCATGTCAGGCCCGCCTGCCCTCGTTTCCATTACCAACACTGCAAAATATCGCTGGTGTGAAGCAGCGTGGAGGAGTGGGGGGGGGGGGGGAGGGGGGAGGGAGGAGCAGGAAGAATAGTCACAGAAAAATTCAAGAGCCGTTTGATATTTTGACAGGGTGGTGTGAGCAGAGAGAGAGAGAGCGTAAATGTGTGTCTGTGTCTGTGCGTGTGTGTGTCTGTGTGATAGTGTACGTGTGTCCGTGCATGTGTGCATGGGCGCGCGTACGCATGTGTGTGTGTGCGTGTGAGTGTGTGTGTTTGTCTGTCTGTCTGTGTGATAGTGTACGTGTGTCCGTGCATGTGTGCATGACCGCGCGTACGTATGTGTGTGTGTGTACGTGTGTGTTCGTGCGTGCGTGCATAACTCTTGATTTAAACCAGTTGTCCATATTCTCATAATTTTCCTTTGAAAGTGTGTGCGTGTGTGTGTATGTCTGTGTGTGTACGTGCATTCGTGTCAGTGTGATATGTGCGTTCGTCAATGAGTGGGAGGAATGAAAGCCATCATGTCTGCAGTTTGAAATAGCCAAGGACAGTATGCGTAGTTTCAGTTTTACCATAGCATAGCCAATTATTCCATGTGCAAAACATGACTTAACTAAATGCGCTCGCGGACGTGGTGTGTGTGTGTGTGTGTGTGTGTGTGTGTGTGTGTGTGCGTGCGTGGTGTGCGTGCGTGTGTGCGTGCGTGTGTGCGTGCGTGCGTGCGTGCGTGCGTGCGTGGTGTGTGTGTGTGTGTGTGTGTGTGTGTGTGTGTGTGTGTGTGTGTGTGTGTGTTTTCCTGCCTGTACAGCAGTGTAACTTTTTCTAGCGCACGCTCAAGTCATTCTGCTGTTGTTTTGACCGATCTTGCCGTTTAGGATAGAAAAGGGAGACAAAAAGGAGAAGATAAGCGATTATGTCCCTTGGTTAAATGATGTTCCATATTCTTGATAACACTTCAAAATAAAGTTACAATGGAAACTCAGTTTTAAAAGTCCGTCTCGAAATGATGTGATTTTTTAAAGAAATATTTGAACTTCATTAGAACGTTTAGAGTGATTTTTTTCACTCACATGTGTAAACATGTGAGTCTATGTAATCATGCTGTTTCAGTTCTGTGCGTGTGTCTGTGAGTCTGTGTGTATGTCGGTGTGTGTGTGTGTGTGTGTGTGTGTGTGTGTGTGGTGTGGGGCGCGCGCGCGCGCGCGCGCGCGCGCATGAACCTCTGTAAGTGTACGCGTGTTGGTCTTTTCTTTCTACCTTCCATCAAAGAGGCTGCGAGGAAGGATCTTTTCCAGCCTCTTCGCTTCCATCAAATGTATTGCAAGAATGACGTAGTGGGGCATCTGCCTACAGGTTCTTCTTGTGGACGCGGCACCCGCAATGCACGAAGCAAACGAACAAGAACTGATGTTATGTCTAAAGCATTTGCCAGGAGGGGAGATGGAGGAGATCGTTCTCCAAGAGTTAGTCACAAATACAGTGAATTGTTTCTAAGAAGACGAAAGCTTGTGTGTGTGAAGTACAGTGCGAAATTAATTCAAGCGAAATGGAATGGTTGTGTGCAGTTTTTTTTTGTTTTGTTTTGTTTTTTTCCTTCCCCTCACTGTCTTCGTGACATTATTGTTCGATGAACCGAGTGTCGTCGAACATTTGGGCTGCCACTGATCTGAAGTCAGAGCAACGAGATTTTAGTGGTAAATGTTCATGTGCGAGTTTATGAGAGAGGTTTCTCCGTATGTTCTTGTGTAGCGTGAGTAGGCATAATGTGTGTTCGTGTATGAGAGTGGAGGGGAAATCTCTCTCTCTCTCTCTCTCTCTCTCTCTCTCTCTCTCTCTCTCTCTCTCTCTCTCTCTCTCTCTCTCTCTCTCTCTGTCTGCGGAGAGAGAGAGAGAGAGCAGTGAGCTGAAAAGCAATGCACAAGCACGTCATCGGCGTGGCCGAAGGGAGATCACTTGTACAGTTTTTCATAAAATCCTGAAAAAGCCGTTAGCTCCCTTAGTGTGTCCGCAGTGTGTTTTTCGTGCGCGCGCCTGTGGGTGTGTGTGCGTGCATGTGTGTGCGGGTGTGTGTGTGCGTGTGTGTGTGTGTGTGTGTGTGTGTGTGTGTGTGTGTGTGTGTGTGTGTGAGTATGTACACAGACGGTCTCCTGTTTTGCATTGCTTTGTACTGTATTGGATAGCATCGTACTGTTTCGTCCTGCATGTCACAGTGTTGTGTTGCAGTATGTCTCACCATGCTGCTCTCCCCTGTAACGGCCTCAATGGTCAGTTAGGGGACAAACAACAGGCTCCTCTTGAAGAGAACTCCTATCCTCATTGCAGCAATTTCTCCCCTGAGTCCAACCAGGTGTGTCTGTCTGTCTGTGTCTGTGTGTATCTGTGTACGTGTGTTTCTGTGTATGTCTGTT
This sequence comes from Conus canariensis, assembly GCA_033310375.1. NCBI lineage: Eukaryota > Metazoa > Mollusca > Gastropoda > Neogastropoda > Conidae > Conus > Conus canariensis. Next base: position 68,904,401 of record CM065727.1, read on the forward strand.
CACGTGTGTTAATTATATTTACCGCTTATTTTATCTTCGTCTTTTTTTTTCTCCTCATCTTTTTCCTCCTCCTCCTCCTCTTTTTTCTCCTCCTCATCGTCATCCTCCACTTTCTTTTTTCTCCTACACCGATTCCCTTTTCTCCTTCCTCCTCCCCATTCTTCTTCGTCTTCTTCTTCTTCTTCTTCTTCTTCTTCTTCTTCTTCTTCTTCTATCTTTCTTTCTTTCTTTCTTTCTTTTTCTTTCTTCCTTCCTTCCTTCTTGTTTTTGTTGTTGTTGTTGTTGTTCTTCTTCTTCTTCTTCTTCTTCTTCTTCTTCTTCTTCTTCTCTCTTCTTCTTCTTCTTCTTCTTTCTTCTCTTCTTCTTCTTCTTCTTCTTCTTCTTCTTCTTCTTTCTTTTCTTCTTCTTCTTCTTCTTCTCGCGTACATGAACACAATTCGAATACATTTGTTTGTTAACGCCTCCTCTAAAAGACTGGAATCCTGGTCACTGTTGTCAGCTCTAAAATGACTATGTGCGTGCGTGTGTGTTTGTATGTGTGTGTGTGTGTGTGTGTGTGTGTGTGTGTGTGTGTGTGTGTGTGTGTGTGTGTGTGTGTTAAGCTCTGACTGGGTTTGTGTGTGTGTGTGTGGGGGGGGGGGGGGGGGGTTGTCCCTGAATCAATGTGAAGCCATCACCAATGCGGTTTCTAGATGATAGGTGAAGGACGGTGGTGTTTGTCAGTGTGGTCGGTAATGCATATAAAGGGACAGTTTATTTTCTATCTGTCCGTCTGTGTCTGTGCTTTTGTGTGGGATGATGGGGTTGTGGGTTGGGCTTGTATGTTTATGTGTGTGTAGCTGTTTGTATGTACGTACGTTTTTGTGTATATGTGTATGTGTGTCTCTGTGCTGAGTGTGTGCGTGTGTTTGTGTATGCACGCGCGCGCGTGTTTCTGTGTTTGTGCTTAGTATCGGAAAGCTGAGTTTCATGCGATTGCTTGATATATTCGAGTTGTGTGTTTCTGTGCTTGCTGGGGAGAGAGAGGAGGCGTTGTGTGTGTGTGTGTGTGTGTGTGTGTGTGTGTGTGTGTGTGTGTGTGTGTGTGTGTGTGTGTGTGTAAAGTATCAGTATGCCTGGTGTCCGTGCGTATTCATTGTGTTAGTGTGTGTCCTTGTACATGTGTCAGTGTGTGTGTGTGTGTGTGTGTGTGTGTGTGTGTGTGTGTGTGTGTGTGTGTGTGTGTGTGTAAATGCCTGCATCTCTATATGATGCGTGTGTGTGTGCATGAGCGTGTATGTGTGTTAGTGCGTGCGTGCGCGTGAGTTTGTGTATCAAACACGACGTGCAGGAAAGCGGTCAGCAATCACTTTGTACCCTCCATGACCCTTGCATTGAATCCTTGTTGTTTTGTTTTTATTAAACAAACTGTTGTGTGTCTGCTACCGTGACCAATGTCAGCCCTGTGTAGACCATGGTGATTCCTTGTTGAAAATAAACTTTTGACCAACCGTGTGCTTTTTTGACGTGTCCATTGATTTTTGTTCGTGTCTTTGTGTTCCATTGATTTGCTGTGACATTTAAGTTCGTGAGTTTGTCATCATCCTTTTGTTGAATGCATCGCCATTTGCGTGGTCTGTCTGTCTGTCTGTCTGTCGATCGTTCTATGTCTCTGTCTGTCTGTCTGTCTGTCTGTCTGTCTCTCTCTCTCTCTCTCTCTCTCTCTCTCTGTCTGTCTGTCCTCTCTCTCTCTCTCTCTCTCTCTCTCTCTCTCTCTCTCTCTCTCAACACGTGTGTTTGTGTCTGTCTGTCTGTCTGTCTTTCTTTCTTTCTTTCCTATGACTGTTAGTGTGTATATGAGTATATGTATGTGTGTGTAGAGGGGGGAAGGGGGTTTGACCCAAAAAATGAAAATGAAATGGACTGCACTAGAAACACATAAGGCAGCGACAGATGAGCGAGAAATTGAAATAAATTACCCTGAACGTCAGTGAGAGGTCTTAACTCAGCAAAAATGTAAAAGGACTGAAACCACATATGCAAAAGAACAACCGAATAACATGTGGTTTTACAGGGCAAGAAAAAATATTCTGAACACTGAAGAAAAGGGAATAAAGTGAAGAAAGGGTCAGACGATGCAAACACGTTTGAAGGATATACTGAACATCAAAATAAGGCCTGACATTAACTTTGTATCTGACAAACAACAACTCAAATATACTGAAAGATCAGAGAGAGAAAGTCATGCACACACACACAACAACAACAACAACACACACACACACACACACACACACACACACAACACACATGCACACGCACACACACACACACACACACACACACAACACACAACACACACACACACACATACGCGCGTGCGCGCGCGCGCACACACATACACACACACACACACACACACACACACACACACACACACACACACACACACACACACACACACACACACACACACACACACACACACACACACACACACACACACACACACACACACACACACATACACATACACAACACACACACACACACACACACACACACACACACACACACACATTGAATACGAAGTGGTCTGGCACAGCAAGAAAGGAAATTCACTGAAACTGAAAAGAAAAAAAAAACAGAGCAAAGTGGAAAAAAAAATGTATTGACGGAGAATCCAGAAAGCTGTACTGAACACAGACAAGGATCAAAAGTAAACAGCCAGACTGAAGATGTAGAAACAAGGAAAATATGCAGGGCATGAACACAGGAAAATTACCTGAACTGCACATGGCTTGACACTGGAAAAAAAAAAAAATGATGCCGAACACCAAAAGAGAAAAAAAAAATGGGGGGGGGGGGGGGGTCAACTAAACAAAAGTGAAATTTAGAAAGAGAGGGGTTAGTTACCGCCAAGGACATAGACAAACAAAGTACAGGACAAGACACAATGCATTTCGACTTCTTGGGTCTTCTTCAGGCAAAAACGAATAACATTTAGGATAGTGAAAACGAAGAACGAGAAACCACGTAATATCTTCTCATATTCGGCGCACGATCAAGATGACCGCCGGACGGAGTAATGAAGAAGAGCTAGGAATTTTGCTTCATTTCTGCCCTTTAGTCATTCCGTTTTGAAACTAAACAAAAGTGGTTGAACACAGCAGAAAAGGGAGCATACTGATACACAAAAATGGCAGCAACTGAACAAAGGTGTTTGACAGCAGATAGAACACCTGGTAGTTTGACTCAGCAATAAAGACAGGATATTGAGCACACTAAAAAAAAAAAAAAAAAAAAAAAAAAAAAGAAAGAATTAGATGAGTAATGACTGACTCAACACACCACGAAACAGAATACACTGAACATCCCCAAAAGAAACAAAGTGAACAAGAAATGGTTTGACCGAGCATAGCAGAAAATTCGTTGAAGGCATAAAAATAACAAACCGAGTAACAGGCGAAAATAATACCAGAGAAGAATGTGGGGGGAAAGGAGGGGGTGGGGGGGGGGGGGTGCGAGCGCGAGTGCATGCGCATGCATTCTGTCATACGTATGTGTGTTGGTGTGTGGGGTGTGTGTGTGGTGTGTGTGTGTGTGTGTGTGCACAAGTACGCTCTCTCTCTCTCTCTCTCTCTCTCTCTCTCTCTCTCTCTCTCTCTCACTCTACTTCACCTACTAACAAAAACACCGTGTATGTAGATTCGTTTTATTTATTTCATTGTCAAATAATATAGTTTATGCACAAATGTATGAACTTCACCATAAATAAGAAAAATCAACATACATTTTTCCTCATCTAAATGTACATGTCGATATGATTTAGGCCTAAAAAAATCTAGAAAATTTCCATTTTTAAAGGATGTAGCATTTGGGGAGGGGGGGGGGGGGTGATATGACAAACAGATATCATCAATATATTTATGTAAAAAAAATCTACTTTTGCTTATGTCTTTAAATGAACGAATGTGTCAAATTGATAACATAGTCTTCATTATACTTACCAATCACCTTGGAAAAAAAAAGCTTCACATTCTTTTGCCTTTCTTGTCTTTTCTCTTGTAATTATATCGGGTTATTTTTTCTTTACCACGTCTGTGCCCTCAGCGAGTGTGTCCAGGTCATGGGTATTGACGACTCCATGAGGCCTGTCGCTGGATGCACGTGCGGTAATCTCCCCTGGATGGGCGGCGTTGATTCAGGCTGGTTCCGCAACAAAGCCATCACTGTCGTCAGCTGGGCTTACAGGTTGGTGTCCCAGCGTATGTTGATTCAGACAGGCACCACTGAACACCAGCGAGGTGACCTACCGACAGTGCAGTGTCTCCTCTGTGTTGATTCAGACAGGCACACTGAACACCAGCGAGGTGACTTACCGGCAGTGCAGTGTCTCCTCTGTGGTTGCCTCATGACGCAGCATGAAACAGCGAGGTGATTTATACTCCAGTTGAGTGTCTCCTTGGTGGGTGCACATGACATCTGAAGAATTGATATTGATCATACACCCTGTTGAGTGTCATGCTGGAGCTGCAACATGATCTGAAGAATTGATGTTGATCAATACACCCTGTTGAGTGTCATGCTGGAGCTGCAACATGATCTGAAGAATTGATGTTGATCAATACACTCTGTTGAGTGTCATGCTGGAGCTGCAACATGATCTGAAGAATTGATGTTGATCAATACACCCTGTTGAGTGTCATGCTGGAGCTGCAACATGATCTGAAGAATTAATGTTGATCAATACACCCTGTTGAGTGTCATGCTGGAGCTGCAACATGATCTGAAGAATTGATGTTGATCAATACACCCTGTTGAGTGTCATGCTGGAGCTGCAACATGATCTGAAGAATTGATGTTGATCAATACACCCTGTTGAGTGTCATGCTGGAGCTGCAACATGATCTGAAGAATTGATGTTGATCAATACACTCTGTTGAGTGTCATGCTGGAGCTGCAACATGATCTGAAGAATTGATGTTGATCAATACACCCTGTTGAGTGTCATGCTGGAGCTGCAACATGATCTGAAGAATTGATGTTGATCAATACACCCTGTTGAGTGTCATGCTGGAGCTGCAACATGATCTGAAGAATTGATGTTGATCAATACACCCTGTTGAGTGTCATGCTGGAGCTGCAACATGATCTGAAGAATTGATGTTGATCAATACACCCTGTTGAGTGTCATGCTGGAGCTGCAACATGATCTGAAGAATTAATGTTGATCAATACACCCTGTTGAGTGTCATGCTGGAGCTGCAACATGATCTGAAGAATTGATGTTGATCAATACACCCTGTTGAGTGTCATGCTGGAGCTGCAACATGATCTGAAGAATTAATGTTGATCAATACACCCTGTTGAGTGTCATGCTGGAGCTGCAACATGATCTGAAGAATTGATATTGATCAATACACCCTGTTGAGTGTCATGCTGGAGCTGCAACATGACAAACGTGGGTGTGGTTGTGTTTGGGGAAATAGGAATGAGTGGCATGGTATAACTGCTTCTGCGGGGACAAGGAAAGAAGGTTTATTTATGGAAATAGGCTCTTGAGAAAGCGCAAACCTCAGCAAGTGTTCAACGGATCCTGGATGCTCCATTTAATCCAGATCCGCATTATGAATTCGTATCGAAATTACGTCAGTTAGTCTTTGAACCACGTTCCGTCCTTTCATTAAGTTAACTGAAAATCTAATCGTGCAGATTTTGTGTAATCTTGTTAACCGACAGGCAAACAAATAAAGCTAGACACCTGGGTGAAAACATCACCTCGTTGACCGAAGTGATGAATGAACGCAGCGAAAGTCGCCAGTTGGAGCAAGAAGAATTGTGCCACCTTTTGACGAACACGTTTTATTGTAGAATACACTATGATAATACCTTTTGATGAAAATAGTCTCCTGTAGAATATACTATGATATGTTATTCTCACCAGCTATCAAATCTCTCTCAACTCCTAACAGACAGCTCAAGACAGGGAAAACAGAAAGGGAGAAAAAAAAGGAGAAACAGAAAAGAAAACAGTGAAATTGGAACTTTCAAAGGGAGGCAAGCTGAAAAAACAAAGGGAAACAACTCTACATGCAATCTGCTTCACTCTAGGTCCTCCACAAGAGAAGAGTGGCGACTGCGCGACGGTAAATGCTGTTTGTTTCCACCTGAGAAGACTGGTCAGGCTGGCTATTTCTGTCTCCTAACTGAAGAGAGACACTAAAGGTGCATGGCAACATAAATAATAGTGGCTCGTTATACTTGGAAAACATTATTTTGTACATTCAGCCCATTAGAAAAAAAAATATCTTGAGTGTGTGTGGAATATGAAGGGAATTGTACACGAGAAGGTGTTGAATCAGAAATAATGTTGGTGACTCTTGTTCATGAAATCCCTTTAAAAAAATACATAATTTTTTTTTTTTTTAATCAAAAAAAATCCAATGATTTCGTGTTAAACACCTACTGAATTAGGTATGACGTAAAATCACCACACACACACACACAAAAAAGAAAATAGAGAAAAATATCCTTTTTTAATCAAAGATTTCATTATCTCCCGTCTTATACACTTTCACTGTAACTTATATAACTAACGAGCTTTATTATATAATTATATGCTGTAGAACTTTCCCTCTTACCTAATTTCAGCCTTTCACGGGGAAACCGCGTATATGGGTTTGCTTTGTGATTTTCAGCGGCGGGGGAGGGGTAGGGGGAGTGGGGGGTTGGGAGCGGGGTGGAGTTCAGCGGAGACAAAAACATGGAAAGGGGTGAAGCAGACAGGCAGACAGGCAGGCATGCACACAGAGATATATGCAGAGGAAGACATTCTCAGAAACAGATGGAGAGAGACTGAATGCATATACTGAGAAATGGGGGGACGTCGTTGTTTATTTTCTTTGGTGCGCGCGCGCGCGCGCGCGCGCGCGGTGTGTGTGTGTGTGTGTGTGTGTGTGTGCGTGCGTGCGTGCGTGCGTGCGTGCCTGCGTGCCTGCGTGCGTGTGTGTGTGTGTGTGTGTGTGTGTAAGCAAACTTCGTGCATGCGATATGAGTTGTGCGCGCGCGTGCTGGCGTGTGTATGCGCGTCACGCGTACGTACATCCAAGCTGTGAAGTACCAACAGTCCACAAGGATGTATCCTTTACTGACCACATCACCCACCCCGCCATAGCAGGCCCCGCACTGCCACCGCCTTCACGTTTCAGGTAATAATGGTTATTCTGGTTCAACAACTACCAGACACACATCGTTTTCTTTTTTTTACATGGTTATTCTGGTTCAGCAACTACCAGACACACATCTTTTTCTCCTTTTTTTTGCATGGTTATTCTGGTTCAACAACTACCAGAAACGCATATTTTTTTTTCTTTTGTTACATGGTTATTCTGGTTCAACAACTACCAGAAACACATCTTTTTCTTTTTTTACATGGTTTATTTTGGTTCAACAACTACCAGAAAACGCATATTTTTCTTTTTTTACATGGTTATTCTGGTTCAACAACTACCAGAAACACATCTTTTTCTTTTTTTACATGGTTATTTTGGTTCAACAACTACCAGAAACGCATCTTTTTTCACCTGTATCTTTATCGAACAGTAACACACGTTACTTGTTGGCTCACAAATCTCCAGTTCCGCGTTGGGATTTGTCTGTCAAGGTCATGATGAACAACAGTACATGTCTTCCCCCACAGAACTGAGTAGCTGTTCATGTTTCAGTTAATAATACTTTTTCTGGTTCAGCAGTTGTCAGAACCACTTTTTTTTTCCGCTTGTTTGTTTTTTTTACACGTCTGTTTCACCTTTAATTTTTGTCAAAAAGTGAAGTAAAAAAGTTATTGTTTGCTCACAAATGTCCAGTACCGCTTCAGGATTTCCCATCAACTCACAGCGAACAACATGCCAGTTTGCTCCAAAAGAACTGATCACAACAGACGTTTGCCTGGAAGTAGTGTCTCGTCTCCAAACGTGAAGTTCCAAAACTGCAGCCGTCCTGTCAACACGGGAGGTAAAACATCAGATGCCATTGTATGTGCCGTTCTCAAGGATACTGGCTGTACATCAGTGTCTCCACAACGAGTCGCTCCAACGTGTCCACGTGGTCCTCAACCACATCCACTAGGACTCCACAATCGTAGGAAGACCCCGGCTGGTCAACGGGGCTGCCTTGAACGGTTTAAACTCCCCGGGCTCCCTAGCGGTGCTGATGACAGGGAGGTAACCCATGGAGGCGCTGTGTTTCTTGCTGAGCGAAGGGTGCACGGCGTTGGCGCGGAAGAGGTCGGACCTGGACAGCCTGTTGAGGGCGGGCAGGCTGGGCGATCTGGACAGGGCCGGACGCTTCGTGGGCTCGTCGTCGTTCTCCACGACATTCTGCGAGGCCGCAGACACGCTCGGTCCGAACACAGGCCCGGGGACTCGAGTGGCTTTGAAGAACTGGTTCCGGTTGTGGAAGGGGTCGCGTTTCTTGGATCCGATGATGGCTTTGTCCCAGAAGGGACGTCGGCGACTTCGCCGGTCCGCCGTGCACTGCTCCGACGTCGTCTTCTGCAGCTGCACGCGCTGTTTGTACAGATCCTTGGACGTCACCACTCTCCCCAGGTCCCCCTTCCCCTCCTCCCCGGGCCCTTCCTCCCGGATGAGAGGCAGCTGCAGGTTCATCTTGTCCACGGGGTCGGGCTGGAAGCTGAACTTGTGGATCTCCTTCAGCTCCTTCTCCTGCAGCAGCCGGCTCTGAGCCTTGTCGGCGAAGCGCGTGAGGGCCTTCCCACGCACGGAGTCTTGGAAGTGGTCGACGTGCTTGAGGTCCTCGTTGATGCGGCACAGTTCCTTCACCAGGGCCAGCCGCTCCCGGGCGATGACTGCCCACAGACACGTCATCTTCATCAGGTCAAGGAGGTGCTGGACAGTGAGGCTGATACTATTAAAGGGAAATAATCACGCAGAACCAACCCAAAGACATCGCACACAGTAAGCCCTGGGTTTAAGGTGGCGAGGCTGATATTGAAAATAACTACATACACTAACAGAAAAATTAACAGTGAAAGATACATGAATTAATAATGATGACTCCTCCCTGACCCCCCCCCCCCCCCCCCCAACACACACACACACACACACACACACACACACACACACACACACACACACACACACACACATACACGAAAAGAAAGAAAAGAGAACAGTTAATAACTGTCTCTTACACAGAGACTCACATACACTTACACCCCAATGAAGTCAACAATTGCAAGCCTTGGCATGGTCTACTTGAGAAAAATAAACAAACATAACAATGTTTAATATGCCACAAACATTTTTCTCCCCATTATCTTTGCTGTCGCTGTCACTCCTTTTTAACCAATGGCAGCACGGAGCATTTTTTTCTCGTTTCTTTCTTTTCATGTATGTGGGGAGGGGGGGGGGGTCGTGGTGGTGGTGATGGTGGATATGGTGGGATAAAATATCATTATAAAAGTACATGATATTATAGTTATGCGAACTATATTCAAGAACTGTTGTTTTGTTTTGTGTGTTGTAAATAAACAGATTTGAAAAGAAAACAAAAGTAATCCAACCATCTTACTTCGCATTTTATAGGTAGATAAAACACTGGACAAAGGTTCAGTTTCATAATTGTATTGTGCAAGGACAGTACCAAAGTCTATGTCGAACATCTTGGTACTTACTGACAGAATAACCAGGAGGACCGTTGAGACAAATTTTTGTCAGATTTTCAACTGAATCCAGCAATGTACAGCTTCCTTTTGTGTGCGTCAAAAAAAGACAAAAAAACATACTTGCATAGAATTTTCATGTACCTAAACTACATCTAACATCTGTGTATTCGACCACTCAGAATCTGTCTTTCAACTTTGTACCTAATTGCCAGTTTCCTTTCAATTAATAACTTCCAGTTTCAGATCATGCAACCTTCCTGAATCAATCTATCCATTGCAAGTCAAGTGAACTTCACTAGAAAAAAAAATCATGCATGGCTTGCAAATTTATCACACGTACAAAGATAACATAGGTGCAACGACAAATCAACACAACAACCCATGCAGTCTCTCATTAGTTCATCTCTCCATTTAACCGGTTCATCTCTCTGTCCTCTATCCAACTATGCATTCATCAGTTCAAGTATCTGTCAATCGCATACACCTTCTCACCCGTCATGCCTCAGGTGTCTTGAGAATTCATTCAGCATGCATCCACACAACCATCGCTTCATTCATTTATCCATTGATCAGTCCACCCAGCCATGATTTGACTGTTCCTCCCAACATCCATCCGTCCTGCCCTCCGTCCTTCAATCTATTTCATCCATCCGTCCATTCGTCTATATCTACATCCCCATCCGTCCATTCATCTATATCTACATCCCCATCCGTCCATTCATCTATATCTACCCCTCATCCGTCCATTCATCTATATCTACATCCCCATCCGTCCATTCATCTATATCTACACCCCATCCGTCCATTCATCTATATCTACACCCCCATCCGTCCATTCATCTATATCTACACCCCATCCGTCCATTCATGTATATCTACACCCCCATCCGTCAGTCCTGCCAGCCCTCCATCTATCCATTCATGCATTAACCATTCCCTCCGTCTCCAGATCTATCCATCCATCCATCCACCCATCCACGTACCCTTCCCTTCATTAATTCATCCATCCCTCAACCCCTCTCTCCTTTCATTTACCCATGTAACTTTCTCTCCATCCATTTATCTATCCACAAATTCATCCATCTCTACCTCCAGTCACATATGCATCCAACCATGTATGTATCCTCCCTCCAACAATGTCTCTATCCATCCCCTTCTTTCGTCCGACCACTCATCTGTCTATCCTTCCCCCATATGTCCATCCATTTCTCTGCCTCTCCTTCCATCCACCTGTCCCTTCCTCCATCGACCTGTACCTCCATCTCCCCACTCCCCCTGTCCTTTTTCCCCGTTCCTAAGTTCCTTCATTCATCCATCCATCCATCCACCATCACTTCCTCCCTCCTCCTGTCCCTCCCTCCTGTAGTTGTTTCATTCATCCATCCATCCATCCACCATCACTTCCTCCCTCCTCCTCTCCCTCCTCCATTAGTTGTTTCATTCATCCATCCACCATCACTTCCTCCCTCTTCCTCTCCCTCCCTCCATTAGTTGTTTCATTCATCCATCCATCCATCCATCCATAAATCCACCTGCCCTTTCCTCCCTCCTTCAACCCCTACTCCTTCCATGCGTCCAACCATCTACTCGTCCTTACCCCTTCCCTACCCCTATCCATCTACCCATCCATCTATCTATCCTTTCCACCTTCCGTCTCTCCTTCCCAACCTTATCCATCGACCAATCGACCCATACATCCATAAATTTATCCTTTTCTCCCTCCTTCCCTCCCTCCCTCCCTTCTCCTTTTCCTCCATCTTCTGTTCACTCCCTCCCTCCCTCCCTCCCTGCTGTACCTTTCAGCTCCACGTGCCACTTCTTGTCCAGGTCGCCCAGTTCCATCTCCAGCTGTCGCTGTTTGCGGATGTTCTGGATAGAGGCCACTGTCGACTGCAAAGCCATCTTCGCTACCTGCCTGGGCCGACCTCAGGGGTCACTGGAGAGGGTGAGGGTGAAGGTGGAGGTGATTGAAAAGTCGTGACGCTTGTTGTAGCAAGCGTTGATTTTGTTTGTGGTGTTGTCTTCTGATTTTTTTTTTCTTGTGTTTTTTCTTTTTTCACTGCTAATATGACGCCGTGGATTTCAAAGCCAGTGTGGTTGTTTCAGATGACGATGGTGATGACAAAGGTGCTTGGCTGGTTTGTCTTGGTGTGTGATGAACCAGTTGTTGTCAATCTGCTGCTGCTGCTGCTGCTGCTGCTGCTGCTGCTGCTGCTGCTGCTGCTGCTATTCTCTGCTACGGGCAGTCTCAATGCCAGCATAGTCTCATCCACCTGGGTGGTGGGTCTTGTTCTCATTCGTTATACACATTGTTAATGTTATTGAGGATGCTGCTGTTTGTTGCTACTGACACTACAAAAGATGCTGGATTTTGTTTTGGAGGTGTTTGTTTGTGACTTGTTGTGTTCTGTTTGTGGTTTGTGTGTCCTTATAACGATGATGCCAGAGAAATGTCAGTCTCGTTCTCTCCTCGTGCAGTCCAGTGTCTTGGACTAGACAGGGACACAGAGTGAGGTCAGAAGTTGCTGCCAGTCCCCCGTGGGTCTGAAGAGTAATCCCTGGTCTTCCTCTTTGAAAACCTCGGACTCTGGAGCGGCGTTCTAAAGCAGTCAGTCGGCTTGGAAGCTCAGGAGCCGTGCTTGTGCGTCGTTGTACTCTTCTTCAACTCTGAAAGAGATTTGTTTGTCATCCACAGTGTCATTATTGTGATCATCACCGTCTTTCAATCAACATCACTATCACTTTCATCATTATCATCATACACATCCACATCATCTTCGCCACCATCTCCAGTACCAAAAATCATGCTCTCCATGATGCTATTACCATCGTCATCATCATTGTCATTATCATCAAAACAAGCAACCAGCACTGCCGATACCATCATTGTCGTTATCATCATGTTGTCGTCGTCATCACGTCATCAGCAGTGGCAGCACTACCACTCTCACCGTTACTATCACCACCATCATCAATATTATCGCATGAAGCCTACATCACAAGCGTATGTAATCACATCCAGTCATGATGGGCGTGAATCGTACCCATTTTGTATTTACTCGGAAGAAATATAGAAAAGGCATTGGAAAAAGGATACATTGATCAAAGCTTAAGAAGATGCATATCAACTTGAAAGAAAAGCAATTATTATTGCAATCCGACGAAAATTAAAGGGAAACTGTTATACGATATAGCTGAAGTCAAAGAAATATTTTCCTGATCTAAATTGGATTTTTTTTTCAAGTTTACCGAAACAGACCATGTTATGAAGTAATCGTGATTGTTGTGACTTGATTGAATGTATTCTAAAGCAAAGCTACTGATATTTCATCAGTTATCATAGCCTGTCTATCTGTCTGTCTGTCTGTGTGCCTATCTGTCTGTCTCTGTCTATCTGCCTGTCTGTCTGTTTGTCTGTCTCTCTCTCTCTCTCTCTCTTTCTCTCTCTCACTCACTCTCTCTCTCTCTATCTATCTATCTATCTATCTATCTATCTATCTATCTATCTATCTGTCTGTCTATCTCTCTCTTGTTCTTTCACGCACAGAAAGACACACACAGAGAGACAGACAGACAGAGAGAGAGAGAGAGAGAGAGAGAGAGAGAGAGAGGAGAGAGAGAGTCAAACATACGCACACTCAAAATACACATGTACGCACGCACAGACACACAGATACACGAACGCACACGCACACACAAGCACGTATACAAACACACACGCACGCACGCACGCACGCACGCACGCATGAAAGCACGCAGAGAGAGAGAGAGAGAGAGAGAGAGAGAGAGAGAGAGAGAGAGAGATCCTACGTGCTACAAAATACTAAACGAGGTGTGGTACACATCCCTATGCTCCTCGTATTATTTACGGCAGTGTTTCGTAAATAAAAAGAAGGCTCAATATTTTGTGAGGAGAACTGACCAGCAAAGCGGAAAGTCAAAGCCGTCGCCTACAGGAATCTTTTTTTCGCTTACAGTAAATCTTGTTCTGACCTGTAAAGACAGGACAAAGCCGAACGAAACAGGACAGGACAAGTCAAGACAAGACAGGACAGGATCATTATTAGTGACAGTGACAGATGAGCAAGTTCGCTATGGACAGAGGCAAATAGCAAAAAAAAAAAAAAAAAAAAAAAAAAAAAAAAAAAAAAAAAAACATACATACATAAAGCCGGACATATCCCACACCTGAAAACTATAACACCAGCATAGTCTAATTTAAGTTTCTCCTTTAGAGGAAACGAAAATGTTTTAAGGAAAAACAAAAGAAAGAAAGAAAGAACAGTAATCTCCTGCATGACTTGAATTGGCCATTTAGAACCATTCAATAAAACATACTATGATCGTGGACCTTTTTGAAATTTCGCAATAAAAAGGAAACGTTTTTTAAGAAGATAGTGACAGATAAAGACATATATTGAGAAAAAGAGAAAAAACAGACACTGGAGGTTTGAGAGAGAGAGAGAGAGAGAGAGAGAGAGAGAGAGAGAGAGAGAGAGAGAGACAGACAGACACACAGACACACAGACACACAGAGAGGGGGAGAGAGAGAGAGAGAGAGAGAGAGAGAGAGAGAGAGAGAGAGAGACAGACAGACAGACAGACAGACAGACAGACAGACAGACAGACACAGAGGGAAACAGAGTGGTTTCACTTAAAGTAAGAGCAAATGAAACATAGCTCTTGAGAGGCAGAAAAAGATTAAGGGAGAGAGATATCAACAAGGACAGAAACAGAGACAGACAGACAGACAGACAGGCAGGCAGACAAACCACGCAAAAAAAAAACGGAAAAAAAACCCCAGATGAACGAAGAAAGATGGAGATAAACAGACAGACAGACAGACGGAAGGACAGACAAAGTATGCAACGGTAACATAAGCTGTTTCGTTCTTCCCAACAATCCGTAAACAGGTATGAAAGGAAATCTAGAGTGAGGCAGGGAACAGGAAACAGTGAGCAACAAACAAGGAAGGTAACTCTTGCTCCCACGATGAAATAATTGCAGGCCCGTAACTCCAAACGAATGCTGTTTGCGACATTAAATCGCCCAGCAGAAATGACAGCACAGAGCACACAGAACAAACAGGGATACATATGTTGTCGTTTCTGCTGTCTCCTTCTTTATTCTGTGTGCTCTGTGTTGTCATATCTACTAGGCCATTTGGAGTCGTAAGCACCATTCGTTTGGAGAAATGGGCCTGCAATTATTTCATCATGGGAACGAGAGTTACCCTAGTTGTTTGTTATTTACAGCAAACAGGCAGTCAAAACACACAGAAAGAAACTTTACGACGAATCCTGCTTATTTCTCTCATTCCATTTTGATAAATGTCGGATATTTTGAGGGGGAGGGTGGTGGTGGCTGGGCGCAGAGGATGGGGGGTGGGGGGGGGGGGTAAGAACGTTCTTAGATGAATGATACCGTGCAAATATCACCGCTGATGTCGGTCGCTATTAGTTTAGTTCTGTTCAATCCACGACACGAACCATGCCCCGGGATTTTGATAAAGGAATTATCTTGATTTCTCTATCCTGTAAGAAGAAAATCTTCTGTTTGAAACAGTCCGTGATAAGTGTGGTGAGAGAGACACAGAGAGAGAGAGAGAGGGGGGGGGGGAGTGAGAGAGAGAGAGAGCCAATGAGTGCGAGACAGAGACAGAGACAGAGAGACAGACAGACACAGAGAGAGCCAGAGAGAAGCAGACAGACAAAACGCAGACAGACCAGCAAACAGACGGACAGAGAGAGAATCATACAGTGGGAGGAAGGGAGAAAGAGAGAGAGGGGGGAGGAGACACACGAAAAGAGAGAGAGAGAGAGAGAGAGAAGAGAGAGAGAGAGAGAGAGAGAGAGAGAGAGAAGAGAGAGACGTATCCAGGGAGTGACAGACAGACAGATAGACGGAGACGTATACAGAGAGAGAGAGAGAGAGAGAGAGAGAGAGAGAGAGAGAGGAGAGAGAGAGAGAGAGAGAGAGGGCAGACAGACGGACGGACAGACAGAGAGAGTTATATAGGTCAGGAACGAAAGAGTGGTCGGCGCACAGAGAGACAGAAAGACAAAAAGGAGCACGAAAACAAGGATAGACAGAGAGGCACAGGGTAGAAAAAAGACACATTGAGAAAAAGAGAGAGAGAAAGAGAGAGAGAGAGAGAGAGAGGGAGAGAGAGAGAGAGAGAGAGAGAAGAAGGCAGTTGGGGGAGAGAGAGAGACAATACAATGACAAAGAATTTATTGGCAATAGTTCTTTCGGCTCTAATGCCAAGGAAGCGCAATCATAAATCAAAATGCAAAATTACTTCTGGCGATAACCGAAGATAAATGCAAAATCAAACAGCTTTGTAAAAACATCCATTAGTACTGGGTCATAATCTTCGACCAACCGACCTATGAGTCAACAATTAGTGACAGTTATTATCTTTTCCTTTCAGCACAACAATAACACATAATAGATACCTTGCAGAGTTACATTTTCATGATAAATAATCTGATAACTAACAATCTAATTTTTTCTTCCTAATATCATTTGCTTTCGCAATGAACGCAGCAAGTGATCTAATAATGTCTTCATTTTCTGATGTCAGTATTTTTCTTATGTTATATCTTTGCGCGTTGTATTTAGTAAAGAGACTACTTGTGTTTCGGAATTCATTATATTCACAACAATCGAATAAGAAATGCATCTCATCTTCAAAACCATTCGAACATAACGGGCATACCGAACTCATGATCGAATCTGAAGTAAACCACCTTTTGCATGAATATAAACCTAAGGTTCTTGTTCTAAATCTGACAAGTGAGTCCCTATGCCATTTATTAGTTATTACACCGAGATATTTTTCAGGATATAATGAATCTTTGAAGGAATAGTACCAGCTGTATTTATCATTTCCAACCACATTGGAGTGCCAATTTTGCTTAAAACAATCAATCAGTCGCTGCTTACATTCAAACAAAAACATTTTCTCACTACCTACCCCTTGTGCAATCCAAACAATGCCAAATCCATTTTCTGTTAAAACCTTTTTAACATCCGACACCCAGTTGTACACTCCTATTTCCTTTTGTCTGAAAAGCATTTCATATGCCTGTCTGCATATACGATTTAGTGGAAGTCGAATTAGTTTTAGCCAGTATCTCACACATTTAATATAATTTCTAATAAATAAAGGATATCGGCCTGACTCTCCGTAACACATTTTATTTGATGAGTGTAAAGGTATGTTTAAAAATCCTTTTTATTGCAAATGTGTGAATATTCTCCATTTGTTTATTTTCATTAAGTCCCCAAACTTCAGCACCGTATGATAACATGGGTTCTATTTGTGAATCAAACATTTTCCAGAATAAATTAGAATCAGTCGAATTCAATCTTCTCATGGTGCGAAGAATTTCAATAACCCCTTTTCTACCCCTTCTAGCGACTTCTGTCCAGCCAGACATCAAGCTTAATTTGGTTGTAAAAACAATGCCTAAATATTTATATTTATTTGTTACCTTTATCTCCTCATTTCCATACCACCATATTTCATTTGCAGAGAGATACCCTCCCTTATGGAAAACTATAATATTAGTTTTGTCTAGATTTACAACCAATTGCATTCTATCAGCTTCAGATTTAAGTACATTGATTTGATTTTGCAACCCTATAACAGTGTCTGACAGCAATATCACATCATCGGCAAATAACATCAGAAACATTTCAATTCCTCCAGAGATCAGTTGAATGCCATGTCTTCCACGTTTTGATAACTCCACAGCAAGTTCATTGATGAAAAATGAAAATAGAGAGAGAGAGAGAGAGAGAGAGAGAGAGAGAGAGAGAGAGAGAGAGAGAACGGAGACAGAGACACAGAGAGACAGATAGACAGAGAGGGAGACAGACACAGAGAGAGACAGAGATAAAAAAAAAACAACAACAGACAGACAGACCGACTGACAGACAGACAAACAGACAAACAAACGTGCTCAAATTTCCTTACAACTCTTCACAACACAATTTCTTCAATAACTCAGTATCGTCTGTTTCGTTCCGGTAATGCAATGTTATTATTAATAAACAACACCTTTGTTTGTTTGGAAATGCCCAGAAACAATAACGTACATTTAGTCTAAACAATACCTTTTTTATCCTCTTCTCACACACACACACACACACAGGACCCGGATGTTGGCATTGAAACGAAGTGGCTGTGTCTGTTTTTTTCTTCTGTTGATATTTTGCATCATTTCCGTGGTTTAATTGTGGCTAGGTCCTGTGGAGTTGTGTTAGGGATTTGCTTCTCTCTCACGATGTAGATATTTGGTGTTAATTTGATTGAAAACCCGTGTGTTTTATTTTTATTGTGTTTTTTTCTTAATCGGCACTGCCAGCTGCGGTTTTGCTTGGTGATCCTGATCCTCGTCTGGCCTTTTATTTCATCGTTCTGCTCTGCTTATTCATTTATAATTGGTAGCATCGGTTCATTTCATCTACAATCGTCCGTTTTCCGACTGTCATCTCAGGCTTTATTTTGGTTGTGATTATTATAATTTGGGATTTCTGTTTGTTTTTATGCCAAAAGAATTCTGCAACAACAACAAAAAAAAAGAACAACAATAATGACGTCTGTGTACCGGTACGTCATTTGGCCATTACGTCGAAAATGTTATTTGCGTCATGGCTTTCTTGTTCTTCTCCGGGTCCTCAAGTAACTAGCACCCTCCTCCCTCCTTCCTCTGTGTGTGTGGTGTGTGTGTGTGTGTGTGTGTGTGTGTGTGTGTGTTATTTTTTTTTTTTTTTTTATTTTTTTAAAGATGGCACTGCCATTTAACATAGACAATTCATCTAAAGTAACATCCACTAACAAAGGTAGCATTATTGTAAAATCTCCGGGAAAAGAGACCAACCTAAAATATCAAGAGCGGACATTCCTTAATAATACGCCATCCCCAACTCCTTTTCCCGTGATTTTGAAAGACCTGGGTTCTGGTTTTTTAAAGCTTCAGTATCTGAGATACAACTTCAAACAGGCATTTATAGGCTCAGTTGGTGAGGTGAAAGCAGTTCGTCGTCTTCGATCTGGAGAGTACTTCGTCGAATGTGCTTAAAAAAAAAAAAACAAAATCAGCTTCTGTCTACTTCTAATTTAGCAGGGATTGACATTAGCTGCCGCATACCATCAGTTAAAACCTTCGGCGTTGTATTCGAAAATCTGAGAGAAGACAGTCTGAAACAATGTTCGTGTGTACTGAATGTTGACAAAATACAAACAAGGAAGAAAAACAGCACACTTCTCAAAATCACTTTTAACCTCCCACGTCTTCCCGATAAATTACAAATCGATGGCAAATCGTACTCTGTGCACCCCTATAGGCCTACCGTCCGACAGTGCACGATATGTCAGAGACTGGACCACACCAGGAAGCAGTGCAGGGCGAAGCAGGGGAAGTGCAGCAGGTGTGGGGAGAGCTCACATTCAAGGAAGGATTGCAAGGCAGAGTGCCCACAATGCGCGAACTGCAAAGGGCAGCACTCTGCTGCTTACAGACACTGCCCAGCAAAGAGTGTGGTCAAGGCTGCAGCCACCCTCAGATCCAAACAGTGTATGCCCTTTTGTGACGCCATGGCAGCAGTAAAGAAGGCGGATGCTAAGTGTGAGTCAGCATACAACACCAAGATAACATGTGAACCCTCAATCAACTCCTCATCCTGCTCTAGTGCGAAGAATTTGTATGCTGATGCTGTCAAGTTTGGCCGTACTCCCCCTTCATTCACTTCTTTTCTGTCAACTGTTGTCTTCCCTGCTACTTCCGTTCTTCGACAACAAGAAGACCCGTCAAATGTGTTTCAAAATTTGCTCTCAATCTATTCAACCTCTCTCCCTCATGCGTCATCTTTCCTATCCCAGCGTGAAAAGATCGGCTGCCTGAAACAGTTGGAAACATTCATGTCCTCTTTCTCTTCATCCCGCTCAACTTCTGCTGTCCCTGAGGAGATGTCTACACCCTCTACTGCCCCTGAGGAGACGACTACACCTCCTGATACCCCTGAGGAGACAGCTTCACCGCTTGCTGTTATTGAGGAGACGTCTCCACCTTCAGCCAACCATGAGGTGACGTCTCTTCCTTCTGCTGTTTCTAGGAGGACGACTCATCCTCTTGCTGGCCCTGAGGAGGCTCCTACTCCTCCTGCTGGCTCCGAGGAGACTCTCCCTCCTCCTACAGGCCTTGGGGAGACTCCCCCTCCTCCTCCTGCTGGTGCTGATGAGTCTCTTCCATTTCCTACTGGCCCTGAGGAGACACTTCCTCCTCCTGCTCGTCCTGAGGAGACACCTCCTCCTCCTGCTGGCCTTGAGGAGACTCCCCCTTCTCCTGCTGACCCTGAGGAAACTCTCGCTCATCCTGCTGGCCTTGAGGAGACTCCCCCTTCTCCAGCTGACCCTGAGGAAACTCTCCCTCTTCCTGCTGGCCATGAGGAGACTCCTCCTCTTTCTGCTGGCCCTGAGGAATCACCTCCTCCAGCTAGCCCTCAGGAGACACCTCCTGTTGGCCCGGAGGTGACGACTCCTCCTGTTGTTGGCCCTGAGGCGTCAACTTCTTCTCCTTCCGGCCCTGAGGTGACGACTCCACCTACAACTGACCCTGCGGTGACTTCATCTCCTCATACCGGTCCTGAGGAGATGATTCCTCCTGTAAGCCCTGAGGTGACCTCTTCACATTCTGCCTACTCTGATGTGACGACTTCACTTCCGGCCAGCGCAGATTCGCAGTCTCCACATCTGGCTAGCCTTACTACGTCAGCTTCACACAGATAATAATCCTGCTATCATTTATTCTACTGATCTCCTTTTTTTTCCAGTAAATGTAGATAATTCTGATGGAAGAGCTTTCAGATATTGACATCTTCCAATGGAACTGTCGTTCCATTATCAGAAATATTGATGAACTGATACAACATTTGTCATCAAATCAGTTTAAAGTCTTATTACTACAATCTTTAAACGTAAGTAAAAATAAATTACCCCATATTCCGAATTTTCATTACCCACCTGTGTACAATCAAGATCAGTCTGGTAAGATCAATACAGCAATATATATTCATCGAAATATTGATTACCATCCTATGAAATCTCCAGTGCCTTTGAACATTCCTCATTTAAACTCTTCCGCTGCTATGGTAAAATTCAACAGCAACCTAGTTGTTAATATTGTTTCCGTCTATCTTCCAAAAGGTCCAGATAATGATAATACAGAATGGTTGCGAAACTTACCTAATAAGGAAAAATGGCTCATAGGAGGTGATTTTAATGCGCATTCAGCTCTCTGGGACGATGGTTGTAAAAGAACCACAAACCTTCGATTTGTCGAAAATGTTGTGGATTCAAATTTGTACTTACTGAATAATGGTGACATCACAAGAATATCAGATATAGAATGTCATAAACCATCAGCCATTGACATCTCCTTCATTTCTCCTGAATTAGCTCCAGACTGTATGTGGGAAACTTCTCCTGATACACTAGGTAGTGATCATTTTCCTATACGTATAAGATTAAACGAAAAGTTGGGTCCTGTTAATTCAATACAAGATAAAATCAGGAAATATAATTACAATCGAGCAGACTGGGATAAATTTACGTCAATTTTAATATCTTCTTCTACTGATATTCCTCAAAATGAAGACGTGGATTTTATGTATGATCATTTCACAAGATCTGTTCTTCACGCGGCTGATTCTTCTATTCCCAGATGTTCGTGTGTTTCTACATCTAAATACGCAGGGAACTTGTGGTGGACAGACGAGTGTGAAAGAGCAAAACAAGAAAAGATTTCTAAGTATAAAATCTATCTATGCAGTAGATCTCCATCTAAACTCAGAGATTCAAAGGTGGCTAAATCAGCATATAACAAAATATTAGCCAAAGCAAAGTGTGAATATTGGTCAAGCTTTTGTGAAGAAGAGGTAAGTTCTCCTTCAGATAGGAGTAAAATATGGAAGAAAATTCAATATATGAAACACGGGGTTTTCATTCCTAAGTGCAAAGTAAAATTTGAAGATAATAAATTTCCAACAGCTTATCAAAAAGCGGAAAAGTTTGCTGATATCTTTTCAGTAAACAGCAGACTAGAAGGTCTTTCAAGAAAATGTAAGACATACAGACAGGACCAGGAAGCTAAACTAGAAATTAAAGATCCAGAATCTAACGATAACTTATACTTCAACTCTCCTATTACGTTTTTGGAACTAAAAGATGGAATCTCAACATTGAGTAATAAAAGAACAGCTGTTGGCCGTGATGGAATTTCCAGTGAAATGCTGAAACATTTACCAGATAATTGGGTGCAGTATCTTCATAAAATAATGGAAACATGCTGGAGTGAAGGTAAATTACCAGCCGTGTGGAAACATTCCATTATAGTTCCCATACTTAAAAATGGCAAACCCTGTAGAGATGTCAACAGTTACAGGCCAATCTCTCTTACTTCACACACATGTAAGTTAATGGAGAAGATAGTAACTGCTCGCCTAATTCACTATTGTGATAAAAACAATGTTATTCCAGTCCATCAAGCTGGTTTTAGGTCGGGAAGATCTACAACGGATCACTTGGTGAAGTTATCTACCAATATAAAACGCCAATTTGCTCGTAGGCAAAATGTGCTGGCAACATTTTTTGACATTAAACGAGCCTACGATCAAGTGTGGCACGCTCAATTGTTATTTAAACTGAAAAGAGCAGGTATTTGTGGGAGAATGTTGTCGTTTGTAAAAGATTTTCTTTCCTGTAGAACTATTGAAACAAGAGTTGAAAATGCATATTCTTCCCAGAGAGATTTACATATGGGAGTTCCTCAAGGATCCATCATTGCTCCTTATCTTTTCAGTATTATGATATCAGATCTTTCTAAGAAGATATCAAAAAATGTTAAGATTGTTCAATATGCTGATGACATTTGTATTTGGTTGGATGCAAAATTGAAGTATATTTCAAACAGAAAACTGAAACAAATTCAGATCTGTTATCAGTCTGAATTAGATAAGATAAGTGCTTTCTTGACAGAGAATGGTTTATCTTTATCTGTTGAAAAAACTCACATGATGGTATTTAGTGCTGGTGACCCTCCCAGAAGATTACCTAGTTTCTTTATCGACGGAGCTGAGCTACAATTCAAAGACATCACAAAATTCTTAGGTGTCTATTTTACATCGAAATTATCATGGAAATTTCACATTGAAAACAGTCTATCAAAAGCTCAAAAAAGCTTAAATTTGCTTAAAATTATAAGCAGACAAAATTGGGGTAAAGAAACAAAAAGCTTGACTCTTCTTGCAACATCTTTGGTTAGATCAAAGCTGACTTACGGCCAAGAAGTTTATTTTTCTGCTCCTAAATATCTTATGAAGAAATTACAAAGTATTGACTCTAAGGCATATAAATTAGCTTTGGGAGTTCCTGTCCACACTCCGACTATTGCTACGTATGGAGAGGTTGGTGTTCTACCTTTGAACAATTATCGAGAACTGTCTTCAGCTAAGTACATTATCAGAAGCAGTGCTGTTGAAAATGTCAACGTGAATGAAAATGTACTTAGATCAGATCTTCAATTTCCAAAAAGAGCAAGGGCCATAAAATCTTTGACAACAATAGCCACTTATACTTCAGATATTCGCAGTAGATTAGATCTGAAAACTAAAGATATAGGTAGGCGTTCGATTACGTCTCCAATTCCTCCATGGGAACTGAACAGAGCAGATTTTGACTTCTCCAATGACGATCTAAAAAAGAGTGATAACCCTCACCTACTTGCTGTTTCTTTTCGATCTCATGTTCATTCAAATTATTCTAACCATTTGAAGGTATATACCGATGGTTCTCTTACTGACACTAATATGGCGGGAGCTGGGTTTGTAATACCTGGACTAAAGAAAGAAAAATCGTTTCATATTTGTGCAGGTCATTCTATTTTCACAGCAGAACTGGTAGCCATTCTCATGGCTCTGCGATACATTGTTAATCTTCCTATGGTTATATTTCCAATACTTTTTTGTGTTGACTCTAAGTCTGTCTTATTTACACTGAAATCCATGAAGTCTAGCGACAGATGTGACTTAGTAATTGAAATTAATCATCTCATACATTTTCTAATTCAAAAGGGTTCCAGTGTAACATTTACTTGGGTTCCATCACATTGTGGTATTTATGGAAATGAATGGGCAGACAGAGTAGCTAGAGGAGGTGCAGTACAAAGAATTCGTTGTGAAAACGTTCATATTCCTTTGTCTGTAAAAGAATGCTATAATCTTTTAGAAAAAGACACCAAAGCTCGTGTGGGTTATAATGTAAATCGGCACACCTTTTACAGCATGTCTTTGTTGAATGTTTTTTCCAAGGGAAATTTCCAGTTTGTGTTTTAGACTTAAATATAATTCATTAAAATGTAAATATGTTGATACTGCAAAATGCATATGTGGGGAAAAGCTTTTGACATTTCATGTACTATTTAATTGTCCCACTATGCGGCAGTACTTACCCAATTTTCAGTTACCAAATAATCCTACAATTGATGATTTTAAGACTCTAACTTCAAATCATTCATTTTTGGTTAATGTATCAAAATATTTACTTCGCAGTCCTATCGGTACATTAGTATGAGATTTCAGTATGTTTGAAGCAAACATTGTTTATGTTGTTCATGTTCACTGATTTAAGCTTTATTTTTAATTATGTTTTCATTTGTATAATAATATCAATGTCATCTTGATGTATATCATTTACAAATATCATAATCGTCTAAAAACACGCCATGTGAAAAGACGTAAAACTAAAACAAACAAACACACACACACACACGCACACAAATTTCATCATACCTCCACAAACATTTCTCTCAACTCAAAAACTTTTTTCCGCTCCGTAGGCCAAGCTGAACTAGTCACAGCGATCACCACCGAAATCATCTGACCAACACCACACGCTTGGCAATCCGTCCGTTCCCCGTGCCGTGGTGGTCAATGGCTTATGGTGGGGATAGCCGATTGACACTTCCCCTGATCCCGTACGCCTATCAACATTGACAGAGTGGGACTAGTCTCTTTCCTTCTCGTGGCGTTCGTCTACCTTGGGTCGATCACAGAGAGTGGGGTGGGGAAAGGGTGGGGAGGAGAGAGAGAGAGAGAGAGGAGAGAGGAGGGAACAAAAGGGGGGGGATAGGAGAGGGGGGGGGGGGGATCGGGGAGGGGCAGTTATGTGGGTGTGGAGTTTTTAGTTGGGTGGCTCGTTTTTCGTTTATGCGAGACATTCGCACGCGTCGGTTGAGCGCCTCTTTTCTCTCTCTGTGTGTGTGTGTGTGTGTGTGTGTGTGTGTGTGTGTGTGTGTGTGTGTGCTGCGGAGCCGTGCGAGTTTTTTGTTGTTGTTGTTTGCTTTTAGAAAGTGTTGATCCCTTCAAGTGATAGAGACATGATACTCCAGTAAACAGCAAACCCTCGTGGGTACGCACAGATGCACACATAGGTTTTAGTGCAAGCACTCCACTTTCACGGACATGCGAGCATACTCATGTACACACACCACACACACACACACACACACACACACACACACACACCACGCACGCACACACACACACACACACACACACACACACACACACACCACACACACACACAGCTAAACAGACTGACAGAGACAGACAGGCTGACAGACAGACAGACTAACAGAGACAGACAGACAGACAGCTAGACACTGACAGAGACAGACAGGTAGACAGACAGACAGACTAACAGAGACAGACAGACAGACAGACAGACAGGATCTTGCACCGCTTATTAAGCAGTATGTTCACGTCAAAACACTTTTCTTTTTCCACATGAGTGATTATGAAGGGTGTAAAAAAATCACAAGTGGGGCTATTAATCCTCCCGTTCCCGCTTTCCCTATTGTCCCCCCCCCCCCCCCCCCCCCCCACACACACACACACACCTTCCTTCAGCCCCCTTCCAAGCCCTCCCCTCCTCCGCCCTTCCCCCCTTTTTCCTTTCATTAATCAAACATCAAACTGATATCAACAAACTTCACAGTGACGTGTCAAATAGTTGATTTCAAAAACCCGCTCCTTTCAGGGGTAAACAACCTTACTGGGTTACTGGGGAGAAACTTCGATCATTACCCGTTGAAAATGACATGAAAACCTAACATACAAACACGAGTCTCTAACTGTGCCGTATAGCTGGACGCAAACCCTGCTTGGTAGCACCCTTCCCTGCCCAAATGAAGCTAGCTTTGTACAAACCATCGAAGTACAATGGTTAGTGTTGCCGACTTGCATGCTGGAGGGTCTTGAATTCGATTCCCATTCGAAGCAGATATTTGTGGCATTTTCGATTCAGAACGGTACCTGTTGAGAGTTGTTGAGTATAATGGGGACTCAAGTGGTAAGACTGGAACTACACAGACCAGCTTCATGCATTTAACGAATGCGTCTTCCAAACGTTTGATTAAATATTCTGAGTTTTACAATATGATAACTGTAGACGGAGGTCAGAACACCAAAAACAGATCCTGAGGCACGCTGATGCGACCATATGCAAAGCGAAGCGCTGTCGGCTTTTCAAGTGAGTCAAAACACGCTTTGCCGCTGGCGTTCATACAGATGAAAAACGACGCACTTACTGTCAGCCGGAACAGCTCAACCGTGAGAGCGTTAGACTACAGATCTAAAGGTTCCGGGATCAGTCTCGGGTTTTAGCACTTGAATGAATGGGAGGGGAGGGGTGGGATCGTTCGGCGTGGGGAGGGGGGGGGGGCATTTTTTTTCCCTGCAAACCATTTGAAGCGTGTTTAAGAGGACTGCTGGGAGGGAGAGTGGGAGAGAGGAAACATGGGGAAGGAAAGGATAGGAAGTTGGAGACGGGAAGTGGGGGAGGGGGGGGGGGAGCTGTTTAACAAATTTCTAAAACACGTCTGTTATTTTGAATCGTCCGGCAAAAAAATGACAAAAATCAGTAATTCTTTTCCTCGTTTTGCATGAGCGACGACGAAAGACGGTGATGATTCTCAACATTGAATCGCTTCTAAATAAGCCTACTTCATGATGATTCGCCCTAAGAAGTGTCACACACACACACACACACACACACACACACACACACACACACACACACACACACACATACATACACTACTCTGCACCGTCACATCTGCGCGCAGGATAACAGGGTTTTGTTGAGGACACCTCCACTCCACCCACGGAGACTCGTGTGTCTTCACAGTGTAAACTGGGGCTTCTCCAATCTTCAGGGTGGCTCTCTCAGGGTCTGGAGACGTTGATAATGAGGGCGATGTCAACGGCTGTTATCACTCTGAAGGAGGTTTCGAGATAGCCACAGGTCGGGTAGGTCAGGTCATAGTGCATTGGGGCTTTGGGGACAGGCTGGTCTTCTCGCAAAAAAAAAAAAACCGTCACGTTAATGTTGTTGTTGTTGTTGTTGTTGCCTTCTTCTTCTTCTCTCTTCTTCTTCTTCTTCTTCTTCTTCTTCTTTTGCTTCTTCTTCCTCTTCCTCTTCTTCTTCTTCTTCTTCTTCTTCTTCTCCTTCTTCTTCTCCTTCTTCTTCTTCTCCTCCTCCTCCTCTATACTACTGCAACTGCTGCTGCTTCTACTACTCACCATTACCATCACGACCACTAAAACCTCTACTACTAATACCTCTACAACTACTACTATTACTACTACCACCACCACCACCACCACCACCGCTACTACTATTACCACTGCTGCTGCTACTACTGCTGCTGTAGCTACTACTACTACTACTACATCTACTGCTACATTACTACAACTATTACTATCACCACCACTACTGCTGCCATTACTACTGGCATTACTATTACTACTACTTTAAAAGCAACTACCATCACCACCACCACCGCTATTGCTACTACTACTACTACTACTACTACTACTACTACTACTACTACTGCTGCTGCTGCTGCTATCACTACCACCATTACCACCATTACTACTGTCACTACTACTACTACTACTATCACCACCACCACCACTTCCACCATTACAACTACCACTACCACTACTACTACTGCTACTACTGCTGCTGCTGCTGCTATCACTACCACCATTACCACCATTACTACTGTCACTACTACTGCTACTACTATCACCACCACCACTTCCACCATTACAACTACCACTACCACTACTACTAGTTCAGCTGCCACCTCTTTCATTCCTTTCTTTCTTTCTTTCTTCTTTTTCCTTTTTACTGGTTGTACTCTTCCTCCTCCTCCTCCTCTTTTACTTCTTCTTCTTCCTCCTCTTCCTCCTCCCCTTCTCCTCCTCCTCCTCCTCTTCTTCTTCTTCTTCTTCTTCGTCGTCGTCGTCGTCGTCGTTGTTGTCGTCGTCTTCGTCTTCTTCTTCTTCTTCTTCTTCTCCGTCTTCTTCTTCTCCCTTTTTTTTTTTTTTACCTCTACCACTATCATGATGACTACTATGGCTACTACTACCACCAACCACCACTACTACTGCGTCTTCTACCTTTTTTTAATTTCTCCTCTCCTCCTCCTCCTCCTCCTCCTTAGTCTTCTTCTCCTTCTCTTCCTTCTTCTTTTTTCTTCTTCTTCTCCGACTACAACTTGTTTTTCTTTTTTTTCCCTCTATTCCACACAATTTAACGTAACCCCACTACTATGTAGTATGTTACGTGCTTCAATTAAACCAAAGCCACATTGCCTATCCCTATTCAGCTTCGAGTTTCCATTTTGATCTTCACCTATGTGCATTTCGCACAATTTTCAAAAGAAAGATGAAAATTAAATACAAAGGATACTTAAAGGGAAAGAACAAATACAGACAGATTTAATAGAACGGAACAACAACAACAACAACAAAAACTAAAGAAAAAAAAGGAAGAACAAAAATAGAAAAGCAAACATCAAGTGTAGTAAAGCATCAGCGATAATCATTCAACACGGCTGCGAATTTTCCAGTTTGAAAAGCTCCCAATTTATAGAATCTGCGGACGCCACTTACTAATGTCAACTGTCGCGGAATTCATTCAAAGAGGTGAGGTAAACAAGACTAACACAACCGTGACATTACGATCTTAGCACAAGGCCAGAGCCAATACAATAGAAATCTTTTCTTTTTTTCCAACAGACTATTTTATGAATCAGCTTTCATCCAGGCAGCATTGAAAGCATTTTACTGCTCACGGACAAACAGCCACTCAAACACACAGCATGAAATATAATCGGGGAAAAAAAGGAAACGATGATTTTTTTTTTTTTTTTTTTTTTTTTTTTTTTTTTTTGTCTGTGGCGTGGTTTTGGGTTTGGTGGGGATGGGAAAGAGAGCAGAGGGGAAAAGAGAAAGGTGGATTGAGAGCGCTGAAGAGACTATTGGAATTTTCGGTTTAAACGCTAGTTGGCTCGGGGAAACAGCCTATTCTATCGCTGCGAAAAGCGACTGCACTAATGTGCTTGGAAATATCGATTCGGGCAATGAACTGGCGTGGGGCAAAAAATGGCAAACAATCACTGCATGCCAATGCACATCCACATACAAAGCTTCCCTCTTTTCGCGCATGCGAACTCTCTCTCTCTCTCTCTCTCTCTCTCTCTCTCTCCTTTTCTCTCTCTCTCTCACGCGTTCGCACACACACACACACACACACACACACACACACACACTCACACACACACACACACACACACACACACACACTCACACACACACACACACACTCTCTCTCTCTCTCTCTCACACACACACACACCACCCACCACCACACACCACACCAGTGATTAAACACGTGCAGACAGTCACATAGACGGCAGACCGATCAACATGCAGACAGTACATCGTAGGGAAAGAAAATCAGGTCTGGGAGCAGAGGACTTGGTGAGAATGCTGAATCAGAGCAGGCGCCGCTGGTCAGCACCAAAGGGACAACAGCAGTGCGGTGTTTTCTCCGGCGGGTTGCCCCAAGACGACCCGATCTTGACAGCTTGCTGTTAAGTGCAGGTACGAATGAGCAATGATGCCAGCTGCCCCGTGGGGATACCCGGGGGAGTCTTTTGTACAAATAGTTCCCCCTTCTTCTGGGCATTCTGTGCTAGTAACGTCCCCTTTCCCTTTCGCTCTCAGTAACTCTGTCTTCTTCTTTTACTGTACTGTCGTCTACTGTCCTTTCTGTCTACCATATCTTTTATCTATCTTTTTCCACAACCTCTTCCCACAGACTTCTGCACACAACGAAGTCGGAGTGAACTGACTTAGACTCTCGAGTATAGTGTGAGTATCCCAACAGGGTAAAACGAAATCGGAAATGAAATGAGGCAGGGAACAGTAAACGATAAACATAAACAAGTGGGGTATTTTTTTGCTCCCATAAGAAAACCTAACACTGAGTAACTTTTATTCAAGACTGGCACAGCCTTTTAAACTTGAATAAAGTCAGACAAATACATAGACGAACAATCTAATAGTGGGGGAAAAAACAAGTGCAGGCCAACAACTGAACTGTCTTCATAGTAATGACTTGGCAAAGATTTGGACTTAAGGAGAGGGGGGGGGGAGTTTGAAGATGGAGAAACTGGGAACATGAAATTAAGAAAATATGTTACAGATATGAAAACTCTTCACTAGCTGCATAAAGGAACCATCGCAATCCCTTTTGAAGGCAGATATATTTGTATTGCCTGCTCCGAGGCCTTTCGTCCGCTGAGTCGGAACTCATCAGGGAGACACGGCTGGTTGTGTCTGCGCTCCTGGCGTCAAATAGAGACACACCACAGTCCATAATACTGTGGTGTTCTCACCACCAAGGGTGCAAAAAAGAATCCAATAACATCCCCAAAGCAGCCAGCGAAGAGTAGTAAATGAAACCAAACGAAAGTGTGGGGAGGAAAAAAGTTGCTGAAAAACTAAAGACATTATGTAAATAGTATAAAATGTAGGGGACAATCTTTGAGCCTACGCTTGAGGATCCACCCAAAGATGCAAGGGAGATCAAAAGACAAACACACAGACGGACAGAAACAAATACAAATAACCTCAATTTAATCAAAACAAAATCGGAAATGAAATGAGGCAGGGAACAGTAAACGATAAACAGTAAACAAGTTGGGTATTTTTTGCTCCCATAAGAAAACCTAACACTGAGTAACTTTTATTCAAGACTGGCACAGCCTTTTAAACTTGAATAAAGTCAGACAAATACATAGACGAACAATCTAATAGTGGGGGAAAAAACAAGTGCAGGCCAACAACTGAACTGTCTTCATAGTAATGACTTGGCAAAGATTTGGACTTAAGGAGAGGGGAGGGGGGGGGGGGAGTTTGAAGATGGAGAAACTGGGAACATGAAATTAAGAAAATATGTTACAGATATGAAAACTCTTCACTAGCTGCATAAAGGAACCATCGCAATCCCTTTTGAAGGCAGATATATTTGTATTGCCTGCTCCGAGGCCTTTCGTCCGCTGAGTCGGAACTCATCAGGGAGACACGGCTGGTTGTGTCTGCGCTCCTGGCGTCAAATAGAGACACACCACAGTCCATAATACTGTGGTGTTCTCACCACCAAGGGTGCAAAAAAGAATCCAATAACATCCCCAAAGCAGCCAGCGAAGAGTAGTAAATGAAACCAAACGAAAGTGTGGGGAGGAAAAAAGTTGCTGAAAAACTAAAGACATTATGTAAATAGTATAAAATGTAGGGGACAATCTTTGAGCCTACGCTTGAGGATCCACCCAAAGATGCAAGGGAGATCAAAAGACAAACACACAGACGGACAGAAACAAATACAAATAACCTCAATTTAATCAAAACAAAATCGGAAATGAAATGAGGCAGGGAACAGTAAACGATAAACAGTAAACAAGTGGGGTGTTTGTCCTTTGATCTCCCTTGCATCTTTGGGTGGATCCTCAAGTGTAGGCTCAAAGATTGTCCCCTACATTTTATACTATTTACATAATGTCTTTAGTTTTTCAGCAACTTTTTTTCCTCCCCACACTTTCGTTTGGTTTCATTTACTACTCTTCGCTGGCTGCTTTGGGGGTGCTATTGGATTCTTTTTTGCACCCTTGGTGGTGAGAACACCACAGTATTATGGACTGTGGTGTGTCTCTATTTGACGCCAGGAGCGCAGACACAACCAGCCGTGTCTCCCTGATGAGTTCCGACTCAGCGGACGAAAGGCCTCGGAGCAGGCAATACAAATATATCTGCCTTCAAAAGGGATTGCGATGGTTCCTTTATGCAGCTAGTGAAGAGTTTTCATATCTGTAACATATTTTCTTAATTTCATGTTCCCAGTTTCTCCATCTTCAAACTCCCCCCCCCCCCCCCCCCTCCCCTTCCTTAAGTCCAAATCTTTGCCAAGTCATTACTATGAAGACAGTTCAGTTGTTGGCCTGCACTTGTTTTTTCCCCCACTATTAGATTGTTCGTCTATGTATTTGTCTGACTTTATTCAAGTTTAAAAGGCTGTGCCAGTCTTGAATAAAAGTTACTCAGTGTTAGGTTTTCTTATGGGAGCAAAAAATACCCAACTTGTTTACTGTTTAGGGTAAAACGAGTTCACACGCTACCAGATACTGGAACGCAGAAGAAGAAGGAGAAGAAGAAGAAGAAGATGATGATGATGATGATGCCAGAGATAGGACACGAGAAAAAAAGTCACACCCTCCTCCCCTACTTCTTTCCATCTTCTTATCCCACCACATACACACGTACATACTGTCCTCTCCGCTGTCCTGCTGATCAACACCCTAATCAAACGGATGTGCTTCACAATAACTGATCAACACCCTAATCAAACGGATGTGCTTCACAGTAACTGATCAACACCCTAATCAAACGGATGTGCTTCACAGTAACTGATCAACACCCTAATCAAACGGATGTGCTTCACAGTAACTGATCAACACCCTAATCAAACGGATGTGCTTCACAGTAACTGATCAACACCCTAATCACACGGATGTGCTTCACAGTAACTGATCAACGCCCTAATCAAACGGATGTGCTTCACAGTAACTGATCAACGCCCTAATCAAACGGATGTGCTTCACAGTAACTGATCAACGCCCTAATCAAACGGATGTGCTTCACAGTAACTGATCAACGCCCTAATCAAACGGATGTGCTTCACAGTAACTGATCAACGCCCTAATCAAACGGATGTGCTTCACAGTAACTGATCAACGCCCTAATCAAACGGATGTGCTTCACAGTAACTGATCAACGCCCTAATCAAACGGATGTGCTTCACAGTAACTGATCAACGCCCTAATCAAACGGATGTGCTTCACAGTAACTGATCAACGCCCTAATCAAACGGATGTGCTTCACAGTAACTGATCAACGCCCTAATCAAACGGATGTGCTTCACAGTAACTGATCAACGCCCTAATCAAACGGATGTGCTTCACAGTAACTGATCAACGCCCTAATCAAACGGATGTGCTTCACAGTAACTGATCAACGCCCTAATCAAATGGATGTGCTTCACAGTAACTGATCAACACCCTAATCAAACGGATGTGCTTCACAGTAACTGATCAACGTCCTAATCAAATGGATGTGCTTCACAATAACTGATCAACACCCTAATCAAACGGATGTGCTTCACAGTAACTGATCAACGCCCTAATCAAACGGATGTGCTTCACAATAACTGGACCAAGATGGCCTGTAGCTTATGTCAGATATTGCCAGCACCTACGGGTTTAATGGCAAATCAGAAGAAGAACAAGCAGAAGAAGAAGAGGAGGAGGTAGAGGAGGAGGAGGAAAAGAAGAAGAAGAAGAAGAGGAGAGGAGGAGGAGGAGAGGGGGGAGGAGGAGGAGGAGGAGAGGAAGAAGAAGAAGAAGAAGGAGAAGAAGAAGAAGAAGGAGAAGAAGAAGAAGAGAATGAGATGATGATGATGATGATGATGATGATGATGATGATGAACAGGAAGAAGAAGAAGAAGAAATATTCGGAGTGTCTCATAAAAAAAAATTCCTACATAAACTCTTTTCTTTCCTACAAAACCTTCAATACTTTATATATCGCCTTTCAAATTTTACTTATCTGAACAGAAGTCCTGAGTTGCTGAAAAATTTTCTGACTTTGCAATATTAATCCCTATACGATGAAATAAATTGTGGTACGCATCAACATGGAATCTACTTTATTTGTAAAGACATTACACCACACACACGCGCGTGCCAACACACACACACACACACACACACACACACAACACACACACACACACGCACGCACGCACACACGCACGCACGCACGCACGCACGCACGCACGCACACACACACACACACACACACACACCTCGCCCCCCCCCCCCCCCCCCCCCCCCCCCCCCCCCCCCCGTGTTAAAATCATTCTCTCCTAAAACTGTTCAAATCTCGCCGATATTCCCAAGGAAACTCGGCTGAAACCCCAATCAAAACTTCTTAAAAAATCCCTCCTTTCCTCCCCGAAGTTACGCAATTCCTCCTGCAACACCTGTGAAACTGTTCACAATGATCCTGCAACGCTCCTCCCCCCCTCCCCTCCCCCGCCCCTCCCTCCCCTCTTTCCCAACACTCTCCTGCAACTCCCGCAGCTTCTGAAACTCTCCACTAAACTCTTCTGAAGCTGGCCCGAACTGGAATGAAACTGCCAGTAAAGTCCGTCCAAAACTCTAAACTCTACCAAAACCTATTTGAATGCCCTCCATTTCCACCCTACCCCCACCACCCCACCCCCATGCCTCTCCATTCCCGAAAAAAAACATATTAACCAATACTTTACGTAGCTCCCGCCAAAAACACCATGACATTGTTTCTGTAAAAATCTTCTTGCGTTCCCTGAATGCCCCCCCTCCCCCCTCGATTCCCCCCCCCCCCTCGATTCCCCCCCTCCCCCCCCCCCCCCCCCCCCCCCCCCACAATCCTCCTACAAAGAAAAGATAATCCGCAGAAACTCTCCCAAACTCCATGCAAAACCCCAGTGACACAGTCCTCGAAAATACCTGAAATTTTGTCCTGAATACGTTTTAAACTTCCTTGAAACTCTGCCTGACATTTCTCTGAAGTTCCATGTAAACCAGTCTATGAAACTACTTCCGACACTTTATCAAATTTATCTCAAAATTTCTCTGAAACTGCAGGAAAAACGTCATCTGTGACTGCTCCGGGAAACATTTCTGATATTCTCTCACGAATTCCTCTGAAATTCCCTCAGAAATGTCCCACTCCTCTCCCCTCCTGCAATCCATCTTTAGGTATTCCAAAATCTGCAACAAAACTTTCCCGAAACTCCTCTGAAACTCCTTTGCACCCTATCGCTCACCCCCTCCTCCTTCGAAACTCTTCTTAAACTTGCCCTGAAACACTTATGCCATACGCCCTATAACTCGACACAAATATGTAGTAATCAATCATTGATCAAGACGGAACAAGCACACAGTTGCACTGATTGTTCGAGCCGACAAAACCTACCTGGGAAAAATAATGTACCGTCTGCATATTTTTGATGCCATTCTATGGAACTTCGAACACATCAAGCGGATTTTTATGTCTTTCCCGACGAGGAACATTTGCGCCTAGAAACATTTGAAGACGAAAACACTGAGAAAGTCACCGTCGTGAACAGAATACTTGGTCTTCCATGTGGAGAATGACGAAACATCGGCAGACCAGTTAGATTTGCTGGTTCACCGTCTGTGCGACTAGCACGCGCCCTTTTCACACCCCTTCATCAGATTGTCAAGGCATACGTAATTTTCCCTTGTCGTGAATTGCTTTTGTTATTGTTCATTGAAAAGAAGGATAGATTGTGAGTCTTTGCGCTTGCGTTCGTCTGTAAACATGTTCATCTATACACATATAGCACGCGCGCGCGCACTCACGCATGCACGCACGCACACATACACGCGCGCACGCACACACACACACACACACACACACACACACACACACACACACACACACACACACACACACATAGCTGTACCGAACAGTTGCACTCTTGTGGACAATCACAAAAACACATTAATGCACGAACGCACGCACGCACTCTCTCTCTCTCTCCTCTCTCTCTCTCTCTCTCTCTCTCTCTCTCTCTCTCTCTCTCTCTCTCCCTCTCTCTCTCTCTCTCTCTCTCTCTCTCACACACACACACACACACACACACACACACACACACACACGCATGCACGCGCGCGCGCACGCGCACATGCACCTTGGCGTACACATTTACGCCAGAACGCACGCATACGTGCGCGCACGCGCATGCACACACACGCGCGCGCGCGCACACACACACACGCTAGACCGCGCACATGCAAGCAAAATCCGGTACGGTGGCATTCGGTGAAAGAGGAAACCCCAGAACGCATTACCCTACACATTAGCTTTGTTTTCCATACTGAGTGGTATTGTTTTCGGATTAGGCACAATACGAGCACAGAGTGCACAGAGGAGGGAAAACCGATGAACGCTTTTGTAACCCCCTCCTCCCTCCCTCTCTCTCTCTCTCTCTCTCTCTCTCTCTCTCCTTTGGTCATTTACCTTACCCCCCCTCCCCTCCCACTACCTCCCCCTAACCGCACTCCTGCACCCTCCCCCTCTCAACCCCTTCTCTAGCATTCTTCACATACACTCACTAGATGCTTTGTGACTGGATAAACAGAATGACCGTTGAAGAGGGAAGAGTTTGTTCGATTAGCTTGTGTGTGTGCGTGCGCACGCGCGATGAGAGAGAGAGAGAGAGAGAGAGAGAGAGAGAGAGAGAGAGAGAGAGGAGAGAGAGAAACAGACAGAGACAGAGATTGCGATGTGCGTGTGCATGTGTGCGTGGGTGACTGTGTGTCTGTTTGTGTAAGCGTGTGTGTGTGTGTGTGTGTGTGTGTGTGTGTGTGTGTGTGTGTGTGTGTGTGTGTGTGTGTGTGGTGTGTGTGTGTGTGTGTGTGTGTGTGTGTGTGTGTGTGTGTGTGTGTGTGTGTGTGTGTGTGTGTTAGAGTGTTAATATAAAAACAAATATTCCCTGATATTTCAAACTGTTGTGACACAGTTTTGTAGGTGCTGGTATCGACTGGATCTTTCGTAATGTATTACGCAATGCTATACGTAGGCAGCCACTTTCCATCTTCAGAAGGCTGAACTCCATTTCAGACCGTTGAAGATGATGACGACTCCGCGAGCTTACCATGACAGAAAACGTTCACTCCAACAGCACACTGCATGGCGATACAAACAGTTGAACACAGTCCTCCTAGACAAACTGGTATCACACCCTTGCCAGGGCTAAGGCAGCATGTAGTCACAGGATTTGTGGTGTAACCTTACTGGAAGACTACCCCTTCACTTCACTGTCTTCATAGATACTGTGAGATCCGCTCAGTCAACGATGTAAAGGGGGCAGGATCAACATCTGGCTCCGCTATTCCCATCATTCACCTCTGCCGGAGTTCCCTTTGCTCGCGTACGTCACTGACCACTTCCGGGTCAGAGAAGTTTTCATTTTGGCTGGGCCGCCCTGTCAGGTAAACCACATAACCGCCAGTTTCTTCCTTTCCGCTTTTCAGCGAGGTCGGCCCACAGCCTGAACGTGGCCTTTTGTCTTCGTGCGATTCACTGTGTTTGTGTGTGCTTCAAATTGGACTTTTATCCGCCGCGAAGCGTGGCTAACCGAGAGGCAGACGCAGGGCCAATTAGATGAACGGGAAACAGTGAATGCCTTCAGTGAGAACAATAGAAAACCCGAACAGCGAAGGTGAAGTTTCTGATCCTGTCTTCATCTAAATCTTTGACTATATTTAGACCAAGGACCCCAGTGGGTGGGGTGGGGGGCGGATAATCAACTGCGGCGAGCCAGCTTCACTGGCCCCTTTGTGAACTTGCAGACAGGAACAGTGTCGACAGACGGAAGGGAAACTTACATTCGGTCATGAAGTTTGCAGCATGGAGTGTGTCAACATTGATATTTTACTCACAAATCTGTTGTGAAAACAGTGTTTGTTTTTCTTTAAATGACCTAATATTCGTCTCCCCTCTGCAATACATTGCGTCTCTCCTAATGTATCATTTTTCGCGTGGTGACGAGCGAGGGTGACTAAAATAGTCACAAGAATACCGACACAGGACGAAAACGAGCCAAAATACAAATGAACACACAAAACATTGCCAAACAACGCCTTTTTTGTACACAACACAAAACAGACAAGTATCTTTTCAACAAGTACGTTTTCTTTAGATACCACAACTCATAAACGTACAACGTCTACAAAAAATTTTCCCTAGATGGCTTTTAGCAGACATTATGGCGGGGCGATTCTGGTGTTGTCTATGTCCTAGTTTAGCAGCCCCCCTTTGGCTCGGCGTCGTTGATTGGCGCTCACACGGACAGAGTGGCTTCTCCCTGTGAGCGCGTCGATCAATGAATTAGGGACAATGAAAGGGGTGGGGGCTTCTAAACTGGGACTTTGCTGTATTTGCCTAGTTGCTTGGAATCTTAAATGGACAACAATCTCTCGATGCACGTGAACAAACAACAGAACAGTCAAGTCATCAAGATTTTGATGTGAGCCGCTCAGATGATGAAAATCTCAAAAGCGAATAGACAAGCACATACACAGGGAAGCACACATTTACACACCTGGAAATGTTACAGTTTCTGGACAAATTCTGGTCTTTGGAGTGTGGCCGAGTAATGCTGCTTTGTGCTCTACAGTATGGTGATCATCTGGACTATACATTTATAAACCATGAACTATCTTTTTTTTTGCATGTGCAACAAAGTGAGTCTGAAATCACACTATTGCACAATCTTAATAAACTGTAAAAAAGAAAAGATTAAAAATTTAAAAAATGCATGTACACAAAATCTGCGACATTATCTGCCTACGTTTTAGTCTCATTGTTTTATTTCTAAATAAAAGATGTACACATTTGTGTAACTAACAGGTTCTGTCACACACACACACACACACACACCACACACACACACACGCACCACACGCACGCACGCACGCACGCACGCACGCACGCACACACACACACACACACGCACGCACGCACGCACGCACCCACCTGCGCGCACACATCATGCATACTGAAAACGATATTCAAATTTTCACTTGGACCCTGTCCCTGCCACTGATAGAGTTACCACGTTCTTGTCTTGGTAAGATTTTTCATCATCTCCTATTCCACGTGCACAAATGTTCTGGTTTTGGAACCAAGACATTTAACATGGTACCGTACCAGGACCTGGAGGACTCCAAACGATAAAGTCACACGCTCTCATTGTCTGCAGTGTATTCAAAACCCATGATAACAGGCTAATATGACTAACAATGACAAAGGGAAAAAGGGAGGATATTCTTCCCGTGTGTATTTGAACCCTGCGTTAAGTGCACCTGATTCTTCCAACTGGCGTATCTCAGACTTGAACATGTGAAATGACGCGAGCAAAACATTGCTCTGTCCGGGTTGAAGAGATCGCCGTTGGGAGTGGTCTTCCGCATCAGCGAATCCGTCTGTTCTGCATGTCCTCCTTTCTTTGATGTTTTATGGAAGGAAAGGTCTTTTTGTCGCCCCCTGAATCGTGCATCCAAGAATGACACTCCAAGATCCCCTAACCATGTTGAAATTGCACTCACAGATTTCCTATGCAGGTTGAAATTGCACTCCAAGATCCCATGAGCATGTTGACATAGCACTCCAAGATCCACTAAGCATGTTGAAATGGCACTCCAAGATCCACTAATCATGTTGATATGGCACTCCAAGATCCACTTAGCATGTTGAAATGGCACTCCAAGATCCACTTAGCATGTTGAAATGGCACTTCAAGATCCACTTAGCATGTTAAAATGGCACTCCAAGATCCACCTAGCATGTTGAAATGGTACTCCAAGATCCACTAAGATCCACTAAGCACGTTAAAATGGCACTCCAGGATCCACTGAGCATGTTGAAATGGCACACCAAGTTCCCCTGAGCATGCTACAATGGCACTCCAAGATCCACTTAGCATGTTGAAATGACACTCCAAGATCCACTAAGCCTGTTAAAATGGCACACCAAGATCCACTTAACATGTTGAAATGGCTTTCCAAGATCCACTAAGCATGTAGAAATGGCACTCCAAGATCCACTCAGCATGTTGAAATGGCACTCTAAGATCCGCTTGTTTTTTTCCTACATAAATGATCGAAACTGAAAGACGGGCAAGGAAACGAACCAAGATTTCGGAAAGGAAAGATCCTGATATTATCAACTGTGCCAACCAACAAGGAAATGAATGTTTACTTCTGCTGACTCTGAACGACACTACGATGCAGGATTTAGAAGAATCGAGGACAGAAAAAGAAAGTGCAGAAAAGAAACTAACAGAACGTTTAAAAATCAGTGCCAGGGGGTAGGGAAAGAAAGGATGGTGGTAACATTTCTTTCTCTATTGCAAGAATAAAAACAATGCACCAGTATGTTGTCGAACACACGCCTGTAGTCTGCCAATGTCCGAGAGAACGTCCTCGACAGATTGCTGCTCAGCACTCAGAAATCTGTGACCGAAGTGCTTCCAAAACCTCTCCAGCAAAACAGTCTCGACAGGAAGTCTGTATGTTGATCTCTGTACCATAGAAACTGTTGTGATATCACTTCAGGAACAGCCTGTTCATGCTCCATTTTCACGTGCATTTTAAAAGGAAAGAATGTCAGAGAGATTAGCTTGTTTGAGTTCTTTTGCTTTTGTTTGTTTGTTTGTTGGTTTTGGTTTTTTTTTTTATTCACGCCTTGTTTACACACACATCCTTTCTCTCTTTCTTTTGCTTGTTTGTTGTTTGTTTGTTTGTTTGGTTTGGTTTTTTTTTTATTCACGCCTTGTTTACACACACATCCTTTCTCTCTCTCTCTCTCTCTCTCTCTCTCTCTCTCTCTCTCTCTCCACACACACACACACACACACACACACACACACACACACACACACACACACACACACACACACACACGCACGCACACACACACACACACACACACACACACACACACACACATGCACGCATGCACGTACGCACACACACACGCACGCACGCACACACAAACATACATACACACATACGCTGTGCGCACGTGATCACATGCACGCACATGGTCAATGACAGCCAGTGCCATACCGACGCCGAAGAGTAGTGTTCTTTAGATAAATAAATCGGAAGACATGCTATTATCATGACGTTAAGTACGTCAACATTAAGGAACATGGTAACAAGTGTGTCAATATTCAGCTACGTAACGCACGCACGCGCGCGCGCGCACACACACACACACACACACACACACACACACACACACACACACACACACACACACACACACACACAACAAACTGAACTGAACACTGATCACATGGGGGATGTAAAGCAAAAAGCAAATAACGTAAACAGTAAATCCACAACAAATATGAATTAAAACAATGCTACTATCTTAATATCCATGGATGCACGCACACACGAAATACAATAATAAATGCCAAACTCTACCATCCATCTATAACTATATTAAATGTGTACGTTCATCATTAGTTTAAACGTACATTAGTTTATCTTCCCAGTTTTAGCTTTTTTTCACCCAAACTGATTTTCAGTTTTTGTTAATTCATTCTTGTTTTCTTAATTAATGTTGGTCTGATGAGATTCTTTTATTCCTTATGTTGTTTGCTTCCGCGATGAAATTTGCCAGCGATATTATGATATCATTTCCAGAGGCAAGAATCGCTTCTAGATTATGTCTTTCCGAAACCTTTTAAGAAAACAAGTTATATCTAATCCATTTTAAATCATACACAGGGCAATGACATATAAAGTGTCGTTCATCTTCAGCTTTTTTACAACACATTAGACACAAACGATCTCTTTCTTGTTCGTCAGTAAACCATCTTTTGTTAGCATTTGTTCCGCTAGTTCTCATTCTGTCTTGCCAGAAGACTTCGATGCCACTTGTTTCTTATTACTGAAATAAATATATTTTTCAGCCTGAAAAACATTTTAAAATGAGGAACACCCGCTATAGTTTGTGTTTTCTTCGATATGAGAGTGCCAGTTTTGTTTATATGTATTGATTATACGATCTTTAAATTCCGAGATAAAAGCAACACACTCTCAGAGCTCCGGCGAGAAGTTATCGAACCAAATGAGAGAGAGAGAGAGACTCAAGACTCAAGACTCAAATCGTTTATTCATAAAGGCCTTAGCCCCTTAGAATGGGGATATACATTATGATTCATGTCGCAGATTGACACTGACTTGATCATGTTACATAAACACTTCGCCTCTGGAATGCTTTATATAGATAAATAGCCAACTGTTTAACAGTACTCTCATTTGATGATGACATTAACAAAACTAATTTAAAGAAACAAGGATTCTTGAAATATTTTTGTGGTAGGAATAGGTCTCTGAGATCTTGTAATACTGGACAAGTTAATACAAAATGGATTTCATCTTCTTTCGAATTTCGACACAATGGACAAATCAGACTTCTATCACGTGACTGCCTGTAACGAAAGTAATGAGAAGCAATATCAGACACACCAAATCTGAACTTAGTCATGATACGTTTTATATGTTTGTCTATTTTCATTGACATATAAACAGGTATACAGTGTAAATGACTAAAAGCTCTATAGAACTCAAATCTGGTACTGTTCTGCACATGTGAATTCCAGTTTTGCCAACTACAATCAATTAATCTTTCTCGGAATACCCGAATAAAAACATTCATATCACCAACACCTTGGTTCATCCATACAAAACCGAAACCATACGCATACAATTTCATCCGCACATTTGTCACCCAGTTTTTCTTTCCTCTATTATCCAAGTCTAACAACATTCTATACGCTTTGAGTGGCAATCTGTGATCCTCCATCTGAACAATTTTTAACCAATATCGAACACATTTCACAACAGAATTCAAATACATGGGATATCTAGACGTTTCACCATATACCAAATCATTCGGCGTTTGCAACGATACCCCCAGAAACTTCTTTAGAGCAAAAAGATGGATTTTTTCACAGTGCACAGCAGCAGCATCAAGGCCCCATATTTCAGCCCCGTACTGTATCACAGGTTGAATTTGGCAATCAAATAGTTTCAAAAACAAAGTAAGGGAATCGTTATTTAGCAATGACAGTTTTTTCATAAGACACAATAATGCACTTTTTGCCCTACTAGCTAAATCCTTGCAAGCAAAGGCAAAACTCAAACGCGTGGAGAAGTAGATACCAAGATATTTATATACATTAACAACAGGCATTAAGGATCCATTGTATGTCCATCTTTCTCTCGCCGCAAGATATCCTCCCTTCCTAAATACAATTATATTGCTTTTTGCCATGTTGACTTTTAACTGTAATGAAGCAGCAACTCCTTGTAAAATATTTAACTGAGTCTGTAATCCAATCACTGTTTCTGATAACAAGACCACGTCATCAGCCAAGAGGAGAATGAAAATCTCTAGAACATCATTTATAAAATTTGCACCGTGCCTTCCACGTTGTGTGATTTCCTGAGTCAGTTCATTAATAAATAAGGAAAACAAAACAGGGCTGCAAACATCACATCTCTCTCTCTCTCTCTCTCTCTCTGGTGTGAGAGAGAGAGAGAGAGAGAGAGAGAGAGAGACAGACAGACAGACAGACAGACAGACAGACAGACAGACAGAGACAGAGACAGAGAGACTTATACTCGTGTGTGTGTGCGCGTGCGTGCGTGCGTGCGTATGTGTGTGTGTGTGTGTGTGTGTGTGTGTGTGTGTGTGTGTGTGTGTGTGTGTGTGTGTGTGTGTGTGAGACCACATTACAACGAAAACACATTAGATAAAGATTCATTAGCCAAGTGCTGAATTTGCACACTGCTGGTAGAATCTGCTGATGACATTCCCCATGTCACTCTGTTGACTGAAGATCGTGAGATCACACAAGTGCTGTGAAAACATCAGTATCAATTTCATGCGTGTCATGTTTCTGTGTGTGTGTGTGGGGG
>CM065727.1:68953116-68958116 GCA_033310375.1 Conus canariensis
GATAACAGAACAGGTAGAAATACAGCGGAAACCACAGAAGATAACAGAACAATAGAAATACAGCGGAAACCACAGAAGATAACAGAACAGGTAGAAATACAGCGGAAACCACAGAAGATAACAGAACAGGTAGAAATACAACGGAAAGCACACAGAAGACAACAGAACAGGTAGAAATACAGGGGAAACCACAGAAGATAACAGAACAGGTAGAAATACAGCGCGCGGAAACCACAGAAGATAACAGAACAGGTAGAAATACAGCGGAAACCACAGAAGATAACAGAACAGGTAGAAATACAGGGGAAACCA
Organism: Conus canariensis; assembly: GCA_033310375.1. Taxonomy (NCBI): domain Eukaryota; kingdom Metazoa; phylum Mollusca; class Gastropoda; order Neogastropoda; family Conidae; genus Conus; species Conus canariensis. Next base: position 68,953,429 of record CM065727.1, read on the forward strand.
CAGAAGATAACAGAACAGGTAGAAATACAGCGGAAACCACAAAAGATAACAGAACAGGTAGAAATACAGCGGAAACCACAGAAGATAACAGAACAGGTAGAAATACAGGGGAAACCACAGAAGATAACAGAACAGGTAGAAATACAGCCGAAACCACAAAAGATAACAGAACAGGTAGAAATACAGGGGAAATCACAGAAGATAACAGAACAGGTAGAAATACAGGGAAACCACAGAAGATAACAGAACAGGTAGAAATAAGCGGAAACCACAGAAGGTAACAGAAAAAGTAGAAATACAGCGGAAACCACAGAAGATAAACAGAATAAAACAGGTAAAGAAATAAATAGGGAAACCACAGAAGATAACAGAACAGGTAGGAATACAGGGAAACCACAGAAGATAACAGAACAGGTAGAAATACAAGGGAAACACAGAAGATAGCAGAACAGGTAGAAATACAGGGAAACACAGAAGATAACAGAACAGGTAGAAATACAAGGGAAACCACAGAAGATAACAGAACAGGTAGAAATACAGGGGAAACCACAGAAGATAGACAGAACAGGTAAAAATACCAGGGAAACCACAGAAGATAACAGAACAGGTAGAAATACAGGGGAAACCACAGAAGATAACAGAACAGGTAGAAATACAGGGGAAACCACAGAAGATAGCAAAACAGGTAGAAATACAGGGGAAACCACAGAAGATAACAAAACGGTAGAAATACAGGGAAACCACAGAAGATAACAGAACAGGATAGGAAAGAAATACAGCGGAGAAACACAGGAAAAGAAAACAGAACAATAGAAATACATCGGAAACCACAGAAGATAACAGAACAGGTAGAAATACAGTGAAAACCACAGAAGATAACAGAACAGGTAGAAATACAGCGGAAACCACAGAAGGTAACAGAACAATAGAAATACATCGGAAACCACAGAAGATAACAGAACAGGTAGAAATACAGCGGAAACCACAGAAGATAACAGAACAGGTAGAAATACAGGGGAAACCACAGAAGATAATAGAACAGGTAGAAATACAGCGGAAACCACAGAAGATAACAGAACAGGTAGAAATACAAGGGAAACCACAGAAGATAACAGAACAGGTAGAAATACAGGGGAAACCACAGAAGATAACAGAACAGGTAGAAATACAAGGGAAACCACATAAGATAACAGAACAGGTAGAAATACAGCGGAAACCACAGAAGATAACAGAACAGGTAGAAATACAGGGGAAACCACAGAAGATAACAGAACAGGTAGAAATACAGGGGAAACCACAGAAGATAACAGAACAGGTAGAAATACAAGGGAAAACAGAAGATAGCAGAACAGGTAAAAATACCAGGGATACCACAGAAGATAACAGAACAGGTAAAAATACCAGGGAAACCACAGAAGATAGCAGAACAGGTAAAAATACCAGGGAAACCACAGAAGATAACAGAACAGGTAGAAATACAGGGGAACCACAGAAGATAACAGAACAGGTAGAAATACAGGGGAAACCACAGAAGATAATAGGACAGGTAGCAATACAGGGCAAACCACAGAAGATAACAGAACAGGTAGAAATACAGGGGAAACCACAGAAGATAACAGAACGTCGAACAGGTAGAAACACAGGGGAAACCATAGAAGGTAATAGAACAGGTAGAAATACAGGGGAAACCACAGAAGATAACAGAACAGGTAGAAATACAAGGGAAACCACAGAAGATAACAGAACAGGTACAAATACAGGGGAAACCACAGAAGATAACAGAACAGGTAGAAATACAAGGGAAAACAGAAGACAGCAGCAGAACAGGTAGAAATACAAGAGAAACCACAGCCACTTTTGCCCTGAAATCCATGAATGATTCAAAAGAAAGGGAAAAAAAAACACTGGCAGTAGTAAAAGACGTGGAACATGCATTCAACAAATCCAGTTTTCGCTTCTCATGGATCGTCCCATTGACTCTTCAGTCTGCTGGGCACTTTGCAAAGGAGGATTGCAGCAGCTCTTCAGAGCGAACCGTCATCCTACGACTTTGTGACAGGGTGTCTGAACGTTATTAAACTGTCAATGGGTTTACCTCAAGGTTCTCCTTCTTCTCCACTTGTTTTGTACAATGTTTACACTAAAGCCTTGCAGAACTCAATAGAAATGGGATTGCTTGAGTGTTGACACTGTCAGTTGACGGTCTGATTTTACAAAACGTCAAAGAATGCAGAAGAAAGAATAAAGCAGCACGGCAGCGGCTGAAAAACATCGCTCAGTGGTGTCAAGAAACGCGATCGTCCATAAGACACTGGTCTGCACGCTAAACAACAAGACATTAGTGAAATTAGCCTTACCAGTTTCCTTCAACGGAACACAAATCAATCCGTTGACAACGTACGCTGATTGGATATCGGCTTTGACAGAACGCTGGCTTTTAGGTTAAAAAAAAAAACATAATTAGAATATCATACTCAAATGCAAAAAGGGTCTGACTGTCAAGAAAGCAATGGCAACTAAAGGCATTCAACCGCGCGATCACAATCATTTACTGACTGTATAAGGTAGTAACACTCAGTGTAATTGATTGTGGATTAGAATTGTTCGCAGCGATCTTCTTGAATAAAAAGCATTCAAAATGATCAAAATAAAGCACTGAGACAGCTTGGGAACTACGAAGGACACACCAATTGGAACTATGCGACACCTGCTTGACTTCCGTTCAATGCAGGTCAGATACAAGGTAGGACAGGATGACAGATTGAAATTTACTGTGAGACGATTTTCTTTGTTTTAGGTTTGAGGAAGGACAAACGCTATGAGACACTTTTTTTTTATTTTAAGAAATTCTGTAGTGGTGATGCTGTGGAGATGACGACGGATGAAGATGGTGATAGTAGTATGCTACTTTCATGTAGATAGTACCATTGCAGTTTTCCTTATAGGTGTGTTTGAGTCCGTGCGTGCGTGCGAACATGCGTGCGTGCGTGCGTGCGTGTGTGTGTGTGTGTGTGTGTGTGTGTGTGTGTGTGTGTGTGTGTGTGTGTGTGTGTGTGTGCGTGCGTGCGTGCACACGTGCTTGCGTTCTGCTTGTGAGTGTGTGTATGTTAGCTTCCGTTGAGTTGGTGCATGTGTGCGTGCGTGCGTGCGTGCATGCGTGCATGCGTGCATGCGTTGTGTGTGTGTGTGTGTGTGCGTGTGTGTGTGTGTGTGTGTGTGTGTGTGTGTGTGTGTGTCTGAATGAACGTGCCTGCGAGTATATACCGAGAGATATAAAGCGAGACAAGCAGACAGAAACGGTGGGGAAAGTGAATGGAGAAGAGAAGCGGTAGCAGTAGGAGGAGAAAGAGAGGAAGGAAGGAAGGAAGGAGACAGCGAGTAAGCGAGAGAGAGAGAGAGAGAGAGAGAGAGAGAGAGAGAGAGAGAGAGAGAGAGAGAGAGAGAGAGGACCCTCAACAAAACTCAAACTCAAACAGTTTAATTGCAAAGGCCACCAACCTATCTGCAATGAGGTCAAAAACAAAAGTAGAACACATACGCGCTCGGCGCATATACTGAAACTTATGAAAGAGAGAGAGAGAGAGAGAGAGAGAGAGAGAGAGAGAGAGAGAGAGAGAGAGAGAGAGGAGACAGACAGACAGACAGACACAGACACACAGACACACCGACAGAGGCAGAGACAGAGAGAGGAGTATAGTGATATGGAGTGGGAGAAAAAGGAGTTTTCGGATAAGGGTGAGTGGAGAACGACCAACATCAGCAGAAGACTCGTCTAATATAGACACCGTCCTTGAAAAAACAAACAAACAAATAAACAAAACCCTCACTCCTAACACGTCGACCATGAGAGGCCTAGTTAAACACAAACCCAAGCCCTTGTTTTCACGTGCATGAAAGAAACAAAAACATAACAAAACAAAACAAGAGAAAAAGACAGCCTCCCCCACCCCATCCCCTTGCTCCCCAAACCAGCTGCTTATAGGAAAATGGACATCCCTTGTTTGGTCAGGGTATGATGCACTATCTGCTTCCTGCTGCAATCGATTGTTCGATTCTCTCTCTCTCTCTCTCTCTCTCTCTCTCTCTCTCTCTCTCTCTCCTCCTCTCTCTCTCTCTCTCTCTCTCTCCTCTCTTGATGGAGTCAGAACGGGTGTGCAAGAGAGGTGTGCACCACAGCGCACTGCCATTCAACGGTCCAGCTCTTCTTGCCTTTGGATACGACGCTGCGCGCAGACCAAGACTGGAGAGCAGGGATTGTACCGAGAGAGAGAGAGAGAGAGAGAGAGAGAGAGAGAGAGAGAGAGAGTGTGTGTGTGTGTGTGTGTCTGTATATGTGTGTGTTTGTTTTGCATCAAGGCTCAATAAGGAGAGGGGACTCTAATCTTTTGTATGTAGGGAACACCGCAAGCATGGGACGCACATGACATTAACCAGGTAAGTAATGCTTTCTCCCTTTTTGTAGCGGTCTTTTTTTTTTATCAAACCTAGATAAAGAACTTGCTTCGATGTTCTGGGGATTAGAGTTCAGTAAGGGTTTGCAAGAGGAGACTTTACGTAAGAGTACATGGGACGCCTGTGCCCCTGACCAAGCAAATAAAAGCTGCTCCGTATTTGTAGCGGTCTTTTTTCTTCTCGGTATTAGTAGCGGTCTTTTTTTCTTCTCGGTGTTAGTAGCGGTCTTTTTTTCT
>CM065727.1:68965616-68973116 GCA_033310375.1 Conus canariensis
ACACTGACCTACAAACAGTCACAGAGGGCGCCACACATCACTGAAGGAGTTGACTGTCGGCTTTAGAACACTCTGTGCAAGACATTGGGCTCAAAAGAAGCACAGGCCCTAGAGGCGGGGACCATTAGTAACCGCTTTCACTTTCCCTGTAGACATGTGGGAAAACTTCAGACAGTTGGGAAGCCGAAAGAGCGGGGGGGGGGGGGGGGGGGGGGGGGAGGGGGGGGGATGAGGCAAGGGGAAGAGAGGGAAGGGAGGAGAGCTTGGAGGAAAGCGCGGGGAAAGTGTGGATGGGGGAAGATTCCGGATAGGGAGAGGAGGAGGAGTGGGGAGGGGGGGGGGGGGAGGGATAAACTGGGAAGGCGTTAGACTTGCTTTAGACAGATCTAGTGTGCTTTGTAACGTTGAAAGATAGAGATCAATGTATTTGCGTAGTGCTTTACGTGTTACGATCGATTGTCCGGTGTGACGCTTTTCCAACCCGTGACGTAGGAAAAGGTGACACACAAGCATGAAAATTACGGAAAGTGATTTTTTTTTGCCCCCCCCCCCCCCCCCCCCCCCTCCCCAGGAGACTTCTAGAACGTCCATGAAAAGCTTCCATAAGTTTCTTGAATTTGTTTCTAAAGTATTCCACGCACTTTAACTGGCTACAGTATTCGTTCTTGCTATAGTATTCCATGCGTTTTGACTGCTCTCCCCTGCTCCCATGGCACTTGAACTTTTGTTGGTTTCTCTCCCATTGAGTGTCAATAACCGGAGATTCTACGTTTTGAGAAAAGTGGTTTATGGATTTTTGTTTTTAGTTCAAGAGTATGTTTCTATCTTCGGTACAGTTGTACAGGTCCTATGAAAATTGAATTTGTAAATCTGGTACTGGAAGCTGCTTGAAGACTTTAAACTTTTCAATCTTTCCTCAAAAACTGATTGAACTACCTCTTGCCTTTCACACACACACACACACACATACACACACACACACCTACAAACGCACGCACGCACGCAAGCACATAGCCTACACACGTGCATGTGTTCGCAAAAAAAAAAAAAAACTACCCTAAATATATATACATAGATTATTAACTGGCACACGGTCTGCTTTTGTCAAAAACACAATCTAACCTAGCTAAAAACAAAAAACAAAGTCTACCTTTGCTTTAAAAAAAAAAAAAATGTAAAGGAACAGTCTGTTCATTGCGAAAAAGTAGTCTAGCCTTCGAAATACATAAAACATTAATCCTTGCTAAAGACACAAAGTCTGCCTTTGGTTTAAGAGACAGACAGACAGACAAAGAAGTCGAGCCGTAATAGGAACGCAAAGTTTAGCCTCTCGACATAACGGGATAATACCCTTAATTCATTTATAAACTATAACCTGACAAATACTGTGGAAATGTAAATATACAGAGTTCAAGAGAGAGAGAAAAAAAAAACGCAGATCGCAATATCATCTTTCTAACAAAACGCACGATCTTTGTACGGGACGAGGGGATGGAAATGAGTGGGAGAGAGGGGGAGGGAGAGTATTAGTGGTCCTAGTCACGGGGGATCTGTGGGAAAGCTTGCTTAACATGTCTTTTTTCATATGCCTAGATCTCCACTAAATGTGTATATCAAGTCTCTACTTTAAAGAGGTGGAAGCCCTTGTTAGCAATACAAACACGTGGAACATAAACATAGATAATATCCCTTATAAACTCTCGTTTATAGCAGACTAGTCCAATCGAGGAAGACAGCCATATATTATTGGTAGCACAAACATGTCAAACAGTGACATACACAATAATCATTCACAACTCGTTTGTCTGATCTGTCCCAATCGATTGAGGGTTTTTTTGTTGTTGTTGTTGTTGTTGTTGTTGTTGTTTTTCTCTCTCTCTTCTTTTATTATTCAGTGGATTTAGTTGTTGGTTGTTTTCTTTTTCTTTTCTTTCTTTCTTTGTCTTGCCTTCCTGTCATTTCCAGTGGGTGTTGATGTCATATGCCCTGAAAATTTTTTTTTTTTTTTTTAAGTTTTCGCTTTTTGTGCGCTTTAAACGGCAGACCGGCTCTGCAGATACTTGTTATTGTTTTTAGGGGAAATTTAACTGGAGTGATTGAAAACTCTCCTTTACATGGTGCTTGCTCCTCAGTGATCAGTTGTTGTTGTTGTTGTTGTTTTTAATAGTGATTTGTACTCTTGGGGGGAAAAAGAGACTGCCTGTCACTTTGGCGGAAGCCACGGACCAGCCAAGAGGGGAGAGAGAGAGAGAGAGGAGAGAAGAGAGAGAGAGAGAGAGAGAGAGAGGAGAGAGAGAGAGAGAGAGAGGAGGAGGAGAGAGATCGGCTAAGAGGAGCAGAAGAGGACGAAGAAGTATGGACTTGAGAGAGAGAGAGAGAGAGAGAGAAGAGAGAAGAAGAGTGAGAGAGAGAGAGAGAGGAGAGAGAGTGAACTCTCAGCTACCTGTAGAACTTTTGATCTGGAAATTTGATGACATGCTTGTCTTCATGGAGAGAATGTACCATTTTTAGTGGCTGAAAAGAACCAGAGGAAAACCACTGGAAAATCTACGAAGAATGAGAGGGGGGGGTGGGGGGGGGGGGGGGGGGGGGGGTCTGTGAAACCAGAATGCATTGTTCTTTATGTGAGGTCGTCTGTATGACCTGAAGAAGAAATTTGTGATACTGGCGAATGGACTGTGGTCAGTGTGACCTAGATATACTTTCTGCGAGAACAGTGTTAACACCTTGTACAAAATGGAAAACATTCTTATTATTGCTGTAATGTCTTGTTGAATAACGTTTTGGAAAGAGAGAAAAAAAGGAAATGTCATAACCCCTCGCACCAAAAGAAGAGAGGCGGAATAGAAAGAAAAAAAAAACTTTTTTTCTTTTCTTTTTTTACCGGAGGAGAAATTTTAAAATCGTATTCTAGTTTGGTTTATTGAAAGAAAGGAATCAGATGTGTTGTTGCGTGCGGGACGCATGATTATCTCTGCGTGCATGTGAGTGTGTGCATGGGGACCGTCTTATGATAATACTGTAAATATTTGTATATTGTTAAGAAAGAGGCCCTTTGTCCTTTATTGTTAAATAACCCGAATCCGAGTTTCATCGACTTCATAATCCTGTCCAAATAGTCAGCTGTTCAGTATGGAGTTCGGATTAGGGCAGAGTCAATATAGTTAAAAGGCGCCCGCAATGCATGTATATTTTCGTTGTTGCATGTTCTAAAGTCACGTACGTATTCACATCTGTAGCATACTGGAACGACAAACTGTTACATAGCTAAAAGATACATTTCGCATGTGGTACCCATTCCCCTCCCCCCCCCCCCCCCCCCGCCCCCCCCCCCCCCCCCCCTCCGCGACACAAACACGCACACACACACGCAACATGCACACGCACACATCGCGCCGCGCCACCACACACCCACACACCTATCATACTGAGTTTTATGGACAATATGCTCCTTTGACACTCTGCTCCTTCTGTCCTCACCCCACCCCCAACTAACGCCCTCTCCCAACAGCTTGTCCTTCACGTCCTTCCTTCCACCTCCCTCTCCTTCCCACCCGACCACCCTCCCTTCCCCCCTCTCCTCCCCTCCCCATTGTTCCCTCACACCCAAGCCCGCTTCCAGTGTTATGTTGACTGGACAATGAACAGATTATCTGGGAGGAGAGGAGGGACGGGGAGGGGAGGGGGGAGGACGCGCGCGCGCGCGAGAGAGAGAGAGAGAGAGAGAGGGGGGGGGGGATTGAAAGTGGGGATGAAAGTGAGAAAAAGAGGGGGGCAGAAAGGGACGAGGGGGGAGAGAGAGAGAGAGAGGGAGAGAGAGAGAGAGAGAGAGAGAGAGAGAGAGAGAGAGAGAGGAAGGGAGAAGAAGAAGAGGAGAGAGAGAGAGAGGGAGGGAGGGAGGGAGAAGGAGACAGACAGACAGAAAGAGAGAGAGAGGAGAGAGAGAGGAGAGAGAGAAGAGAGAGAGGGAGAGAGAGAGATTGAGAGAGAGAGAGAGAGAGAGAGAGAGAGACAGACAGACAGACAGACGACAGACAGAGAGACGTGACTGGAGACGAGTGAGGCAATAACAAGAGAGACAAGAAAGGGAGAGAAGAGGATATCGTGGGAACGGTCGGTGGAGGAGAGAAAGGGGGGGGGGGGGGGGAGGAGAGAGAGAGAGAGAGAGAGAGAGAGAGAGAGAGAACGGGAGGGAAGGGGGGAACGAAGAAGATTGATTCTGCAGGTTTGTGCCAGAATCCAGATTTTATCTGAACAACAAATGTTTTCAATTTACCACGGGAGATTGAGGAGGACGTATTTAGGAGAGAGGTGAGTGGTGCAATATAGTTTCGTCTGCATAATGAACTTATTGAGGAGGACGTATTTAGGAGAGAGGTGAGTGGTGCAATATAGTTTCGTCTGCATAATGAACTTATTGAGGAGGACGTATTTAGGAGAGAGGTGAGTGGTGCAATATAGTTTCGTCTGCATAATGAACTTAGTTACAACACAGGAATATGTCATTCATGTACATACACTTGCACGCATATGTAATCCATCATCACAGCACCACAATCACACCACCTCACACTGTGTCATACACCATTGCAAACTCACGTAACTGTGACAGTAGACTTTATTTCTGTTCAGAGAAATAGTGACAGATTCAGCCATGAAGAAATGCTGGAAAGTTTTTCATTTCTTTTCTTTTTTCTTTTTGGGTCGTGGGACACTTAGACTCTCGACTGTCTCCCGGAAGCTGAGGGACACACACACACACACACACACACACACACACACACACACACACTCACTCACTCACTCACAGGCACGCACGCACGCACGCACGCACGCACGCACACACACACACACACACACACACACTCACACACACACACACACACACACACACACACACACACTCACACACACACACACACACACACACACACACACACACATTTTGTGAAAAGACGTTAAAACGAAAGTACTACTACCACTAGTACTACTACTACTACACACACACACACACACACACACACACACACACACACACACACACACACACACACACTTTTCGTGAAAACACGTATATTGAAGGTGCTGTAGTACTACTACAACAACTACCACTACTACTTTTACTGCTACTACTACTACTACTATTACTACTACTTCTACTACAGCTACTATTACTACTACTACTACTACAACTACTATTACTACTGCTATTACTACTACTACTGCTACAACTACTAAAATGAAATAAAGAATTACAATGAAACCTATCAGTAACGATGTCCATAAATCCTTACTTACATATTTTGGTCTTCAAAAGGAGGAGCTCGTTTAGAGAAAGTAGATGAAGTATAGAGAATGAAAACAATGTTCCAGAACAAAAAGACTTCAAAGATGCGAGTCGTTGTCGGCAGATTTGTTTAATTAAGACAAAGACAATAATGTTCCAAAGTGAAGAGTCGTTGATTGGACGGGTCGTTACCAGGAGTTAGATTCTCTACAAATAAAGACAATAACCTTCCAGTTAAAAAAGAAAAAGTTCTTAAAGGGATGGACAGATATGTTCCAGTAAAAAAAAAAAATTGTCCTTAAAAGGATCGAGTCGCTCCTGGGAGGTAAATTTAGTACAAAATTAGACAACGATGTTCCAGTAAACAAAAACAGGTCCTCAAATAAGAGCATTTGTTACTGGGAGGTAAATGTAGAGCAGATTAAAACAACAATCTTCCAGAGGGAAAAGCATGTCATTGTAGGAATGTATTTGTTGTTGGGAGATAAATTAGTACAGATTTTTTGGTGTGTGTGGGTCCATAAATTAGTACAGATTTTTTGGTGTGTGTGGGTCCTCCAACCTCCAATCTTTTTCCTAATTTTTTTCTTTCTTTTTTTTAGGCGCTTTTTTTTTTTTTTTTTTTAGCAGGGCCTATTTTTTTCCGGCTTTTTTTTTTCCGAAACCGTCTCTCACTCATCATGCATTGTGTGTGTGTGTGTGTGTGTGTGTGTGTGTGTGTGTGTGTGTGTGTGTGTGTGTGTGTGTGTGTGTGAGACAGAGACAGAGAGACAGACAGAGAGAGAGAGAGAGGGTATGGATGGAACAAACAGACAAAAAAGAAACACAGACAGAAAAAGATAAAGAGAGACACAGATATAATCAGACAGACAAAAAGGTTTAAGTCTGATAGTGTGTCAGTCCCTGAAAGAGGTAACGTAAGGTAATGTTGCTTATAGCCCAGCCGAACGGCAAACGGACATAATATCAGGGCTGCCACCGCGCTGAAGTCAACTCACGGGTCATTTAAAAAAGAAAAGAAAAAAAAAGAAAAACAAAAGGAAAAGTAGTGATACAGCTGAGGTCGTTACCTGGCCAGACCATGGTCACGCCTGTGATGATATTCATTCCGCCGATGTCTGCTGTCCCTCTTCGTGACCTCGGTGGCTGCAGACAATTCAGGACAAACACACACCGGTGCTCTTTCCACTGCTGTGGCTGGAACAGTCCTCTTTGACATTCCGCATGGATCTTCTCTCTCTCTCTCTCTCTCTCTCTCTCTCTCTCGCTTGCGTGCACGCCCGCACGCGCGCACATGCGTTTGCAGTATCAGTCTATAGTCTTATTGTCGATTTGTGTATTTGCTTTTTCTCCTGCAACACACACACACACACACACACACACACACACACACACACACCTCTCTCTCTCTCTCTCTCTCTCTCTCTCTTCTCTCTCTCTCTCTTCACACACACACACACACACGAGAAAGGGGAAGTACTCAATCTCGAACTCACATAAGCTTTTACGCAGTGATCTCCCTTTGATTATCAGCCACTATTGCCATCCTGAAGTAAGCGGTGATGTTTACTCATTAATAATAAAAGGGAGAGAAAATTGATGGCGAAGGCATCATTGCTAAAGATTCAGGTCTGATCTTTAGCCCTTATCGGCAACATTCATCCAGTCTATATGGAAAACGAAGTAGGTTTTCAACAGAAGGAACCTGACTCAGAGAGACCTAGACTGTTTGAAATTCGTTGTTTTTCGTGCTTGGCTCTTTACACGTCATAACATAACATATACGTCGGGCTGGTGATTCGCTGAATTTTGTCGATTTTTTTCTTTTCTTTTCTTTTTTGATTGATACTGGCTAAGACTGCTGCTTCCTTCTGGTCTATCGAGCGGAAAGTCGGCAGGGCTCATATTTGGTGGGTTTATTTTGTTTGTTTGTTTGTTTGTGGTTGTTTTATGACCGGTCTAGAACAGCGCTTTTTTTTTTTTTTTTTTTTTTTTTTTTCTTTTGTTTTGTTTTAAAGGAGGTGAAATTGTCGTTTGTTGTTGGGTTCCTTTTCCATTTGTTCATTTTCCTTTTCTTTTCTTTTATCTTTTTTTCCCCTGTCTTTGTCGTTTCTGTTGTTTCATCTGAAACAACAGGGAAAGACTGCGCCAAATGGATATCACTCGTGAAAAACTCACAGTGGTCACTGAACACTGATATGTCGACAGATAGA
>CM065727.1:68978116-68985616 GCA_033310375.1 Conus canariensis
GTGTGTGTGTGTGTGTGTGTGTGTGTGTGTGTGTGTGTGTGTGTGTGTGTGTGCGCGCACGAACGCAAGGCACCATGCAGATATGTAAAGTCCTTTCATCAGATTTCGGTAGAAACCCCATATTGCCCCTTGGCATGAATGACACGTACATATACAGTATGCATCCTACAACAAGAAAGAAAGAAACAAACAAAACAACTCAGAAATGATTGAAAAAACTGAGTGACTGACATTGGGATGGATGACACGGGAGATGAATGATTAGCGTCAGCAGGAGGCTCTTCAGTCGGCTCCACCCGAGTATGCAGCTCTTTCCTGTTGCATCCTGATGACAATCAGCCACCGTGGAGCGATGATTGGTGTAGTAGATTTCAAGCTAAAAGGTCGTGGGTTGAATCTCCGCAAAGAGACAATAAATCTGTTGCCCAGTTGCGGGGGCGTATGTACTGTTCATGCGAAAATTTGTGGATATACCCCAGTCCCCCGGCAAACAGATGTGCGTTGTTAGTAATCACGCCCAATGAAGTTGTCACACAATCTGTTATAGATCTATAACATCAATTTAGATCTGAATTTTGTGTTAACGTGGTTCTTTGACCATTTCATTTCAGATCCAGACCCATCCAACTGTCGTTTAGCTGTCGAAAAGCAAAGGGGATCTAAATCTGATCCTCCCTATCCCCATCGATTAATGCTTGTTTTTATTTGAGAAAAAAAAAAAAAAAATCTGTAACTTACCAGCGGGATGATTCCAAAGTGGTATTAATTTTCCCGGTACAAATTTGTCAATTATTGACAACAGAGTGTGATAAACTAAAGACATTATCACGTGGTCTTCAGCACTGAATGTTTAGAAAACGATGCCAATAAGCTTCCGGGGGAAGATTCAAAATAATAGACATGAGGTGCGGTCAACTGAACGACCAAAACATGTCAAAAGACGGAGGAAAGAGAGATCTCTGGACTAGATCTCTGACAGATCTGTTCCTTGATTTTAAATGATCAGATCGATGCAAAACTATGATTGGCGACGAAAGTAGCTGTACTCAACCATTTAGGGCACATCAAAAAGAGTGGGAGATTGTACTGCTTACTAATAATATACAAGTACGTTTCGTTGTTTCATTTTTCTGTCCTTTTCATTGTTCATGCTTTTGTTTGCTTTAAAGTATATAAATAATCAGTGCTTTATGACGATTTATTAAACAGTCTACAGAAAGGTCAGAGACTCTCTCTCTCTCTCTCTCTCTCTCTCTCTCTCTCTCTCTCTCTCTCTCTCTCTCTCTCTCTCTTTTCCATATGTTTCCCCAGCCCACCCCACCCCCACTCCCACTCTCTCCTTCCCATTCATTATCATTATTTTCATTTTTAGTTTTAGTTTTTGTTTGCTTATTATCATTTTTTTTTTTCATTTCTCTTCTATTTTCATTTGACGTTCCATTATGATTGCATGACCGCTTTGTTTCCTTGTTTGCTTTCTTACATCATTTCATTTCACTGCATGTTGTAGTCCCTACTCAGGGCGAGGACTGGATGTAAAAAGCACGTCAGTGCTTATCTATTATCCTCGTAAATAAAGAATTTTGTCTTGTCTTGTCTCTCTCTCTCTCTCTCTCTCTCTCTCTCTCTCTCTCTCTCTCTCTCTCTCTCTCTCTCTAAGTAACCATTAAAAATCTTTTCAGACAGTAAGATAGTCAAAATTATCACTGTGTACGAGGTCCTGTGCTACTGTGTACGAGGTCCTGTCTATCTGTTTTTAATACTTACCTGTTTCATAGCAAAGAGAGAGAGAGAGAGAGAGAGAGAGAGAGAGAGAGAGAGAGAGACAGAGAGAGAGAGACAGAGAGACAGAGAGAGACAGAAGAGAGAGAGAGGCCATAAAACAAGTAAAACAACAAAAATGAAGGGGATAACAAATAAGTGCGGTAAGCCATGATGAAATGAATGCACGCTCCTACCTCCAAACGATCGCAGTTTATGACACCCAACTGCCTAGCAGAAATGACAGCACAGAGCACACAGACCAAACAAAGAGACATATCCTCAAAAAAAAAAAAAAAGATGTTCCAAGCTTGCCTAACACACCCTGCACCTAACACATCCACACAACAACAACAAGTGGATAAATGAACAAACGCATATGAACATTTATTCAAGACTGGCACAGCCTTTTCGATCTTGAGTGTAGTCCAACGCATAGACAAACAGTAACACATATAGATAACCTCTGAATGGCATGAAGGGAACTCTTAACTGCGGCAGGGAACAGTAAACAGTAAACAACGTCTCTTGTTCCCGTGAGGAACAAAGTACACGCCCAGAATTCCAAACGGTTACTGCTCACAATACCGAATGGCCTAGCAGGTACGTATGACAGCTCACAGCACACAGAAGACATCCAATAGAAATGGTTGTTCCAAGCTTGCCAATAATTATACTCAATACCTGACACCTCTGCACAGCAACAACAACTGGGGAAACAAACGCAAATTAACATTCACTCAAGACTGGCACAGCCTTTTTAACCTGAAATGAGTCAAACAAACACATGAACGAACAGTACTAAATACAGGTAACTTCGATTTGATTGGTATGGAAGGTAACTTTAAATGAGGTAGAGAATAGGAAACAGTAAACAATGAACAAGAAGACAAATAGTTGGTTGACTGCAGGACCTGGATCAATAAGACAACTTGCCTGGGGTATGGTAGCAGGTCCTTGAGGAAGAGGTGGATGAGGGCGCTTCGGTTTAAAACCTTCTTTGCTCAGAGGGACAAGTGGGAATGGGTGACAGTGGGCAGGGAGAAATGGGGAAGTGAGGAAGTGAGCACTGCCAAAAAGCTGAAAAGTGAATACTGCTTGAAGATGAAAAGTGTTCAGCAAGGATTGAGGGGGAAGGAAGGAGAGAGTTGGAAGGGATGAGGGGGGGGGGGGTATAGAAGGAGAGGGCAGGGTGGGGAAGAAGAGAGAAATGGGCCAAGAGCAGAAGGACTGGGGGGGGGGGGGGATAAAGTAAATAAAAATAGTAATAATAATGTTAAGAGACAAAATCAAGATAAGTAAGAACAAAAGGGCTGTTATAGAGGAAAGTCAGTGTTTGATATTGATTCCACTTGGGTGGATAGTGCCAAGTTTGTGAATAAGGAGGGACTCTTGTTCTTTACGTCTTATAGAGGAAGATGAATTTTGCCAGACTGCAGCAATCTGCATGTGGGAGAGGTTGTGGCCGGAAGAACAGAAATGGTTTGCAATTGGTGTATTGTAACCGAGACGGACTGCTCGTAGGTGTTCTGTGAAACGGTCGTTGAGGGTTCTGTAGGTTTCTCCAACATACAGGAGGCCACAGAAGGAGCAAGAAAGAATGTAAACTACATTGCGGGACTGACAAGTGAAAGGGTTGCGTATGGAAATTTTGCCTGAGGGGCCACAGATGGTTGTAGAAGAGTTTAGGTGAGGACAGGTTTTGCATTTGGGTTGCTTGCATGGAGAATTGCCAGGTGGTGAGACTGTGTTTGTGGACAATTTTGAATGCACAAGAAGATCTCTGAGGTTGGTGTCACGTTTGTAGGCAACTAGTGGAGGCTGGGTGAAAATGTGTTTCAGGGAAGGATCAGTCTGCAGAATGTGGTAGTTCTTCATAAGGATGTTTTTGATGGCGAGGTTGTGAGGATGGAAGGTGATAGCAAGAACAGGCCTGTCGTCTGATGAAGGAGTGATCTTTTGCTTAAGAGCAGTGTTTCTGGGAATTCTAGAGGCCCTTTGTAGGGCTTCTTGGCAAATGGGTTCAGGGTATCCACGTTCAAGGAAAAATGAGATCATCATTGTAGATTGTTTGGCGAAATCGTCATCATCGCTGCAGATGCGTCGCAAACGAAGTAGTTGAGAGAAAGGAATGCTTGTTTTGGTGGAAGCAGGGTGACTGGAGGAGTACAGAAGGTATGAATGCGAGTCGGTGGGTTTGTAATGAACAGATGTGGTGAGGTAGGGTGAGTTGGGACAGATAGAGATTTTGATGTCAAGGAAGGAAATGGTAGTCTGAGTGATTTCAAAAGTGAATCTAAGAGCTGGATGAAATCCACTGACGAAGTCAATGAAGTTTTTCAGATCTTGGATTGGACAGGAGGCTGCACCGAGGCAATCGTCAATGAAGCGACGGAAAAAGTCTGGGAAAGTGCCTGTGTATTGTGAGAAGATCTTTTCTTCAATGTAGCCAACAAACAGGCAGGCGTAGCCAGGACCCATCCTGGTGCCCATGGCAACACCGCAATTCTGTTGGAAATGGTCAGCACCAAACTGAAAGTTGTTGAGTGTGAGAACAAGCTCAGCAAGACGGAGAAGAGTGGTGGTGGGTAGATTTCTGCTGTCTTTTGACAAGAAGTGTTTGAGGGCTGAAAGCCCTTCATGATGGGGAATGCTTGTGTAAAGTGCACAGACGTCCATGGTGAAGAGGTGACGGTGTTGGGAGCCAGGATGGAAGGAGAAATTTTGCAGAAGATCAAGAGTATGGTTTGTGTCCTTAAGAAAGGTGGGGAGGTTGGAAACGATAGGCTGGAGGATTTTGTCGAGAAACTGAGAGATCTGGACAGTGGGGCAGGAACAGGCAGAGACAATGGGGCGGCCTGGGTTATTTGGTTTATGTATTTTGGGAAGCAAGTAGAATTGGGAATCTTTGGGTTCAGAAACGACCAGGGAATGGGCTTCATTTGGGAGGTTTCCAGCGCTAATGCACTCGCGAATGGATTTTCTGATCAGGGTGTTATTGGTTTTGGTTTGACTGGGCTGTGAAGAGGTGTAGAATCTGGTGTCTGAGAGCTGGGAGAGTGCCTCGGCGATGTACAGGTCCCGCCGCCAGACAACAATAGCGCCACCCTTGTCAGCTGGTTTGACTACAATGTCTTTACGCTGGCGTAGTTCTCTGAGAGCTTGAGCTTCTGCTGAGGAAATGTTGGAGTGTCTGAGGGGTTTGGGTTTTAGAGCAGCGATTTGATGAGAACAGGTTTGGATGTAAAATTCTAGAGAGGGAAACTGGTTTGTGGGAGGGGTCCAGGAGCTGGGGAGGGAAGGAAAGGGAGGGAGGTCACTGTCAGGATCAGGTATAGATGGGGTGGTGTTGGTAGTGTTTTCAAAATGTGCCATGAGGCGTAGTCGCCTGAAGAAACGCTGACACTGAAAACAAGCGTCAGAACCATTGGCCTTGAACAAGAAGGGTAACTCTTGTCCCCATGATGAAATGAATAGCCCACACGCCCAAGACTCTTGACGAATGCTGCTCACGACACATTGTGTTGAAAGCAGTGCAAGAAATTTAAAGCGCAATGGGTTTTTTAACAAGGGACGCAACTTTCAGTGAAATGCAATCCATGTATAATAATCAGTAATCTCCCTCTTTTTCAGGTAAACCATGAAACTTGGAGCATGCTTGAACAAGGGAGGCAATTTCTGTGAAATAAGTCCTTCTATGATATTCGGTGATCTCCTTCTTTGTCTGGTGAACCATGAATCTGGAGCATTCTTGAGGGTGTCTGGCAGAAAATAAGTTAATGTACTCTGCTTTTCTAGAATTCCCCATGTTATCCATATAATGAGCGTATTTTCAGTCATTTTCTTCTTCTTCTTCTTCTTCTTCTCTCTCTCTCTCTCTCTCTCTCTCTCTCTCTCTCTCTCTCTCTCTCTCTCTCTCTCTCTCTCTCTCTCTCTCTCGTACCAGTACGCTGTTGCGGCAGTGAAAGGAAACGAGTCCTTAAAGTTCCAGTTTGAAGGCAGAGTGATTGCGGGCTGAAGTGGAAGAATGAGAAGTGTAGGTGTGTTACCACAGTGCCAGTTTGAAGGCAGAGTGACTGTGGGCTGAAGTGGAAGAATGAGAAGTGTAGGTGTGTTACCACAGTGCCAGTTTGAAGGCAGAGTGACTGCGGGCTGAAGTGGAAGAAGGAGAAGTGTAGGTGTGTTACCACAGTGCCAGTTTGAAGGCAGAGTGACTGCGGGCTGAAGTGGAAGAATGAGAAGTGTAGGTGTGTTACCACAGTGCCAGTTTGAAGGCAGAGTGACTGCGGGCTGAAGTGGAAGAATGAGAAGTGTAGGTGTGTTACCACAGTGCCAGTTTGAAGGCAGAGTGACTGCGGGCTGAAGTGGAAGAATGAGAAGTGTAGGTGTGTTACCACAGTGCCAGTTTGAAGGCAGAGTGACTGCGGGCTGAAGTGGAAGAAGGAGAAGTGTAGGTGTGTTACCACAGTGCCAGTTTGAAGGCAGAGTGACTGCGGGCTGAAGTGGAAGAATGAGAAGTGTAGGTGTGTTACCACAGTGCCAGTTTGAAGGCAGAGTGACTGCGGGCTGAAGTGGAAGAAGGAGAAGTGTAGGTGTGTTACCACAGTGCCAGTTTGAAGGCAGAGTGACTGCGGGCTGAAGTGGAAGAATGAGAAGTGTAGGTGTGTTACCACAGTGCCAGTTTGAAGGCAGAGTGACTGCGGGCTGAAGTGGAAGAATGAGAAGTGTAGGTGTGTTACCACAGTGCCAGTTTGAAGGCAGAGTGACTGCGGGCTGAAGTGGAAGAATGAGAAGTGTAGGTGTGTTACCACAGTGCCAGTTTGAAGGCAGAGTGACTGCGGGCTGAAGTGGAAGAATGAGAAGTGTAGGTGTGTTACCACAGTGCCAGACTATCGGGAAGGACAACCCACCGTAGAAAACTAAAATTAGCGTGTGTGCGTGCGTGCGTGTGTGTGTGTGCGTGCGTGTGTACGTGTGTGCGTGTGCGTGTGTGTGTGTGTGTGTGTGTGTGTGTGTTTGTGTGTGTGTGTGCGTGCGCGAGTGTTTGTATGTGTGTGCTAGCCTGTCTCACTCTCTGTCTAGCTGTCTGTCCGTCTGTATCTGTGTCTATGTTTGTGCCTGTGCTTCAATTTCTGTGTCCTTGTCTGTATTTATGTGTCTGTGTCCGTATTTTTTGTTGTCACGTTTGACTTTTTTTTTTCTGTAAAATTTCTGGAGTCAAAACGAGTTGCCTTATGTTCAGTTCAGTTCAATAACTCATTGGACATTTCTTCATTTCAGTGACATTAGACACCGTAATTGTTACGTACACATATACCCACACCATGTCATACAAAACCCAAGGTTTCGATGATGACACCTTCAACACAGACCTAATCTGTATTGTCATTTGATTGTCGCATCTTGACGGTTAGTGACTGAAGCTTATCCCAAATTCAATTCTCTTTGAGTTTCAAAACGGAGTGACTGAGGGTGGAAAATGAAGCAAAATTTGGAAAGAGAGGGGGTTAGTTACCGCCAAGAACACAGACAAGCAGAGTACAGGACAAAACACAATGCATTTCGACCTCTTGGGTCTTTTTCAGGTGAAAACAAATAACATTTAGGACAGCGACAAGAACAAGGAACCACTTAGCTGCGCTTCTCCTGTTCGTCTTCAAATTAAAAATGTCCGCCAGACGGAAATGAGAGGATTATGGGAGAGGAAGTAGTGAGAGGGCTGGAGGGGGGAAAAAGAAA
>CM065727.1:68990616-68993116 GCA_033310375.1 Conus canariensis
TCAGATGAATAGGATGCGGTGAATGCCTCTATTACGCGCAACGGAACTCTAACTAGCCAAAGGCGAAGATAATTATCCCGTCTATATTTCTGATAATCATTTATCGCATTTTCTTCTTCTTCTTCTTCTTCTTCTTCTTCTTCTTTTCTTCTTCTTCAGAATCTACTACATGTTTCTCACCAGCTATCAACTCCATTTCGGAATCTGAGCAGCCACCGTGGTAAATGCTCACAAAACAAAAGAGAAAGGCATTCAGGAGAGCGTAGACCTTTGCCACCGTGGAACGGATCTTGAACCTGTCCATTGAATCCGTTTATGTGTGTAAACGAAATTACTATCCGCTAAGGGAAGTAATAATAGTGGTACGATTAGAAGAATCGCTTTCAACATGATTTTTTTTTTTTTTTATACAGGACATGGTAAATACAAAATGCCAACGTCCACATCACAACAAGGTTTTAACATTCCTTGACATTATCTCACTTCGTAGAGAGGTAGCGATTAATAACGGTGATATCATAGAATTCACGTAGAGGAAATGTGTGACACTGCAGATAATTAGGCCCAGTAATTCATAATTGTAACTTCATTGTGTTCACGCACAGAGGAAATGTGTAACGTCGTAGAGAGTTGGGCCTGGTAATTTATAACACGTTGAGATCTCCAGGGGTGACAGGATGAGAGGAAAACAGTTGTGATCCCAAGGAACATATTTGTGATCTTAAGGATGATAACTGTCTTTCCTTCTCGGTTTTTTTTGTTGTTGTTTTTTCTGAGGAAAACAACTATTATCGTCCTTACACGTTAGTATGCTTCCTTACAGTGTTTTCCTGAAGGATATCTGTTTTTCTGAACGCAGTAATCATCTGCTTTCGAGGCCAGTATGTTTCCATACTCTAAGATAGACAGCCAAAACAGTAATATTATACTGTGCGCATGTGCAGTATTCGAATTTGCAGCGTCTGACGGCGGGTTCAATATTCAATCATTCTAAAAGAAATGACAATAAACTCTGAAAACTTCCTGGTTTCTTCGAGGGGAGGTACCGACACGTATCAAAGAAATCCTGTCTAAAAATCTGCTGGGCGCTGAACATAAGGCTTGAGTAATAAAACATTAAATGAAATACACACCGGAAGGCGTTAGTGTATTCGTATGGATTGAGGAATCAACAAATACAGGAATAAATACTTCAAAAAATACTGAAATGATGTATCTGTCAATTTCTCCTCTGAAGAGATATCACGACAACGCTGTCAACAATCAGGTTACACCCTAAAAGTATCATCCCTTATAAGATCAATGAAGTTAAAATCAAACTTCAGAAATCCCTGTTCAGAAATCCCTGTTCAGAAATCCCTGGTTTTCGTCTTAAGATCACGGCTAGCTGCGATAAGGATTCTCCCATACACCTGTTATTGCAGCTAGAAAGTAGAAAATTCATTTAAAAAGAAAATGAAAACTTGCAGTAGACCTTTTCGTCTGTTATGCTACGTTCATGGACAACTTTGCCGGTATGTCACGTGACACATATGACGTATGAAAGGGAGTAGAAGACAAAACTGCGATCCTGATTTGATGTGTAAATTTCATTAAGCCGAGATCGTTTGCTTCCACTGCAAGGAGAGGCCAAGCACAGAACAGAGGGTGATTCGTACCTCTGCATTTACGTCACCAATGACGAAAGGAAGGAACACAGTCTCGTGTCAGTCGAGACAACAAATGGCGGCAAGTTGCACTGGAACATGTTTTCGCTTCAACTGAACTTTTTGGTGCATGTGGTATGCTTCGAAGAATTTTAAATGTAGTTAATAGCGAATTGCCAAGCAAATGTAGACAAACGAATCACAAGACAAAACACGACGCCCATCTTGCGCCGAAGTGAATGAAGATAAGGGATTGCCCGCCCATTTTCGTTGTCCTGGGTGTTTTGTATCTTGCCTGAAGAAGACCTAAGAGGTCGAAACGCGTCGTGTTTTATCTTGTGATTCGTTTGTCTACATTTTCTTGGCGGTTCGCTATTAATTTCATTTAAAATTTGTTTAGATTTCCGCCTGCAGTCGCCTCACTTTGCAACTAAAACCAAGGAGTTAGAAAGTCTAGGCTTACAAATCAGTATAAGCCTCAGTCAAAACAGAAGATCCAAATCAGTTGGATGATTTTTTTAAAGTATTCTTTTTTTTATTTAATGAACATGTAACTGCTGCGACTCCAAAAGGAGAAGACAACTGGTGAGAATGACATAAACGCTCTGTCGAAGGTTTGTTTTATCACAACTAACAGACACGAGAAGGATCTTCCTTTCTTCAATGGCAATATAGAGACGGTTATGTGGAGTCTGCATTGTCTGTCGCTGTCAGTGCCACAATCCCGCGCTCCGCACACTTCAGTCTTGGACTGCCCTGGTCTGTCGCAGATCGCTTCATGGTGGACAAGCTGGACTTTCCGTGTCCATGACCGCGTAGACTGGGCTAGCACCGTTGGCAGAGCTGGGCACATT
>CM065727.1:68998116-69005616 GCA_033310375.1 Conus canariensis
TCGGTGGTCTGATTTGATAGATCATACATTAAGACCTGTTGGAGTATTAGCATAAAGTATGATTCAGTGACATATTTCAGTCATATTTCGTACATGTATTCAGCACTGACTGTAGTTGATCACAATTTATAACAAATTTGCATTCCTGAAATATTCAGAATACAGCTCAATACCTTCGTTGTAGATTCACTATTCAGTAACATAATTATGTGCTTGGATGGCTGGAAATTTCACGATAGTATTTGTAATTAAACCAAGTTTGGTTATACGAGTGCTTGTAAATGTCGAGAAAATGCCAACGTTAAAGTTTCCTGCATGCGTGCGAGTGCGTGTGCGCGCAGGCGCGCGTCCACACACTCACACACAGACACAGACACACACACACACACACACACACACACACACACACACACACACACACTAACAACACAGAGAGAGAGAGAGAGAGAGAGAGAGAGAGAAAACAGTTTAATCTGTCCCATATTCTGTATTGTATACTCACCATGACTAGACATGTTTGGTATATATGTTCCTCGTGATGATTAGACAAAAATTCCAATATCTTCTTTTCACAGCTTAAAACAACTGAACTGTGTAAATGCCTGTTGTATATATTCTCTTCAGGTTTTTGTTTCGAAATCGTTATTAACCCACTGAAGTTGTGTACTAACTTAAATGCCATTATCTTGATATCAGTGTCTGTTGTCGATCTTGAAAATGAAAAAAAGGTAAGAAATCAGTTTCAGTTTTATAAAGTCCCGCCGACTCGCATATGGACCGGTTTACTGCTGCCGCAGACAGATGACAGACAGACAGTCAGAGACAGACAGGCAAAGACAGACAAACATGAAGACAGACTTATGTAAGGGTGGAGAGCTGGTGGGGTGGAGGGAGGGAGGGAGGGATGGTAGGGTCGATCATTGAAAAAAAAAAAAGGAAAGGAAAAAACATCAACACAAAAAAACATAATTAACATTTCACAATCACTCCATTTTCCGCCACGTCAGCATGAATTAGCACCCTCCCATCCACAATTAATTAATTAATTGTTTAATTAGCAAACTGATTCATTCACCAATCACCGTGCCAGGAAGGTCTCACCCCAGGAGTCCTGCTATGACAAAGACCAGCCACAGGTGGTTGAGGTGAAGGGTGAAGGTGAAGGCCGCCATACTGGCCGAGGTCATCAGATAGATGCCCAGTGACGTGCCTCTGTCCAAGCAAAAAAACAAAAACAAAAAACAAAAAAAAAACTTGAGGAAAATGAAAAACTGAAGCCACACAACACGTATGAATTAACTGCGGTATTTCGGTTTATCTTAAATTAACCTTTTTGTTCAAGCAACACTGACCAACTGACAAACAAACAGCATAGACTTTTATGGTTGTGGAGCTGGAAAGAGTTCAGTGGAAAAAGTTCACTGAGGGATAGGCCGGGGATGGAGGGGAAAATTTTAAAAGTACACTGTTTCAATCCACCATAACCACTACCGTCACAAATATATCATACCACTCCACTAAACCAAGCTACAACCCCCATTGTTTCACTCCCCCCCCCCCCCTCCCCTATTTCTTCTCCCATAATCCCCTCTGTCGTTTCCGTCTGGCGGCCATTTTATTCGGCACGAACACATGGAAAGATAAGTGACTCTGCGTTCTGTGTTCGTACTGTCCTAAATGTTAAATGTTGTTTTTACCTGAAGAAGACCCAGTAGGTCGAAATGCACTGTGTCTTGTCCTGTGGTTTGTTTGTGTATGTCCTTGGCGGTAACTAACCCCCTCTCTTTCTAATTTTTTTTTTAAAGTGCACATTGATGAAAAAGACCTAAACATTTACTTTTTACTTGGTGGTTTCAAAGTGAGGTGACTGTAGGCGGAAATTGAAAGAAAAATTACTGTACCGCCAAACGAAAGGACGAAAAAATTACGGAACGAACACTACGCGTTTCGACCTCTTTGGTCTTCTTTAGGCAAGACGACCAACAATCAAGACAACGAAAACGAAGCACGAACAGACAGTCACTGATCTCTTCAATTTGGCGCAAAATTGTTTGTTCTTTCGTTTGGCGGTACAGTAAGTTTTCTTTTAATTCTGTTTACACCGGGCGCTCTCCCATCTGGGCTTTTCTGGTAGTTTCAGTTTCAGTTTCATCAAGGCGTCATTGCGTGCGGACTTGTCCATGTACGCTACACCACCTCCGCCAAGGTTTGAGACCACACTGCGCATGACTTAAAGGTGATGGATAAATGAGTAAATGACTAAGATGAGAGAATGTAAGAAGAGGGTCTCGTGGCTACGACTTAACAGATGTCTGACCTACGCGCTAGCCCAACGCGCTGGTCAGACCTTGAGTGCCTACCTAACATTGGTTGTGCTGTTTTTATCATTGTGTGTGAGAACAAGAACAAGAACGAGAACAAGAACATATTTTATTGTCATATGAAAACCAGAGGTTTTGTGGGGCACAGATGATCAAGTGTGTGTGTGTGGTAAATGGTAATGATGGGGGGACAGAGCGGCCGAAAGGGGACAGATTATTCAAGAGGTGCCATACAACTATGATATTCATATTCTGTCTTGCAAATGTGTATGTTAATGTTACTGGAAAAGGCTTCATGGAATGGAATTAAGGAAATGCATCATGAGTGTAGACACGGGTCAAGCAACTTTTCTACCAATACATTCAATGCTGGAAATCATGTGACATCTCAATCGCGTCACAACTCATGAAATGTAAAACAAATAGCATCGTTTATATACAGGCTGAATTAAATGCAATTAAAATTTTAGTAAAACAACAGCAACAACAACAACAACAACAACAACAACAACACAACAACAAAATATTCCATGCTTCTGTGGAGAAAAAAAATCAATTTTCCATATAGGTTTTGACTGACCTATTTTGAAATCATCTCTGCCAAATTTCTCAGAAGATTCGAGAGAAAAACGTAATGAAATTTTTTCCCTTAGCTTTTAAAATTTGTGCAAGTTTATATCACGCTAAAGTAGATGTTTGCTTTGATTCTGTACAATTGTTTTAATGCATTGTTAATTGCTACCGATTTTGCATATAAGGATCTGTTCCAATATTTCCCCTTCATCATTTACCTAGTAGACCAACAATCTATTTCTTTGTTGTTTTTTAATCAAAAATCGCATTTTCTAAGTTAATAGATGTTAGACTGAAGCACACACACACACACACACACACACACACACACACACACACACACACACACAGACAAACAAACAGACAGACAGACAGACAGAGACAAAGACAGAGAGAGACAGAGGCAGAGAGACAGAGAGGGACAGAGAGAGAGAGAGAATTAAAAAAAAACAACAGAGAGTCAAAGAGGGAGAAAAAATAAAGAGAGAATAGAAAGAGAGACAGACAAACAGAGAGACGGACAGACAGGCAGACAGACAGAAACAGAGAGAGAGAGAGAGAGACAGACAGACAGACAGACAGACAGACACAGACAGAGACAGAGACAGAAAGGCAGAGACAGAGAAACGACATGAAGTGACAGATGGCAGACAGACAGACAGACAGACAGACAGACAATGGTTCAAACATCGTACTTGAAGCTGTGTGTTTTGTCCAGCCAGACTCCGGCCACTATGGCCCCCAGGATGCCGGCCAGCACGATGGTCAGTCCTATCCTGCCTGCACTCTCTTCTTCCCCCTACAGGTGTAGCCCAGTAGGAACAACGTGTGTTGTGACAACAAAAAAAACATGCTTTGAGAATAATGATTATAATAATAACAATAATAATAACATCAACAACAACAATAATAATAACAACAACAGCAATAATAATAATGATAAAAATTATGATAATGGTAACAATAATAATAACAATAATAATAATA
This sequence comes from Conus canariensis, assembly GCA_033310375.1. Classification (NCBI taxonomy): domain Eukaryota; kingdom Metazoa; phylum Mollusca; class Gastropoda; order Neogastropoda; family Conidae; genus Conus; species Conus canariensis. The sequence continues at coordinate 69,001,998 of CM065727.1, forward strand.
ATAATACTAATACTACTACTACTAATAATAAAAGTAATAATATTATAATAATGACGATGATGATGATGAACATGATGACGATGATGATAACAATGATAGTAATAATAATGACCATGATCATGATAGTAATGTGGTCACACACACACACACACACACACACACACACACACACACACACACACACACACACACACAGTGCTTACAGGATAGTAATGCAAGACGACGGTGTTGAGTAAAGTAGATACGGCGTAAAACGAACCGGCATTTAACCCTGTGAGACAAAACCATGTGAAAATTGATTATGTTATATATTTTCCAACTGTGGACACATTGAATGACAACAAATCTTATCTTGTATGTTGTCATTTATTTTCTCTCTCTCTCACACACACACACACACACACACACACACACACACACACACACACACACACACACACACATACAAGAGAGAGAGAGAGAGAGAGAGAGAGAGAGACTGCGCTACAGACAATGAAAAATAAAACACAGGCCAGAAGCCACAAAACAATTCATAAATAAAATCTTGTCTGAAGACTGACATAAAATAAACATACACAGTGAAAGCGCATGTAAGTTAATTGGAATAAACTCCAGTCTGACGACTGACATGAAATAGATATACATAGTGAAAATCATAGAAATAAACTGGACATGACAGCAACAGGATACACTGGATTGCCTTTTTAAAAAAAAGCGGGATAAAGCTTCTGTAATTCGATGACTGAAGTCGCTTTATAATTCTACCATTGCAGTCCACTGTGAAGAAAAATATTGTTTGGTCTCACACTTATACTGACCAAAGAAAATTCTACGAGGGCAAGTAGTAGATTCGCTTACGTTAAGAACAATCATGTCTGATGTGCACATGTGTCTTTTCCCTTAACTAGGTGAAGAGTTCTTGGACCGTCGCTCTGAAGAACAGTTCACCAGGTTTGTTAGCTCTGCCAGTCGTATGCCGTTAGTCCCTTCCTGGGCGAGCTTAACGTCCTATTGGCCTGAGGCCGTTCAGGACAAGGTGCAGTCGCAGAAGTAGGTCTGCATGTTCTGCGGCAACTGTTGTCCTGGCAGTAGTGGGCGAGTTGCGTATAGAGGGACGTCGTATTTCTCACTCCGAGCTGTGGTTCCTCTTGAACTTTGGTTCAGTTTCGGCTGTAGGTCGGCTGACGATGGGCGTCGGTGTATTTGGCCTCTATTCCCCAACCAAAAGGCTGTCTTCAGAACCACCAGGCGGCCTTCTTCGTGCTCGTGTGGCGATGGTCCTGTGCCTCGTGATGTCGCCTCAAGGAGGGAGCAGGACGTAAGTCGCTGGAGCGCTGCACGAGTCCCTAAAATTCGGCGGGTACAGGCGGACTACGGCCGAGAGGGCAATGTTTCAGCCCAACCCCGTAAGGAGGACCCCATGTCTGTGGGGCTCAGAACACGGTATCCCAGGCCACGGTAATCGTAGTCAGGCACCGCTCCATCGCCGATCGCCCCACATCTTCAGGAGCCGTCCCTCGGCGACACAGGCTAGACCCGCCGTCACCCATATGGCTGGAAGGATCGCTGCGCTGCCTGACACTGACCTCTCACATCAGTGTGCTTCAAAGGAGATCTGCCACCTCTCCCTTGGCGTCCGCTGCTATGCCACACTCGCAGCGAACTGGTCGTGTTCCAGAGCCTGGACTTTTATAAATGGTTCCACTGTCCATTCTAGTCAGTTCATCCGTCTTCTGTCTGTTTTTTTCTTCTTTCCTTGCCGTCTCCCTCCCTCAACAGTACCCTTCGGGGATTGTTTCAGCAATCTATCAGGTCTTGGTGACATGGCCATGTCAACGCAGTTTTGTTTTCTCAGCTGATGCCAGTTGATCTGTGTGTGATCCCATGTGATGACTGATGGTCTGGCGCACTAACTCATCCTGCCACCAATAAACAAGTGCGCCGTCACTATGTATGTACGGCGATTTACGCACCTGACAGCTCTGGTCTACCTCTCTGTACAGATATTGATATCGTTCTCTGTTGGGGTCCATTTTTGTGATAATTTAAAGTCATAGAGAGGCCTACTGTAACATACACAAAAAGAAAACGAGAACTTCACAAAGGCACACTGTGAAAGATAATATGGACGTGAAGAAGAAGAAGAAGAAGAAGAAGAAGAAGAAGAAGAAGAGGAGGAGGAAGAAGAAGAAGAAGAACAACAACAACAACAACAACAAGAACCACATCAACAACAACGAAGACGACGGAAACAATAGCATGATGATGATGATAACTACAATATCGACAACAACAGCAACGACAACGACAAGATGATGTTGAGGATGATGTCAGGGAAGATGATGATGATGATGGTGATTCCGACGACGACGACGACGATGACGACGACGACGACGAAGATGATGATGATGACGATGACCACGACCACGATGGTAATAATGTTCACGACAACTCGGCAAAACCTAAAGCGTACGAGACACAAAGAGACAAGCAACAAAACAACAACAACCACAACAACAACCACAACAACTTCTTCTTCTGCTGCGTACGCAGGCTGATACTCCTGCGGACACTCCCTGTATAGATAGGCAAATATTAAATCCATCTGCCCAACAAATGGAGTGGAGTCTTGTGTGTATGACCGTTTTTTATCGCGCCATTAAGGCAGCCATACTCCAATTTCGGGGAAGGTGCGTGCTATGTGTAAGTGTCATCCATACCAACGGCCAAACTGGCCTTCTCTTCCGAAAGTTGGTGATGGGATTTTACGTGTGTGCAAGATGTTATGCGTGCTAACAGTCCTTCGAATGAGACTGTAAACCGAGATTCAATTAACTTCACCTCTCTCTCTCTCTCTCTCTCTCTCTCTCTCTCTCACTCCGTGTCTGTCTGTCAAAGGGAAACACACACACACACACACACACACACACACACACACACACACACACACACACACACCACACACACACGCTGTATGGGAAATGGAGTCAGAACCAATGTTAACTCCGAGGGAAAAAATCCCCCTGTACCGAAACGGCTCGGCGGAGATTCGAACCCGCAAACCCAGGATTACGAGTCCGGCGCTCTACCACTGAGCTATTCCGGCCCCCCGAAACCACCACCACCACCACCACAACACACAACAACAACAACAACAACGACAACAACACAACAACAACAACAGAGAACTCCTGCAGACTCACCATAAGAGATGTTGAGCAGGAAGAAGCCTTTGTTCTTGACCAGGTTCAGGAGAGATGCCCCATAGTTGGCGTTCACGTCCAGTTCCAGCTGCTGCTGCTGCGCACGACTAGGAGGTTTGGGGGGCTCCTTCTGGAAAACTGAGCCAGAGGCCTGGATGTGTAGAGAACCTTCCACAATTCCTCCCAGACTGGTTTGGCACTCGCCAGGGCTTTCGGCGAATGTTCACGCGCCATTATTGGGAAAATGCATCAGCGAATGTTCACTCGCCGTTATTGGGAAAATGCATTGCGTTCTTTTGGTTTCTTCAGTGTTTCAATGAGCTTTCAAGACACGTCCAGTTTCTTGCTGAAGGGTACCTTATTCGTCTGACTGGGAGTGTTTCTGGTGGTGCTTGCTTGTTTATTTGTTTGTTTAT
>CM065727.1:69010616-69030616 GCA_033310375.1 Conus canariensis
AGGAAAAAAAAGGCAGGAAGAAAAGAAGAAAGGAATGAAGAAGGAAAACAAGCAGACAAGGAGAAAGAAAGGAGAGGAAGCGGGAAGAAAGGAATTCGGGAGAAAAAAAAACTCCAGAAAGGACGAACGAAAACAATTAAGGAAAGACAAACTGACATAAAGAGAGGGGGAAATGGGTAAGAAAAACTGTAACATACACAAGGTGAAAGACAGAAGGATACACAGACAAAAAAGACAGGACAAAAAGACAAAAAGAGAGACGAATAGACAAAAAGAAAGGACTGAAATTGAAGAAAGAAAAATCAAATGAAGGAAGAGAGAGAGAAAGGGAAGAGGTTATGACGAATAGACAAAAAGACAGAACTAAAATGGAAGAAAGAAAGATCAAAGGAAGGAAGAGTGAGAAAGGGAAGAGGCTTTGGAGGCGGGCAGTAAAAAGACAGAAAAGAAAGCTAAACAGCAAAGAAGAAGAGGCATCAAGAATGCATTGATGGATGGAAAGACGGAACCAAATTTTTATTGAGATATGAGTAGCAAACGTCAGACACGGCTTGACCCTGGCAGACTCTATTATTACTTCTTTGGACTCAGATGGAAAGACTGTAACCCGCAATTAGAGAGGCAACCGCTTTATTGCACGTCTTGGAGAGTTAAACTCGTACGTGCCAGAACAAAATTCCTGTATCCATCGTGTTTGATTTACAAAGTGAAGAAACATTACGGCCTGTTAGCAGACCATCGGTCTCTTGACAAAGAAGGAAACCCTAGAGCGTCAATAGTGACATATCCTTTTTTTTTTTTAACTTATCGAGACTGAAACCTGAACTTATGTGGCCATGCTCCTCCTGCTCTTGTGAAGATATTTTGCTTCCCCGGTCTTTATTTGTTTGATCAAGTTCCTATCTGAGGTTTCAGTGTGAAAACTGTCCTCGCAGCAGAAGTCTAAATCATCAGCGTCTTCGGTTGATGAACGATCCGATGATATCGGGGGTGCAGTCTTCGTTGCTACGGGTATTGGTGGACAGTCCAGGTGTGGAGGGACAAACCCAAGGTCAGTGGAGGGACTGGACAGATGTTGAGAGAAGCGTGGACATCGATGTTTTCTTGTGTGCGAAATCCGCTCCCTCTGACTTTTCTGTAAGGACGCACATGCCTTCTTTGTCAAGGCTCGCCTGTTGGCTCTGTCCTCAGAACAGGATTCAAGGTCTCTTGGGGGAACCCTGTATACTTCAGGCTGTCTTTGATACTGTTCTTGATCATCACAGTTACTAACATTAATTTTTTTCTCGTTCGGGAGTTTGGAGGCGTTGTACATAGGTCGAAACTGATTCTGCGAAAAAAATTGCAAGGTGACCCTTAGATGCAACGCCGGATCTCATCTGCTGAGTAGCCTCGAGGCGAGTAGCCATGATAGTTCTCCTAATGAAACGGGAGGAGTTGTGGACGAGGGAGCCTGGACAATTACTGGAGGGAAATGGCTCTAAAAAGCGTTCACGGTGTGGATTTTACAGCTGGTAGTGTCACACCACAACAACAGAGCAACAAAATAAGTAAAGTGTGAATGAATATATACAATTGTTCAATATTGAATGTATAAAACAACAAATGAATCGATTAATAAATAAATGAATTAGTAAACAAATTACAGAAAATTAAGGCAGAAACAAAAAATGAAACCAAAGAAAGGAAAAGAAAACCTAAAATATGAAAATGACTGACTGACTGAATGAATGAATGGGTGAACGTACAAATGTACGAAACATGAACTCTAACGCAAATAGTACACCATACATAGCACTGACCTCTCTGACGCTGGCGCACTTGATCCAGGCCGCCAGGGCGTTGAGGAAACTGCCCGCCAACACACAGACCCTCAGTCCCTTCTTGTCCAGCAGCCACGTTGCGGGAAAGATCAACGGAATGTAGGCCAGCATATACACCATGGACAGCCAATCTACGGCAGTTGATCTCTGTCAAAAGTACATGAATCAAATTAAGATGATAAAAGGCTATATCCATGAATTTTGCCATGAGTGCTTGTCCAAGCCTATTCTGCAAGGTAACAGGGGGGATACCTTTCCCGCTATAGCTCCCGATCTAAGACCATTCTATAATTGAGAGTGAACATGTATCTCTTCATGTATCTCTCCATGACTCCCTGTCCAAGACTATTCTACAGGGTACATTCGAGGGTGGGCATGTGTCTCTTCCTAACTCCCCGGCCAAGACCATTCTTTAGGGTACAGTGGATGGTGGACATGTATCTCTCCATGACTTCCAGACCAAGACCATTCTATAAGGTATAGTGGAGGGTGGACATGTATCTCTCAGTGACTCCCTGTCCATGACCATTTTACAGTGTTACAGTGGAGGGTGGATGTTTCACAGGCACGGCAAAGAAGTCCTGGAAAAACAGCCTGAAGAACTGAACTAGTTGTGGTACCTCTTTCCTGTCGCCCATGACCGAGTACAGCAGAATGAGGGAATCACTGGCTGAACAAGTGTCAGGCGCAGCACCTCTGTGACTTCTGTCATAGGATGATAATGAAAAAATTAAAGATAGTGATAATTCAGCCTATGTCAGAAATTGCACGATACAGGAGTAGTATTGTTGTTAACTCCACCAATTATTCTCCATTCAGAACTTAATAGAAGCTTGAGAGGCTCTTTATTGACTGGCTCTTATTAACTGGCTCGTTTGCTCGCTTGCAGACTTGGTTTATTAACTGCTTTCTTTCTTCTTTTGTTTGTTTGTTTAGTTTATTTGTTTGTTGTATTGTACACAAAGGTTTATGTGTATGGTTATGATGGAAGTAGCAGCCTTTCCCATTGATGCTAAGCCACAGAAATCAAGCCGCATCCAAACTGTATGCTGGTGATATCGAAATTGAGCTTATTATTGGCACATATGTACGTCATGTGACTAAACATTCGCCTGCAAGCCCCTTCTGTTTCGGATGACAACAAACAGAAAACACGTTACAAATACTGCCCAATTGTGTTCGTCGGCAAGGACTTATACAAAGTGTGTACCCTAACTGAAAAACCATCGTCTCATGTTTTTTTGTTTGTTTGTTTGTTACTTCGTTTTTTGTTTTGTTAGTTGGAAAAATAGGGTAAACACATTCATTCTTAAGTGTTGATTACGTAAGACAAAATATGGTGACTGCTTTCAAATCCAAGACAGGCAGGCTGGCTGCATTTGACTCACAGTGATGAACACATGCCACAGCAGAATGAGCAGAATGGAAGGCACAGGCTGGCCTGGGAAGAAGGAGAATGGTATGTAACAGAACACCTCCACCTGGCGATATCCAGTCAGCACTAACTCCAGCAGACGACTCACCAAGTTCTCACTTCTGTGTTAATCACTATATCTCCAAGAGCCTAAGGTGCTATCACCCACTCCCCTCTCCCTCCACCTCCTCGTTTCTTCTCAAAGCCACCGCCGGTCCCTTCCCCCCCCCCCCCTGGTTCCCACCCCCACCCCACCTCTCTCCTTTCAACGGCGGCACTCTGAAGCGTGCTGATCGTGATTACTAATGCTCTCTCTGCCAGTCACGGAATAACCTCATGTGCACCACTCAAGGTGAAAAGTTCATCCCAAAGATCTATGTCTGTCAGACTAAACAGTGTGGTCTTAATTTCTACGAATTGAAAACGTGCATCATCAGCTTGACGTCATATCTTGACGTAACGTGCATGACGCTTTATGGTGTAGATAAGGTCTAGTTTAAGTCTATAGTTAGTAATACATTTATCATACCTCCACTTCGGTAGAAATGTTAGTAAATGGTCTGATCTTGATAAAATTCAATTGGATATTTGTTAGTTTATTTCCCACATATCCTTAACATGTCGTTTATCGGTTAAACAATAACTGTTAGTGATCATCATTTATAAGAATATAACAATCACGTAACATCGATTTCATTTCTTAAAATGTTAATAACGCGATTCAGTGACATCTTCGTACACGCAATGGCTGGAAAAGTCTTCATAATACTTATAATCCTGGTAAGTTCAATTGCGGTCATGCTTACACTTTGTAAGAATATGCCAGTGTTAAGTTTCACCATGGACATAAACACACATTTACACATACACACAAGCACGAACAAACAACCGAAATAGTATGATTACATAGACTCAATTACTACACATGTGAAACAAAAACTTACAAATTACTCTAGGTGAACATCTGTGAACGGGGTCTGTATGTCTCACATCATGTAAAAACCAAGATTTAAAAAAAAAAGGGGGGGGGGGGAGGATGGACGGGGGAGGGGGGGGGGGAGGCTTCACGGTTTGCGCCTGGAGCATTTTTGTCTCATAAAACGTATGACCAACTGTAGAATTGACGACTGACTGATTAAATCCATCACCTGATGAAATTCTGGTGCAGATTGTTCAATCGACTGATTATAAAAAAAGGACCTCATCTGACAGTTACCTTGATGCAGATAGAGTGGTTGATTGATTGACTGTTGATTGATTGATTGATTGACTATTTGACAGTTGATTGATTGATTGATGGAGGGAGGGAGGGAGGGAGGGAGGGAGGGAGGGATGGAATGTTGACTATGGAATGAATGAGTGAGTGAGTGAGTGAGTGAGTGAGTGAGTGAGTGAGTGAATAAATGAGTGAGTAATCAATGGACTGATCGACTAAATTGATTCATTGATGAATTATTTGTTGACGATTCATTCATTCATTCATTCATTCATTCATTCATGACGACTGATTTATTGATGAATTGATTGATTGATTGGTTGATTGATTGATTGATTGACTGACTGATTGATTGATTGACTGTTTCTTTGATTGACTGGTTGATAACTTGACTATTCATTACTGGTTAATTGGTGGATTGACTAATTGATTAATTGATCGATTGATTGACTGCCTGACTGACCGACTTACCGACAGACCGACAGACTGATTAAATCTAGGCAGCTCCCTCACCTGAAAGTGATCCTGAGGCAGACTGCTGTTGTAGAACCTCTCCACCACGTTGGCGATGATGTTGAGATGGATCCACTGCAGGGCGTTGCTCATGGAGAAGACACAGAACAGCAGCAACATCCACCATCGCCGCCTGTACACGTGCACCTCGTCGTCCGTCCGCGTCAGCCCGGCGTCCTCCGCCTGGGATTCTGTGGCGCCGTAATCCCCCATCCTGCGGATTTTCCCGTTACTGAGTTAAGATTTTGTGGCGCCGTAATCCCCCCCCCCCCCCCCCCCTGCGGATTTTCCCGTTACTGAGTTAAGATTTTGTGGCGCCGTAATCCCCCATCCTGCGGATTTTCCCGTTACTGAGTTAAGATTTTGTGGCGCCGTAATCCCCCCATTCTGCGGAGTTTCCCGTTAATTAGTTAAGATTTTGTGGCGCCGTAATCCCCCATCCTGCGGATTTTCCCGTTAATTAGTTAAGATTCTATCTCCTATCCTGCGGATTTTCCCTTTGCTGAGTTGAGGGACTGTGTGTGAGGGGGTGGGGCGGGGTGGGAGTGAGGGTCTGCGTGTGTTTGCATGTGTGTGTGTGTGTGTGTGTGTGTGTGTGTGTGTGTGTGGTGTGTGTGTGTGTATGTGTGTGTGTGTGAGTGTGTGTGTGTGTGTGTGTGTGTGTGAGTGTGTGTGTGTGTGTGTGTGTGTGTGTGTGTGTGTGTGTGTGTGTGTGTGTGTGTTGTTGTTGTTGTTGTTGTTGTTGTCTTCAATTTAACGTCTATCCACATAGTGATATTAGACGGGGAGAGGGGAGGGGGGAGGGAGGGGATCGGGAGGAGGAGGAGGGGAGGGGGACCGTACTATGTGTGTATGTATTTATGTCTCTTTGATAAGGGGGAGAAAAAAAAAGAAAAAAAAAAGGTCAGAAAAATGAGCATTAACAAAAATTACAATCAACTTGTCTATAACAAATATCCTACAGGACTATGAAGTAAACATTTCGCAATATTAAACAAACTAGTAGCATTTTTGAAAACGCCTTCAATGCAATTTTCAGAAATCACTGGTAAGATAGGTCTTAACCTCTGACATTCAAACATGATGTGCTTGCTAGAAATTTGTTCACCACATAAACATCTAACATTTTTGCTGTATTTTGTGATGAACGCATTAAGTTTTATCCTGTAAGATAGCGAACTAATCTGTCTGAATTTGATTACGCCAGTATGATTCAAATATGATTTGTTAACCAAACCACGAGAATCAATATACTTATTCTTGGAGAGTCTATCTTTTCTCAGGGTATAGCCTTTAATTCTACTCCATACTGCTTGTTCCAGCAAGTGATAACCCTCCTGAATGGATAAAGGAACATGAATTTCAGTGGATTCTGTGCTTGCCTTGCGCCCTTTTTTGCTACTTTGTCAGCCCACTCATTTGAAGAAAATCCCAGATGTGAAGGAACCCAGCAGAAGGAAACGTTGGTTCCTTTTAAAGTTAAGATATGAATTAATTGACTGATTTCTAACATAATTTTGGTCTTTTTCTTGTAATCTGATGATCTTAAAGCATAGAGTACCGATTGAGAATCTACACAAAATAAGATTTGAAAAAACTGTAATGGAAAATCAACTATGTAATTGAGAGCCATAAGAATAGCAATAAGTTCAGCAGCGAAGATGGATCTATTTTTGCCAATGTAGTATGACTTTTCCTTTTTTAACGCTGGTATTACAAAAGCTGAACCTGCCCGGTGATCTTCTAGGAGTGAACCATTTGTGTATATTTTTAAATGATTTGAATAAGTGTTCCTATATGTAATTGGACTTCAGTTTTCATAGTGTTTGGATTCTCATTTTTCTTCATGTCAGTATAATTAATATCAATCTGCGCTTTATTCATCTCCCAAGCAGGACAAGGGGAGGCCACTTGATTTGTGTCAATATTACTTGGATTTATATCAGACCTTTTGAGTAGATCTGATACGTAAGTGGCAATTGGTTTCAATGATGATATCTGCTCAGCTCGTTAGAAGATTTCAGATGTAATTTTCAGTTCCTCAGATGCAAAGTTGTTACTTGTCGAACTTCTAAGAACGTATTTAGCGCATGCAAGACTTCGGTACTCGTCCAAAGGCAATTCTTCAATTTCTTTATAAGTTCCAAGCGTTGATGCGTGAAAAGGCACACCAAGAGCAAGCCTATCACCCTTGCAGTCTATGCTTTGAAGTTTCTTAAGTAAATAATTAGGGGCGCTAAAAAATACCTCTTGTCCATAGGACAATTTTGATCTAATCAGTGACGTAGAGAGATGTTTCAAAACTTTGCAGTCTTGTCCCCAGGCTTGTTTGCTTATAATCTTTAATAGATTTAAACATTTCCTTGCCTTAGTAACGATGTAGTTGATATGAGCATTCCAAGACAACTTTGGTTAAGATAGATACCTAGAAATTTCACGATATCTTTATACTGAATAGTCGTATTTTCAATTTTAAAAAACGGCAGCTCTGATGGATTGTGCCATTATTAAAGAGAATCATATGTGTTTTCTCTGTAGATAATGTCAGACCATTTTCGTCCATATAAGTAAATATATGATCGAGCTCTCTCTGATAGATCTTCTTGATGTAGTTCAATTCCCTTTTTGATGTTTTTCTTTTCATTGTAACATTCATCAGATGCATAAATCATCAGCATATTGTACTAATACAACATGCTTTGATAACAGCGAAGGCAAATCGTACATTAAGATGTTAAATAACATAGGGGCGATAACAGAACCTTGTGGCAATCCCATATGTAAAGATCTAGAATTGGAGTATGCATTCCCTACTCGAACACGTATGTTTCTTTTATTCAAAAAGCATTTAATGTAGTAATATAAATGTCCCGAAATCCCGATTTGTTTCAATTTGTAAAGGAGCTTGGCGTGCCAGACTTGGTCATAAGCTTTCTTGATTTCAAAAAAGGTCGCTAGAACATTTCTTCTTCTTGCAAATTGTTGTTTTACATGTGTTGTGAGTTTCACTAAATTGTCAATAGCAGACCTGCCATTTTGGAAGCCTGTTTGATTAATTGGAATAACTTTATTTTTTTGACAATACTGCATCGATCTTCTCAAAACTATTCTCTCTAATAGTTTACAGGTATGTGAGGTTAATGCTATTGGTCTGTAACTATGCTTGTCTGTTGGAGGTTTGCCTTGCTTTAAAACTGGTACAATGATAAACTGTTTCCATTGTTCTGGCATTACGCCCTCAAACCAACATTTTTGAAACAATTTCTACAGTAATAAGTCAAAATTTTCAAGCAGGTGTTTAAGCATATCACTGGAAACTTTATCTAGTCCCACGGAAGTTTTCTTATTAGGAAGAGATAGAATTGCATCTTTCACTTCATCAAGAGTAATTGGAGCATTGATGAAATGACTATTATCATTAACTGGATCTATATAATCGTCTTTATTTTCTTCTTCTGTTCTGAAAGTTTGATCTTTAAAGGACAGACCTTCCAAACGCATTCGGAAAACATATCAGCGAATGATTTTTTTTTTCTGAATTAGAAGGAAATTCTTTGTTCTTCAGCTTGACAGGACAAGATGGCAAGTTTAAACCCCTTTTCATTTCATGAAACTTTTTCCAAACTTTTTGTAAATCTTTATGATTCGAAATCTCATTAGAGAAGAAAGAGGACCAATGTTGCCTTTTAGGTTGAGCTGTTACCATGTTACTGTAGTGATTCGCTCTGTTCTTGGCTATTAGATTCTCTGGTGTTTTGTCTTTTAAATATATTTTAAACAAACATTTGTTATTAACGGCTGAGTCACAAGCAGGTGTCCACCAGATATTTCCTGAGTGTTTGTTTGACTTAACTGGGCGGAATTTTGGAATGGCTACATCTGCAGCACTAAGGATATCATCAGTAAAATACGAATATAACTGATCAACGCTATCAATATTAATATCAACAGTCTTGTATGTAGCTAGTTTGTTTTTGAAGGTTTCCCAGTCAGCTGATTTATAATTATATTTTGGGATTATGTCTTCTTGAAATTCACAAGAATCAGTTATTTTATTAAAAGTTACAATTATTGGAAGGTGGTCGCTTCCTAGAGTATCGTCAAAGGTAGACCAGCTACATTCAGATGCTAATGCAGGAGATATCAAGTATAAATCTATTGCTGATGCCCTATGAGTTGGAATGTCTGGAATTCTAGTTATGTTGCCATCATTAAGCAAATATAAACATGAATCAACAATATTTTCTACAAATCGGTTACTAGTTACTGATGTGCAATCCTTGTCCCAAAATGGCGAATGGGCGTTAAAGTCCCCTGCTATTAACCATTTTTCGTTGTCTGGTAGAGTGTGTAACCATTCTGTATTAAATTCATTTGGTCCTTTGGGAAGATATGTAGAGACTATGTTTATCATAAAATCTTCCCTTAATTTAATTCGAGCCGCACACGAATGTAAAGTTGGAATATTGTTTGGAGCAGGGGACGGGTATACTTTATAATCTGTTCCTTCTTTAATATATATAGCTGTATTGATTTTAGTAACAGCATCTACTTGTTCATGAACTGGTGGGTAATAATAACCTGATAATTTAGGCAGTTTGTTTCTTTTCACATTCAAAGATTGTAAAATAAGAGCTTGGTTGGAGTTATTCGCAAGATGTTGAACTAAATAAGGCAAGTTTGTGGAAACAGACCTAAGGTTCCACTGCATAAACTTCATAAATTGAAGATGTTTAGATGGCATCATGTAAAGGGTGGGAAAACGCAATTAACGAACGTAAGTAAATAAAAACAAAAATATAACTGGGTTCCCAAATTTTTTTGAAATCCACTTACCCACGGGAAAGTTAGAAACAGGTTTTAACTTACCCGGCACAAAATCAACTTTCCCTGACCCCTCGACCACAAAACCACACACAAGCACCAGCAGTTGAAAAATAAAAGTCCATTTTTTCAGTTGGTTCGGCTTCCTCTTCTGAAGCAAATGAAATTCGTCTCTCCATTCGTCAAGGAATCGACGAGATCGTTTGGTCTTCTTGTATTCTGCGTCGATCTCAATCTTCTTTTGCTTGGTGTCTTTTGTGGGCGTTGCACTCCCATCTTTCTTAGAAGATGTAAAACCAAAGCCAAACAACGCCATCGTGATCGCACGCTGATGCAGACAATTCTAAGAAACGCGCGACCATTTCTCCAATAGACCAATAGGATCGCGCAAAACTGACCCCACTAGAGTCAACCAATGGCAGCTTTCGACAGATTGCGTCGCCGGTAGGAAGGGAAACTACTCTTTTGGTTTGAGCAGACGACGTTTTAGTCACAGCACACTTCGATTCTGAACTTACCCACGGGAAAGTACCTTACGGACTTTAGCTTACCCGAGCGGTTTTTCTACTTTCCCCGGGTCACGGGAAATGGTATTTGGGGAACCCTGATATAATGAAAGGAAATCTTAAACACGCTCTAATAACACAAAGATTGTCAGAACAATGCTAAAACAATATGATTTGAAGCAAGTGATTTTGACCCTTTGCGATCGGGTATCTTCCTTGGAAAAGACTGTGCTTCAATATCAAGAGTCAGTGCAGAACGCCAAAATAGAACACCGTTCTACTGTAACCCAGTCAACACAGACTGAAGATGCAAGTAGGCCTACAATACGTACTTTCGCGGAGGTAGCTAGAACGCCTCCACCACCTGGTGCAGCTCAACCATACGCACAGGCGGATCAGAAGAAGAAAGGTAGGCCTAGGCCAAATAATGCAAGCACAAAAGTACAAAAATCTCTTCAGAAGTCGCCCGCTTCGCATGACGAAATTACTTCGGATGACGCAAATCGCAAAAAGTCGTACTCGGCGTCTTCCAAGAAGAACAAGAAAGAAAGCGAGGAATCAGATCTACCAAAAGTGCTCATTCTGCATGACTCTGTGCTGAATCACGTACAGTCAAACAGACTAGGTAAATCCTATGATTTCAAAGCCTGCAAAGAAAGTACCTACACCCTGTCAGACACCCAAAACAGTTATATACCTCCACCTCACTTGTTAACGTGACAATTTGAATTTTATTACTGAAGACTATTTAAGTTTATTACTTTGCATTTCTGTTTCGTAATTCTTGTTTTACGTCTTACGGGTATCGTGCATGTCCTTACCTGTTTATATACGTTAGAAGGGAATTTCTCAGTCACTTCACTTATTATATACATCTTTATCATGACAACAAAAAAGAGACCAACTATTAAGCTTCTCCAATGGAATTGTCGCTCCATAACAAAAAATATATCATACTTGAACCAATATCTTGGAATAAATAAGTTTCATGTTTTATTATTACAATCACTAAATGTCAACAGCGATAATCTACCACATTTACCTGGATTCTATCACCCCCCAGTTTATGAACAATGTGCGGACCAAATACAAACAGCTATCTATGTGCGTGAAGGCCTGGATTTTTGCGAAAGAACTCCACCAGTATCCAATAACATCCCTTCTGCTTCATGCTGTGCAGCAATGGTCAAATTTACTTCTTCTTTGATATTGAACATTGCCTCAGTTTACCTTCCAAAAGGACCTGATGATGTGAATGCAGAATGGCTAAAAGGATTCCAAGACCAAAGAGACAAATGGGTTATTGGAGGAGATTTTAACGCACATGCTCCTTTTTGGAACCATGGCTGCTCTTATGTTACAAGTAATAGATTATTAGATAACATAGCTGATTCTAATCTATATTTGCTAAATAATGGAAATATTACTCGCATTCCAGATATAGCCACCCATAACCCCTCAGCCATTGATTTAACCTTTACATCTCCATCACTTGTAGTCAACTCAATGTGGGAAACAGGAGATAATCCACTGGGATCAGATCATATTCCAATAATAATGTAGTTGAATGAAATATTAGAACAGGAAATCTCAGAGGATATTATTCCAAAATATATTTACAAAAAAGCAGATTGGTCTTTTTCAAACCAATCTTAACAACATAGACATAGTGTTCTCAGCTAATGAAAACTTAGATGACCAGTATACTGCATTTTGTAAATATATTTAAGCAGCAGCTGACAAGTCGATCCAGAAGATAAAAAAAAACACAAAGTCAAAAAAACATAATGGAAATGTATGGTGGAACACAAATGTGAAACTGCCAATAAAAAGAAAAAAGAAAGATTCAAGATTTATTGTAAAAAGAGATCGGCAAGTAGTCATAAAGAAATGAAAAAGGCAGATAAAGAAAGTAAAGATGTCATAGATGACGCAAAGCTGCAGCATTGGAATGAATTTTGTAACTCTGAAGTTAAAAATCATAAAGATATTGGTAAAGTGTGGGAGGAACTGAAAGCTATGAAAAATGGATTAACATCGACACAGTACCCTATAACAATAGATAACAACAGTCTTCCTAGTGCTGATGAGAAAGCAGAAGCTTTTGTAAACATATTTGCTAAGGTAAGCCGCTCTGAAGGTCTAACAAGTACTGACCAAATATACAGAGAGAAAGAAGAAGGTAGCAAAGCACATGATGAATCTACAGCAGACAATAGTAACAATATTAATGCTCCTATAACTATCCAAGAAGTAAAAGAAGCCATTAGATCTATACCATTAAGAAAATCATCTGTTGGTTTAGATGCAATATGTTAAGAAATTTGTCTGAACATTTTGTAGAGTTTCTTCATAAATTATTTAGTACGTGTTGGAGCAATGGTGTTATGCCAAAAATATGGAAACAGTCGATTATTGTTCCAATTCATAAGCAAGGAAAATCTACAAAGGATCCTAAGAATTATAGACCCATTGCATTAACTTCACATGTATGTAAACTTTCAGAAAGAATTGTTTTGAATAGACTTGTACATTACTGCGAAAAATATAACAACATACCAATCAATCAAGCTGGTTTCCAGAAAGGTCGATCCACTAGAGAAATTTTAGTGAAATTGTCAACAAATATAAAGAAACAGTTTGCTAGACGAAAATGTGTTGTTGCTACCTTTTTCGATATAAATAAGGCTTACGACCAAGTGTGGCATTTTCAGCTATTGAATAAACTTTAAAACATTGGCTTGACAGGAAATATATACAACTATGTCAGATGTTTTCTAAAGGATAGGGTAATAAGAACAAGAGTAGGAAAAACATATTCCACAAGTAGAACACTTTCAATGGGAATCCCTCAAGGGTCAGTATCGGCGCCACTTTTCTTCTCGTTATTAATGCATGATCTGCCAAACAAATTATCAAAAAAAGTTGTTCTTGTCCAATATGCAGATGATATATGCATGTGGATGGATGTAACGTTAAAAAAGAAAACTTCACAGCTAGATATAAAATTCGTCAAAAAGATCTATCAAGGAGAACTAAATAAGATGGTGGATTATATGAAGCTAAATGGATTAAGTCTGTCAACCGAAAAAACAAATGATTCTTTTTAACAGTGGATCTAACCCAGAAAGTATGCCTGTTTTCACATTGGATGATACTCCTCTTAAGTACGTTACACAGATCAAATTTCTAGGAGTTTATTTTACATCTAAATTATCATGGAACTTTCATATCGAATATTTATTAGCAAAGGCGAGAAAAACATTTAACTTTCTGAAAATTATTTCTAAAGAAAAGTGGGGGCAAGATCCAGCTACATTGATTACTCTATGTACATCTTTAATGTGATCAAAAATAACCTATGCCCAAGAAATATTCTTTAACGCGCCTAAATATCTATTGCAAAAACTGCCAAGTATTGAATGTAAGGCGTTGACATTAGCCCTTGGACTTCCTGTGCACGCATCATCGTCACGTACATATCATGAAGCTCAGGTACTTCCTCTATAT
The DNA here is from genome assembly GCA_033310375.1 of Conus canariensis. NCBI lineage: Eukaryota > Metazoa > Mollusca > Gastropoda > Neogastropoda > Conidae > Conus > Conus canariensis. The sequence continues at coordinate 69,024,423 of CM065727.1, forward strand.
GATTATAGAGATTTAACATGTTGTAAATTTGTCATTAAAAGTACAGCTAGAAAAACACACATTAAATCAGAAATCAAAATAAGATCAGATTTTGCTTTTCCGAAAAGAGCAAAGTCTATAACTTCTCAAATAACTATAGCAACTTATACATCAAAAATAATTTCAGATTCTGGGGTTTCTTTAGAAAAAGAAAATTTCTCTCCCAGTCCATCTTTTTGTCCTATTCCACCCTGGGAACTTAAAAAAGCCCATTTTGATATTGATCACACCAACATAAAAAAAGATGAAAATATCAATATGCTAGCAAGTTATACTAAGTGTCATATGGACGAGAAATACACTAACCAGTTAAAAATATACACAGATGGTTCATGTATTGGTAAGCAAACAGGTTGTGCATTCTTAATCCCTGACTTGAGGGTGGAGAAATCTTTTTACATTGGATGTAATATATCTATATTTACAGCTGAATTAACAGCAATACTCATGGCTTTGAATTACCTTTTAAATTTCCCGAAAACAATATTTCAAGCTCTGTTTTGTGTAGATTCAAAATCAGTCCTTCAGGCGATAAAAGATTTTCATTTGCATACTAGGCCTGAAATGATTATTGAGATAAGCTGTTTGATCCATATGCTTATTGAAGGAGGCACCCAATTATCCATTTGTTGGATTCCTTCACACTGTTCCTTTTATTACAATGATAAAGTAGATAGGGCAGCTAAGCGTGGAGCAAAACATATCTGTGGTTCTGAAGATCTTAAACTACCCTTATCGGTACATGAGCAGTGCAATTTAGTTAAAACATATATTTCGAAAACTTTCAAAGATAGAATGATAGAACATGACAATCAAAATCAGTTTGATATTTTTGATATTAAAATCATTCAACATAATTTTAGTTTAAATAAAAATATACTTTCATTGATGTATAGGTGGAAACTTGATGCTTTTAAAACAAAATATGTTAAAAACATAGTATGTTTATTGTCACACACCCATGTTTGTGAACATACACACTTGCATTCACACACACAGTATGCTTACTTCGTACACAACACGCAATCACTCCATTCACCCAAAGGAGCACCACAATTGAACTGAGTTTTCTATAAAATGCTCCCTTTACTCACAAAGAAAAGGGTTTTAATTATTCTTTGCATTTCACTGCATTTTCCAACAATTATTTCTTCTCTTCACAAGATAATTCCCCACATAGAAACAATAATGCAATATTCAAAGTTTTACCAAAAATCCAACACACACACACATGTTACACTATCAGTTCTTATATTAAATAGTATCAATAAAGACAAGTCATCTTGACTTGTCGAGGAGCTTTCTTTCACTTGGCTGTACCACCCCTGGACCACCACAGCCTGGACTCTCACTAGGCTCGTACAGCTCAAGCCTGGACCACCACTGGACCACCACTGGACCACCACTGGACGCTGAGGGATTCTGTAACGAAACCCTAGGTCCAGGGTTAACCTCTAAAATGAATTTTATTTATTCTTTCTCTTTCTCTCTTATTATTCATAGCTCCTTTTTAACTCCTTTCACATTCACTCCAAGATCAATATAGAATACTCACATGAGTCTTGTTCCGCCAACCTATTCCTACCTACAGTTGGGGTACAGAGAGAAATCTTTATACAACAATGTTATTTATTTATTTTTCAATTCTTCTCTTTTCGCGTTCAACGTTCATCTTTCTCTTTTTCCCAAATAGCGCAATATCATCAAATCTGTATAATTATCAAACTTCTGTTATCATTACAATTACACCTTTACTGTAATTGCTTTAACCAGTTTACAACCCCAACTGGTACTCACCTTCTAGGGAATAAGCGACAAGCCTACCCTAGTAGACTTCCAGTCTACATCTACACTCTATACTCGAGTGAACTTGCCACGCCAGGCATATTACACCCACCAAGGGTTAAGCACACCCAAACCAGGGTTGCATCAGACAAACCAGTCCAATAATATAGCACACCCAACCCAGGGTTGCATCGGACAATCCTAGTCCTATGTTAAACCCAAAGAGGGTTACAATCAGACATCCTCCTATGTCTGTGTCCAGAGCTCCTCTGAAGTAACAATAATCTTCCACCCTTCCTCACATTGGGTGAACACACTTCACAATCCACTCAGCGTCCAACTCTTCCGCATCACTGGCGGTTGCACTCCATGAATACAAAAAAGCATCAAACCCGTAGGTTCCATTCCACAATTGCAAAAATTACAAAATCTCTTAATTGATATGAAACTTTTCCATTCACATCACTTTTTCCTCATTCACATGACACCCCCCAACCTCCGATAAAAAAAATTTGATTCATCGAATTTTTTCAAAGAAGAGTATAGGAGTTCACAAAAAAATACACCATTGACAGTATTCTGAAAAAATACTTTCCCAAAATGACATGAGTACATGCGAACAGAAAAATGTATATTTATAAAAACATTGTTTCCAAAAAAAATTATCCAAAGCCAACATCAATGCATCAACTATCACTACCGCAAGTAATCAATATTGCACACAACAACATTCTATTACTCAAATACAAACATATAAATTCAACTTTCAACAGCAAACTTGAAAACACACACTGCTTATTACTGTCGAGACAAAATGTCAGCAATCACATTGCTGGACCCTGAAATTGGATCAACCCTGAAACTGAATTGCTGGATCGCCAAAGACCACCGTAATAGACGGTTATTCTTTGTTCTTGATGTCTTCAAAAACGTCAGAGGTCTGTGATCCGTCTGCAGAACAAAAAACCTGCCTTGCAAGAAACGCTCAAATTTTGCAAGTGCCCACACAATCGCTAAGCATTCCCGTTCAATAGTAGAATACTTCGACTGTGCATCAGTGAACTTCTTACTTGCAAACTGTACTGGATGCAATAAATCTTGATGTTCTTGCAAAAGAACAGCACCCATTCCTGTTGAACTTGCATCAGTCCGGAGGACAAAATCTTTCTCCAAGTTGGGCAGAAGTAAAACAGGAGAAGAATTCAAAACCTTTTGAACTGCTTCCAAAGCATTCTGACAATCTACAGTCCAATCAATAGATGAATGCTTGGAACCCTTTGTCAACTCAGTTAATGGAGCTGTAAGAGTTGCAAAGTGAGGGACATAACGCCTGTAATAAGATAAGAGTCCAAGAAGTGAACGAACCTGTTTCTTTGAACATGGGGTTTTGATTGCCAAAATCTTTTCCATTTTCTTCTTTTCTGGCTGCATCGAACCCACAGCAATTGTATGCCCCAAAAACTCAAAAACTCCAGTTTTTGAAAACCCGCCATGATTTTCGATGGCCTTGCTGTCAAACCAAAAGAACGGAGTCTTTCAAAAACACTTTTCAAACATCTCAGCAGATTACTCCATGTTTGTGAAGCCAGCAAAATATCATCAAAAAAACTTACAGCAGACATTTCATGTAACCTGAGTTGTCTCATCATTCTCGCGAAAGTTGCCGGTGCATTCTGCAAACCAAAAGGCATTCGCAAAAAATGAAAAAGTCCAAATGGTGTTTGAAAAGCTGTTTTCTTTATCATCAACACACATCGGTATCTGCCAATAACCTTTCGTGAGATCAATTTTCACAAAATACTTGGCTTGACTCAGTTGACAAAACAAATCCTCCACATCAGGAATTGGTTCAGAATCAAAAACAGTCAATTTATTCAAAGCCCTGTAATCAATACAAAATCTGACTGAACCATCTGGTTTTGAAACCAGCACCACAGGAGCCACATATGGAGAACTTGACTTTTCAATGACCCCAAGATGCAACATGACCTGTACCTCTCTTTCAATAATTTGCTTTTTTGCAAAAGGTAAAGGATACGACTTCATTCGTACAGGAACATCTGTTGTCAACCGTATTCTATGAGGTTCAACACCAACTGCAGATCCTGGTCTGTCTGTAAGTACATCTGTATAATCCTGTAGTAAACACTTTAGTTGAGCCACCTGAGATGGTTTCAAGTCCTCGTTGATCTTGACATCCTCGTATGTTTCACCTTTTAAGGATAATGTAGGCAGTTGAATAACATCATCACCAGTGTCCTGAACTACACCAACAGCAGTTTCATGAATTACAGGCACCTTGTGAAACACAGGTTTGTCAAGACGTTGCAAATGTTCTGTCACACAATCCATTCGTAACAGACATGAAATGTCACATGCCAATGCTGAAATCTTATCAGGGACAGCAACCTTGTTGATCATAACATCAGACCTGTGAAAGTACTTTTTCAACATGTTAACATGGAAAATTTTCTTCACACCATTCATATCAATTCTGTAATTGACATCAGAACATTTTTCAATGACGACGAATGGTCCTTTCCACATCACATGCATCTTGCTCTTGTCATCTGTCAAAAGCACCAACACATTGTCACCCACAGAAAACACGCATCTTTGCCCCACGATCAGCATACTTTTTATGCGTAGTTGCACTGTTATAAGCATTTTCTTGGGCAATACGACATGCATCTGCTATACGATTTTGTAAAGTAAAAACATAATCAAAAACATTTTTTTCTTCTTGAGACACATTGTCCCCAGACCATGACAGGATGCTAATAGGTCCTTTTGGTGAACGACCAAAAAGCAACTCAAAAGGAGAGAAACCTGTGCTCTCATTTGGCAATTCCCTGTAAGCAAAAAGTATGGCTGGAATGTATCGATCCCAGTCTGATGGTCTTTCCTTAGAAACTTTCTTCAACATCATCTTGAAAGTACCATTAAATCTTTCCACGAGGCCATTCGACTGTGGATGGTATGGAGATGTAGTACATGCAGAAATTGAAAGTAAACGAAATATTTCTTTCATGAGATCTGACACAAACTGAGTACCCAAGTCAGATACTATTTCATCAGGAAGTCCCATTCTGGAAAAAATAGAAAATAATGCTTCTGCCACAGAAATGGTATCAATCTTTTTCAAAGGTACAGCTTCAGGATACCTGGTAGCAACATCCATGACAGTGAGCACATAACGAAAACCAGAATTGGAAACATGAAATGGACCAACCAAATCAATACAAACACGACTGAATGGTTCAGTAATGACTGGCATTCTTTGCAAAGGTGCAAATGGTATACGACCTTTGGGAATTGTTTTCTGACAGACATCACATGATTGACAATATTTTGAAACTTGCACACTAACACCAGGCCAAAAAAATGAAGACAACACACGTTGAAGAGTACGTTTGACTCCACAATGACCCGAAAACATGGAATCATGTGCAGTATGCAAAACAGTATCACGTAAAGACATAGGAACGACAATCTGCTCCACCACCTGTTCATCTTTAGGAAAAAGACGGTATAGAAGATTATTCTTTTTTATGTACATGATATCAGTCACTTTGTCAGGTACCTCAGGAACAACTTTCTGAAACAAATGAGTCAATGTTGTATCTGTCTTTTGTAAATCACTCAAATGTTCAGGAGTCACATCCAATTTTGGGACATATGGAACAACCAGGGGTTTTTGACCTTGCCTTTCTTTTTCCTCTTGTGAACGAGTGCTTACCATAGAAGGCACAAAAGAACCACATTGTCCTCCACAAGACGTGGAAACACCCTTGAGATTTCCAAGAACGAGGTCTGTCACAGGATCATCAATGACACATGCTGTTATTTCACCTGTAAAATAGGGAGTACAAACATAAACACATGCCAAAGGAAATGATTCAATTTTGCCACCAAATGTACGACATTGCTGATGTGTCCCGGTGTATTGTTCTTTTCTGACTAAATCTTTGCGTACACCAGCAGTAGTACACCCAGTATCCCTCAACAGTGTAGCACCAAACCCATTGACAGCACACGATTCAATGTGTAAACCTGTAACATCAGTGTCAGACACTAAAACATGCTGAGTATCTTTAGTAGTTTGCTTGGGATCTGTTGCTAAGCACACATTACCCTGTGCTAGAAAAGGACAGTCTTTCTTCTTGTGAAATATACAGGAACAGTGCCAACAACCATTGTCCGCACCAGATACTGTATTTGGTACTGTACTATAATCAATACCACCATGGTTTGAAAATTGTCCACGGCCACGAATAGCTCTAAACTGACCAGTCCGTCGAGAATTGGTATATCCTCTTGGATTTGGATTACCCTGTGAAAAAGTTTGTCCAGAATTATTCTCTTGCCAG
>CM065727.1:69040616-69045616 GCA_033310375.1 Conus canariensis
AGAGGCGCGCGTGTGCCTGTGTGTGTGTGTGTGTGTGTGTGTGTGTGTGTGTGTGTGTGTGTGTGTGTGTGTGTGTTTTGTATGTGTGTGTGTGTGTGGTAGTAGTAGCAGTAGTAGTAGCAGTAGCAGTAAAAACAGACAATTTTTGTCAAAAAACACACCTTTCTTACTCTGAAATCAATTTGTTAAGTAATAACTTACAAAAAGATAAATAGATAAACAAATAGATAAATAATTCATATTACATAAGCATCCCCACGTGTGTACCAACACGTTTTCCCAGACTTGTCAAAGATACCATAGACGCTGACACTAACAAGCCGTACATTCACTCAGTCTGGCGGATTGATTCAGCGGCTGAGGACTCTACTTCTCTGCTCCTGGCGGATTGATTGAGCGGCTGAGGACTCATACTTCTCTGCTCTGGCTGTTTGATTCAGCGGCTGAGGACTCGACTTCTCTGCTCCTGGCGGATTGATTCAGCGGCTGAGGACTCTACTTCTCTGCTCCTGGCGGATTGATTCAGCAGCTGAGGACACTACTTCTCTGCTCCTGGCGGATTGATTCAGCGGCTGAGGACACTATTTCTCTGCTCCTGGCTGATTGATTCAGCGGCTGAGGACACTACTTCTCTGAGTTCCTCTGGCACCTTCGGGTGAATCTTTTTTTTTCTCTTCACCTCGATACTACTAAGGCACTAACAGGTGAGAATGCATCTACTGGTGACACACGTTAACCCTAGGATTTCAATATAGCGAAAATGCCACATCAAAACCAAAGATCTAGAGAGGAAAGGATCTGTATCTCTCCTCATTTCCCCAAAACACGCTTTGTCCAAGTCTTCTCCGCTCGTGCAGATAACTCACCACTTCTGGGCGAGAAAACTGTTCAGTTAGTCCGGCTGCCCTCTTAAGTAACTAGTATGCCAGCTTCCTTCTTGTTTGCTGTTCAGCAAGGTGCGCCTGCCGTCTGCACGCAGCCTTTGCCGCATGCGATCCATCATGTGTGTGCTTCAAATTTGGCAGTTTAACACTGTCAGTTATGAAGTGTGGTGAACAGAGAGCCATTCGTGAATAGATGACAGACACAGAGCGAATCAGTTCAACAGGAAATAGTGAATGCCTTCAAAATGCAGGATGGAATCCAAACTAGTACTGATCCTGTGTCCTCTTCATCGTTGTCAAGACTCACGGTCGCTGTTCCATTTCTGCACCAACTCAAACCATGATTGTAAAGAGAGAAGGCTTGTTGAAGATGAAGACGCTTTTACTTTGTGCAAATCAGACAATAACTGTGGGTCTGTATATGGAGCAAGAACACAGACATACAGACATACAAAGTGTTCTTTATATATTACAGCATCATTATAATTATCATCACTTTTGCTGTCCCAACTTTCATGCCCCATATCCCTTCCATGCCATTCATTCTGACTGCCCCATAGAAAACTATACCTGGGTTTGTCCTGTAGCAGTCTCAGCATCGTAAGTCAACAGGAAGCAATCGATACCAGTTCATCACGAGGCCACCCTCCAGAAACGACACAGCAGTACTGGTGAGTCATTTCGACAGTGTTCAATGGTCCGTAGTTCAAATCAACATATACAGGATCCCATCTACTGAGTCCTGTACTGACTACAATAACTGCTTCATTGTGGAGCCAGCTTGAGTAAGCATCCGCCTCCGGAGGGCATCACCACGTCTGTCCAACGACAGTTCCATGGACTTGCCCGTACCAACGACTGCTATACCACCTCACCATGGACTTGCCCGTACCAACGACTGCTATACCACCTCACCACGGACATGCCCGTACCAACGACTGCTATACCACCTCACCACGGACTTGCCCGTACCAACGACTGCTATACCACCTCACCACGGACATGAATATAGAATTTGAGACGTTTCATTGACGATCAATGAAGACGAGGATGATGTAGAGCACGTGAAATTCCATTGTGGTCAGAGACTATATGGTGGAGCTGTACTCTATGTTTCCGTTCATAATACTATTCGGCGTCAACCAGGCCCAAGAGATACAGACACCTGCAGTGCTGGTCACAGAAATGTGAGCTACATTCTCAGAAATGTTTCATAATACATCTTGGCGTTAACCAAGACCAAGAGATATAGACACCTGCAGTGTTGATCATAGAAATGGGAGATACACTCTCAGAAAGGCAGCCATTAAGTACATGAAACTCGACTGCTCTTCAAAACCGAACCTATAACACGCTCAACGTCGGACAGAAGCCGGCTAAGAACGAAAAGTCCAGCGGATGAACGGCTCTTATAAGCATCGAATCCACACCATTCTGACTCCTGCCAAGTCCATGACACCAGCTATTGCACCACAGCCGCTGGCCATTTCCCTTGATTTGCTTCAAAGCTGATCAATTTACAAAAAATTACAGCTGGTACTGCAGATCATAGATCCTAATGCCTCTGTTGTAAAAAAGGTTAATACGGCAAAAAAGAAAAAAAAGAAAAAAATCGTCATTCAAAAAAGAACATCATTTATTGGCTCACATTTAAAACCCGCAAAGGCAAAGGATATAATTAACGGCATCACAGAAAATTCGGATGATATATACCTATCAAACATTGAGAGACTGATCAATGTGCCCATTTCAGTCACAATAGATAACAACTTTGAACTGATGACGCACGCGGTGGAACATGTGCTCGCCTGTAAACCCCACTCCCACCCCAACCCCATCCCAACCCCAACCCATTTGTGAGCATTCCCACGAATTTTACTACTTTTTGTTTGTTTGTTTGTGAACTTTATACCCTTGACAAACTTTGAGGGGCGAGGTTTGGGGGTGAGGGGGGGGGGGGGGGGGGGGGGGTGTTCATATGCATGTCATGCAGTTGATGATTCAAGCACATTATCTGGTAATGACGGCAAAACAGCTGTTGCTTGGTGGCCTGCTGGCCGGCATTGTGGACAAAAAAAAACCCAATAAAGAGCTTTCCTTGTTGTGGGATTCCCCGGGGTGCGCTTTTCCCCGTAACTCTCTCTCTCTCTCTCTCTCTCTCTCTCTCTCTCTCTCTCTCTCTCTCTCTCTTCTCTCTCCCTCTCTCTCTCTGGGGAAAAAAGTGCAGACAAATCGTTCCTCCATTATAATGATTATTACAACAATGACCTAGCAAAAAACAAAAAATTAACGTGGGGGGGAGGGGGGGGGGGTAAGGGGGGGAGGGGAGGCGGAGGGGGGGGGGGCGAAAATGTGGGCCTGTGAAAGTTAAAAAAAAACAGGAATGAAAATTAGGGCGTTGGATTATGAACCCAAAATCCTTCATCAGCAGCATGTGGGGACCATCATTGTCCATCTTGAAATCAAGCCCGTTCATGTTGTCTACCCAGACACCTTTCACCCACTGGTTCGGACTCATCAGTGGGGCACGGCTCATCGTGTCGGTCCTCCCTTGGCATCAAATGAAGTTATACCACAGTCTGTAATTCTGTGTGATTCTCATTACCAACGGTTCGAAAACAGAATTCAACCTCATCCCCAAAAGCAACAGGTAAAAGGCAGAAAAGTAAACTAAGAAGAAAGTATTGTACTGAAATAAGTTGCTGAAAAAAAAACTGGAATCATTATGTGGAGTATTAAATATAGGGAGCAATCTTTGAACCTATGCTTGAGATACATTCAAATATGTAAGGGAGATTAAAAGGTCTCAACAGTCAAAGTGGTCCCTTTTATTGTTTAGTAACTCAAGCACTGTCGGTCATAACAGTTCCAACAGCAGCTAAGAACTGTGCAGAACAGGCTTGACTTGCATCTCCTAAAACAAGCAGTTTCCCATTAATTGACCAAACAAAACTATGTTGAACGAAAATGTAATGGCGGGAAACAAGAGCATTCCAACCATATCTCCGCCATTACAATGTTACAATTCAAGGGGGAAAAAAGCGGGCGGGGGAGGGGGGGGGGGGGGGGCTGTGTGAGAGAGAAAATGGGAATGAAAATGATAGCGTTAAATTATTGATATAAAATCCTATTCTATCAGCGTATGGGGGCCAGTTTGGCTGATGGTATGGATGACACGAATGCGCTTAGTATGCCTGATTCGTGAATTAAAAAAAAAAAAAAAAATCGAAGGAACGAGTGAAAAACCTGAGTGAGTGATATTCGACTGTATGACAGGGGAAACGAGAAGAAGAAAAAGATACACTCGAAGGTGCGGGTAGGACCCAGAGAAGTACTGTCATCAACCGCCGAACAAACCAGCTGGGAGCGATTCTGCACCACCCTTGGAAGCCTGAGCTGTGATCACATAGGGTGCAGACACGCACAGAGCATTCCAATGAGACTGAATGGCATGGGAAACAAATGATTCGCGCCAGCAGGAAGCTCTCGACTGGCTCTACCTAGGTAGATAGCCTGTCGTGTAAACGAGAATGTAAAATGTAACCAAGGAAAGGCGCTATGTAAGTACCCTCATCAATATTAACAAATATTTACGATTGATGATGCACGATGATGACACTACGATGATGATGGAGATCGTCATTCATGTCATTGTTACTGTTGTTGCAGCTATGATTGCAGTAATAATGATGACGAAAAGAAGAAGAACAATGATGATGATGATGATGAAGAAGCTGCTGATGATGATCATGATAATGTAATAACGTTAATGATAACGATAATCATCATCATCATTATCATCATCATCATCATCGACAACATCATCATCATCATCATCATCATCATGACTGGGGCATGGAGGGTCAGACAATGACCCAAATTCTCCCGTCAACGGGACAGAAGATGGTCAATGTATTTCTTGTTCTTGTTCTTGTTCTTCTTGCTCTTCTTCTTCTTCTTCATCATTAACAACATCATCATCACCATCATCATCATTATCATCATCAGCGTCATCATCATCATCATCATCATCTTCATCATCGACAACATCATCATCATCATCATCATCATCATGAATGGGTCATGAAGGGTCAGACAATGACCCAAATTCTCCTG
>CM065727.1:69050616-69053116 GCA_033310375.1 Conus canariensis
CTGGCTTATAAAGTAAAGAAAGTCCTTTCAGAACAGGGTTTTGGAATAGTGTGGATGGCCCAGGAAGTAGGGAATGAGCAACAGTTTATTGCGGAATTTAAAGACAGGCTTATTTGTTCTTTTAAACAGAATTGGCACTCGGATATGGAAAGTAAAGAAAAATATCGATGGTTTTTCTCATTTAAGAATGTGTTTCATTCTGAAAAGTTTCTCAATGTCATAACAGATAGATGGCACAGAATAAATTACACAAGATTTAGGTTGAGAACTTTAGGTTTTAATGCAAACAAAAGATGGTTTGAATGTGAAACATCCACAGAATCTCCTTGTCCTGCATGTAGACACATTATTGATGACGAAGAACACTTTCTGTTCCACTGTACTGCTTATAATGAGTGCGGACAAATTGTTCACTTTTCCAGTTAGATATAGCGAAAAGACAAAATGTTGCTGTCGTGTTATCATCAGATGATGAACTTGTAATTAAATCAGTTGCGAAATTCATCGCAGAAGCATTGAAAATTAGACAGATGAAGGATAGTGAAATTTAAGATAATGCATTATAAGAGATATCTGAATGAATATTATCATTCATCGCAAGTGGAAGAGATCAGTAAGATACATTGTCATCATTTGATCGAGTGGATGGTCGAGTAAGTCTTAAGGTGGTTGGGTTGTTTTTTTTCCCTAATTGCATTACTCCTGTGCGTGAGGACATAAGGAAATGTTATGAATTTATTTGTTTTTAACCTTTGATTTGGTGCACACTAGGAACGAAAGTGTACTATTTGTTTGCAGGAAAGGAAGAGGGAAATGTTATTGTTCTGTTACCTCACCCCCCTTGTCAAAAGACCTCTTTGGTAATGACAATAAAATATCAAAGTGTCAAAGTGCTCTCTCTCTCTCTCTCTCTCTCTCTCCTCTCTCTCTCTCTCTCTCTCTCTCTCTAAATTTCCATCTCTACTAGTTACAATCGATTAACCTTCGCCTGAACACAAGACTAAAACTATTTATGTCAGCTACACCCTGATTCTCCCACACAAAGCCAAAACCAAATTTGTACAATTTTAACCCTACTCCAGAGGCCCAACTGCTCTTTCCCCTAACATCTAGCTGTACTGATATTCTATACGCGTAAAAAGTGTTAAAACATATCATGCAACGTTATAAGATAATAGTTCACACTGCTACCACTCTCAGAAATGTATGTGTAGCAACCTTTGAGGTCGGCCTGACACAAACCATACAAAAGCACAAATCCAAAGAAGTGCACATATCTAGCAATATCTTTCCATGATTATTCAACACATTATCTTTTTAATTTCTGCGCACATGTAATGGACAACTCAGACGTTGATTTTCAAGAGGAAAAACAGGTGTGTTTTTTTCTTCTAAATCTTGATAAGTATTCGAAGTGCGGCCATTCACATCACCGCTAATAGTATACAAACATCACCAAGAGAGAGCAAGCAGTCACATACAAAGTCTTCAAGTAAAGCAAAACCGTTGTCAAAATCAACCAAACAGAGGTAAGGTGAATATTCTGGCAGTACATAGGCACACACATGCAAGACGTTTGAAATTGTGCCTTAAATAGATTTTCAAATAACAAAAGCACAAAAACTGTCTGACTTAATTTCCAGTGGCTTTATGAGTAAAAGCTTTTTTTTTTCATACCAGAGATAGTAAGCCCCAAGACCCTAGTCGTGAGTTTCATGGCTGATTTAGATCATCTTTCATAGCCAGCAACCACAGACGACAGGAAATCTTCCAGGAAGCTTTCAGCCAGGCAGTTAAACTGGAAATGAAATGAGGCAGGGAACAGTAAACAATAAACAGTAAACAAGTGGGGTAACTTTTGCTCCCATAAGAAAACCTAACACAGAGTAACTTTTATTCAAGACTGGCACAGCCTTTTAAACTTGAATAACGTCAGACAAATACATAAATGAACATCTAATAGTGGGGGAAAAAACAAGCGCAGGCCAACAACTCAACTGTCTTCATAGTAATGACCTGGCAAAGATTTGGACTTAAGGAGGGGGGGGGGGGGGGGGGGGGGGGGGGGGGGGAGTTTGAAGATGGAGAAACTGGGAACATGAAATTAAGAAAATATATTACAGATATGAAAACTCTTCACTAGCTGCATAAGGGAACCATCGCAAACCAGCCGTGTCTCCCTGATGAGTTCCGACCCAGCGGTCGAAAGGCCTCGGAGCAGGCAATACAAATATATCTGCCTTCAAAATGGATTGCGATGGTTCCCTTATGCAGCTAGTGAAGAGTTTTCATATCTGTAACATATTTTCTTAATTTCATGTTCCCAGTTTCTCCATCTTCAACCCCCCCCCCCCCTCCCCTCGTTAAGTCCAAATCTTTGCCAAGTCATTACTATGAAGACAGTTCAGTTGTTGGCCTGCGCTTGTTTTTCCCCCACTATTAGATTGTTCGTCTATGTATTTGTCTGACTTTATTCAAGTTTAAAAGGCTGTGCCAGTCT
>CM065727.1:69058116-69060616 GCA_033310375.1 Conus canariensis
GAGAGAGAGAGAGAGAGAGAGAGAGGGAGGGAGAGTGAGAGAGAGAGGCAGACAGACAGACAGACAGACAGAGAGGTGTTCAATTGTGGGAGGTGCGAGTTTAGCAGTTTGGAGGAGAAAAGTCTTGCAACTCGAAGAGTTCACACAATTCTCTATTCGAGAGGAATCGTTTTGTTGTTGTTTGTTGTTGTTGTTGATACTATTATTGATGTTGTTGCCGGTGTTGTTGTTCTCGTCGTCGAGAGAGAGGCAGATGATGCTCCCGCCAAGGATGGAATAATTCCTCGAACCTAACTCCACACTAACGGAGCTGGCAGTGCCTATTTATCTACTGCATATGCAGACACAAGAGACCTACGCAACGAACAAGGACTCTACCCTTAAAAGACGCAAGTGTTAACGGTGTACCTATTACCTAACATGTGCACGCAGCCACAAGCAGTAGAAAAAAGGTATATAAGATACATTTTGGTCGATATTCAGGGTCAGCCCAATATTTCGACATTGAATTTTGACAGAAGAATGTTCATGATGTGAATAGCTGGCCACTTAACAAGTGAGTTGATATCTTTATTTTCCTCTGAAGGCGTTAGCATGTCACGACCTGTATGCTAATCTTATGTGCCAGTTGTCGAAGTTCAGTTCGGCAACACATTATCATACACGCCCGTGTGGTGTGTGTGTGTGTGTGTGTGTGTGTGTGTGTGTGTGTGTGTGTTGTGTGTGTGTGTGTGTGTGTGTGTGTGTGTGTGTGTGTGTGTGTGAGGGCGGATGTACAAGGGTTGTGGCATTTCAAGCTGAGAACTGCTAGTTGAAGCTCGTGTCAACTCAATCAGTCACCTCTCTATCTCCGGTCTGTCTGTCTGTCTGTCTGCCTGTTTGTCTGCCCGTGTGTCTACCTGGTCTCTGTCCACCTCCTCCTCCCTCTCCTTCCTACTCCACACTCTCTTTCTCTCTCTTTCTGTCTGTCTGTCTGTCTGTCTTCTTCTCTCTCTCTGTGTGTGTGTGTGTGTGTGTGTGTGTGTGTGTGTGTGTTGTGTGTGTTGTGTGGTGTGTTTGACGTGTGTGTGTCTGTGTGGTTGTGAGAGAGAGAGAGAGAGAGAGAGAGAGAGAGAGAGAGAGAGAGAGAGAGAGAGAGAGAGAACAACCTAGACTTGGATTCAACTTCCTCTGTCCTTGTAAAAAAAAAAAAAACGATTAAAAAACAAACAAAAATAAAAACAAAAAGAAAGAAAGAAAGAAAGGTCACACGAAGAACCCCGCATAACTCCCCCTCCCCCCTTCCCTTTACCGCCCACTTCCCGCCTCTCCCATCTCTGTCCCTCCTACTTCTGACCTATATGATCCCCTTCCTTCACATCCACCCCCACCCCATCCCCACAGACACACATAGACACGCGCGCACGCATACACGCACACACACACACACACACACACACCACACACACACACACACACACACACACACACACACACACACACACACGCACAGTGAGAGAGAGAGAGAGAGAGAGAGAGAGAGAGAGAGAGAGAGAAAGAGAGAGACACTCCCCCCTCCCCCACCCCCGCACCACACACACACACACACACACACACACACACACACACACACACACACACACACACACACACACACAGGCATTGAACATGGTAAATTTCACGTGTGGTCCATTGGGGACTGGAACACAGAACGGCTGACCAGCTCAATGCTCTAACCAAGCATTCCCGCTGCTACGTTCAACGAACCGACAGTTATTGGTGGTAAAAATGAGTACCCCCACCGACAACCAATAAGCAGCATTGTACATACAAAAAGCGCATGAACATAACATTTGTTCACAGCTGTGTGCGTCTCTCACCAACAGATGTAACTGGTTCAATCAACAGATTCAGTACAATCTTGAGAAGAAGAAGACAGCCTGCTGTTTCTGGTGGGTGGCGTGTGTGATCAAAGCCGCTAGCAGCAACTGGGTTGCTTGGATTACGGTACGGTCAGAATCATGTTGGTTGCGCAAAGCCGTTAGGAGCGCTTGCAAGTGGGGCTTGGCGCACACTTACTGCCGAAGCAATATGGCGGCTATCAACGCAGCCTTCTTTTTTCTTTTTTTCTTTTTTTTTGTGTGTGTAAATCTATGATGGTTTTATTCGTTTAATTAACACTGAGGTCAATGTTTATGGCAGACACCAAATGAATAATCATAAACCTACAGGAACTTTTTGAAAAATTCTGTGTCCACACTTCATTTGTAAGAGACTTTGTATAGCAGAAGAGACAGACAGACAGACAGAGAAACAGCCACAGACACAAAGAAGAGAGAGAGAGAGAGAGAGAGAGAGAGAGAGAGAGAGAGAGAGAGAGAGAGAGAGAGAGGGGGGGGAGGGAGAGTCAATAATATGAAGTCCTATTAATGAACTTTCATTAAAAAAATACACTCCAAAAACTCTCTCTCTCTCTCTCTCTCTCTCTCTCTCTCTCTCTCTCTCTCTCTCTCTCTCTCTC
>CM065727.1:69070616-69140616 GCA_033310375.1 Conus canariensis
GAGAGAGAGAGAGAGAGAGAGAGAGAGAGAGAGAGAGAGAGAGAGAAGAGAGAACTGGCCCCAATACCCTGGAGTTACAGGGGCTGCGATTCTTTATTACCCCGCCACAGGAGTAGAAACACTCCAACTTCAAAAGGAGTTCGCTGACTGTGTTTTTTCTATCCGCTCAAATATTCCGTCTTCAATCACGATGTCTTCCCTATAAGATCTATCCCATCAAAATATGCAACACCCAGGCCCAGTCTGTCGCCGGGCGACAGATTGGTCCTGGTGTTGAAGACCAACCTGTCGCCTGGGCGACAGATTGGTCCTGGTTTGAAGACCAATCTGTCGCCGGGTGACAAATTGGGCAGGGGCGACAGATTGGTCGTTAACAGGTCTTTTTAACTAGAACATTGCCAATATCGCTTCCATGAGACCAACACAACTAAATTGTCCTTTTGCCACAATTTCAGTACAGTGTATCAAAGCCTTATGAATCACAAAGATAAAACTAGCATCAGCCGCCATGGCGAAGTGGTTAGCGTCGCGGACTCCCGGCTGGGAGGTCGCGGGTTCGATTCCCATCGGAGTCATGTGGGATTTTCCCGCCCCGACCGGTTCCTACCCAGAGTTGAGTTTATTACGGCTCAGTTGGGAACTATGGAACCACACACTAGAGAGTATTGCTCAAATTTCCTTAACAATACTGCAGGTGTCTGTATCTCTCGGGCCTGGTTGATGCCAGGATATATTATGAAAGTAAGCGCACAGTATGCAGTCTCAGACCGGAATGGAAATCCGTAGCATCATCCTCATTCTCATCGATCAGCATTTAAAAAAGTCTCAAATTCTGTTGCCTTTCATGCCCTGCTCTCATGGTGGCCTCAGTTTGGATGTCCTCTCCAAGTCTATGGCCTTGGTTTGATTCCGTCGGGGTCATCGGCATGGCTAATGCATGGGGACTGTCGTTGGACGGACGTGGTGGCGCCCACTGGAGGGAGAGATCACTCACGCCGGCTCAGCGATGAGCAATGACTTATCAGTAGGGGGCTTAGTAGGTGGTGTCCTGCGTATGTTGGATCAGAACAGGCACCACTGAACACCACCGAAGTGACTCGGCAACATTGCAGTGTCTCCTCCGGTGGGTTGCCTCTTGACGACTTGATATTAACTGCTCCCTGTGGATTGCCGGTTCCGGGGCTCCGGTGGGATGCACCAGGCTGTGGCTGTGGACGGGGTGTCGGAATAAGCGGCTTGGGTGCAATGCGACTAGGTGGTACAGAAGATGGAACAGCAATAAAATAAAATAAAAATAAACAAAATGAAATAAAATAAAATGAAATAGAACTAGCAATTTAAAGACATCTTCACGCTACCGTCGCTGGTTTTGTACTATAAATCAGTGTCTGGAATTGTTATGGGCTGCTGACCGAACGCCTGAGTCTGAATAAACCCAGCCTTCTCTACCACTTGGCCGTTCGAATTCCCCTTACAAAAGCAGTTCCAGTTTTGTGTGTGTGTGTGTGTGTGTGTGTGTGTTCCTTTGGTGGTGGTGGTAAGGTCGTCTGCTCGAAATAACTGACGACAATGTGGAACGCCGACAGGTCATTAGCTTGCCCCCCAAACTGAGAATGGACAGTCCATTTGACACTTCCGCCCTACAGTGACATCCCCTTTACACACTGCCAGCCAAGAGTCGACGAAGTACAAGTGTAGCATATGCTAGAGGCCTCACAACATAGAAGAAGACTGACTGAAGACCGCGACAAAAGGCGGAGAGAATCAGTCACACACACACACACACGCGCGCGCGCGCGCGCGCACAGAGAGAGAGAGAGAGAGAGAGAGAGAGAGAGAGAGAGAGAGAACAGGGTAGGGAAGAGTCAGGGAGAGAGAGGGAGACACAGAAGGAACAAAGGAGAGAGGGGAGGTAGGGGAAGTCTTTAGAGAGAGAGACAGGGGAGTTTAGGGGGGGGGGGGGGAGGAAAAAGTCTCACAGAAACACAGAGAGGAGAGAGAGGGAGAAAAAAGAAAGGAATTCCTGTCACTGGCAAACGTCTGCGTTCTCCTGCTTGTCCTCGCTCGTTCCATGTCGCCATTTTTGAACGATGTGTAATCTTTTTTCTTTGTTTGTTTGTCTGGCGACGACTGATCAAGCAGACTGTCTAACGCCCTCACCACCGGCCGAGCGTTATCTGCCTTAATTTGAAGGATGTCAGCAGATTAGTTATCATGTCATAGGTCACTGCGCAAGATTAGGAGACGGGTCTGGTGTGTTTGTAACAATTCTCTCTCTCTCTCTCTCTCTCTCTCTCTCTCTCTCTCTCTCTCTCTCTCCTCGTGTAATATGTTGTGACCACTGACTCCATCTTAATGTTTGATTCCCTACTTTGAACTAGTTTAGTGCCCTGCTTAAACTGCCTCAGGCTTATGGTGACGCCGATATGTGTGTGTGTGTGTGTGTGTGTGTGTGTGTGTGTGTGTGTGTGTGTATGTGTGTGTGCTTATTATTATTATCAGCGGTGGTATTTTCTTTTCATTATTTCATTCGTGCAATTTGCAACTACTTTCTTAATTGCTGTTGTTATTGTTACTGCTATTATTGTTATCATCTTTTATCATTATTTTTGTTTTATAATCATGATTATGATTATTGCTTCATTTCTATTTGTCATTGTTATCGTGTTGTGTGTTTTTGTAGAATGTTGTAACAGTAGCACAGACAGATGGGAAGACAAGCCATCGTCTGAAATCTCCATCCTTGAATAACAATTTTTTTTTCACTAATGAGTCTTGAGTCTTTTTTTTTTCTTCATCATAACGGTAGGAACAATCCTGATAGGATACCATTACGGTCGACTGCGCTATGCTGATACTGAAAGTAACCAGCCGCCGCGGCGCAGTGGTTTTTCATCGCGGATGCGGACTCAGTAGAATGCCGTTGGTTCGATTCCCAGCAGAGACATCTCTTTGTGATATTGTTTTCGGCCCAAACCAGAACCCACCTTGTGTTTGGCTTGCCATGGGCTCAAAGGGGAAGACTGGAAGCACACAGTCCTGTTTCAGCGATTTCATCAATGGATGCATCTCTAAAGAATTGCTCAAATTCCCTGACCAACACTGCATGTGTCTGTATCTCTCGGTCCTGGCCGATGCCAGGACATATATCTTGAAGGTATGCGTAGAGTAAGGCTCTGCCCTATACTTTCTGAGACGGAATGAAAAACTTCTTCATCTTCATCGATCCTCACCCTAATCCATCAGCACAAGTGAAATAAAGTAATTGACCAAATTCTGTGCCCCCCCCCCCCCCCCCCCCCCCCCCCCCCCCCCCCCCCCCCCCCCCCCCCAATGTCCTACTCTCGTCAATTGTGACCTTACTCCACGTCTATATCCTTGGTGATTCGTGTCAAGGTGACCTTACTCCACGTCTAAATCCTTGGTGATTCGTGTCAAGGTGGCCGATACCTGGTTGCAAGTTCGTGGGGATGTCGCTGGACGGACGTGTTGGTGTAATCAGGAGGGGGATGCTCTCACTCACGCTGGCTCCGTGATTAAGCAATTAATGTGATCATTGAAGAGCTTAGTGATGGGTGGTTGGCAGTCCTGCGTGTTTTGGGATCATAGGCACTACAGAACACCAGTGCAATGCAGTCTCCTCTACTGGCTTGCTTCATCGCCATGTGATGCGAACTGCGCCCTGTGGACTGCAAGGGTCAGGGCTGTAATCTTGTTGACAAACAAACACACTGACAGACGCGGGGGAAAATCGACATGTGATAACTTCACTTGCCGAAGCAAACATTCAAACTGAAATGTTAAAAAAGTGAAATAGAGGAAAATAAAAAAGAAATAAACCTTTGATTATCGACTGAAGTTCTGATAACAATCTTATACATTTCTCAAGTTTTATTTATTTTTACTTCAAACACAGTTGTCTTTTCTCCAGAGCAAAAGGCATTGGGAAAAAAAAAAAGGAAGAAAGAGAATCGAGGAACATGGTTAATACTTTTATGTAATCGACATATTTCAAAGTGTAGAATATTTTAATCATGTTAAGACAGAGAGCAATTTATTCCCAGTAGTCCCCACGTTACATTCCCTGCATATTTCCATGCGCCTTTGACCTCTGTTCAGCCGGTTTCAATCCGTAATTCACCGCGACTGCAGGAGTCTCACATGGTGTCTTTTTCCTACAAAATGAAAAAGCTGACCGATAGATTGATGTTGGTCAAACTATCAGAAAGGTTTAAAATATTTTCTCCCTAAAAAGCTTGAATTTGTTACTCGTCACTGGCGAACATTTTCCATTGCCTGCATATAGTATTTCTTATCTCCCACCATTCCTAGTAGTCTATTTCCACCCAGGTACAATGTGCCCTAACTACCTTCAACTAAAATGTCTTGAATAACCAGCCACTGTGGTCAAACGGCCTGCGGGGCGCGGGTTCCAGCCGCTTCAAAAGCATTTCTTGTTGGATTTTTCGGACAAAGGCGGGTCCTAACTATAGCTGAAAGTTCCGGATTCACATAGCACACTGGAACCACAGTCTAGTGAACCAGAATGTCGCCCAAATTCCCTGACCAACACTGCAGGTGTTGGTCTCTCTCAAGCCTGGATGACGCTGGGATATATATATATATATATATATATATTACATATATACATACATATATATATATTATATATATTCAATTATAAACAAAGCTTGCTCTTATGTCTTAGATTGAAGAAATAGGGGGAGATAAGCATTCATATCAGTTGCTGGAATGGTGCTCGGTACTTATCCTTGGAATTTATTATATATATATATATATATGGAAAGAAGCACGGAGAACAGTCCTGTGATGTAGTATCAGACTAAAATAGAACTCTATGGCATCGTTTTCATCATCCTCGTTGATCATCACATCAACAACAGAAAAAGGCCTCTCAATTGTTTTGGTTCTTGCATTATTGTAGAGATGATCAGTGTTTCACTTTTCTTAGAATGCGACGCTCACCCATGCTGGCTCCGCATCAAAGTTATTATGGTTGTCGGTGAAAGGCTTAGTAGGTGGTCATGCGCATGCTGGATCAGAACAGGCACCGTTGTGTATCACCAATACGACCCTGCAGCAGCACAGCTTGTGGATTGCCTAATGACGTGACGAGCTAATAACCGAGTACTCACCGTGAACTGTGGTGCTAGGTCTGCGACTGGGCTGCACATAGGAAGACTAGAATGAATGGTGTAAAATAACATGTTAATATGTCAAATAATATGTAAATTAAAAAAAATAGGCCTATAAATCGATTACTTGACAATATATGACCGTTTTCCCCTTCAGGGGGAACTGTGTTGTACTGAAAGAAAATCCCGCTCAGATGGATGTTCCCAGTCAGTTATCCACGACAAAAAGTATAGATCAGTACGTGTTTCTCTTAATTGCCCCCCCCCCCCCCCCCCCCCCCCCCCCCCCCCCCCCCCCCCGACTTTTTCACATCTTCCATGACTGAACGATTATTTACCGACAGTTGATTTTTCCTACTTTCCACGAGCATAACTCATGCACTGGTCACCAGCAGAAAGCGCTGCGTCTCCTTTTGGTAGGGATCCTAGAGTAGGATTTGAAATCGATTCTTTGCTCGGCATGCTTGTGTTGGACACTTGGGGAACCTGAGCAACTCATTGAAAAAACTGAATTGAATGCAGCTTCATCACTCTCCGAGGAATCAGTGTCCACCTGCGCGCAACGTACCGTCCCGGTGTCATGTTTTCAGAACCTTGGAGGATCATCCCCGGTCCTTCAGACCTTCTGTTACTTCACGCCCCCACCCTCCATCCTTCTGCCGACATAAGACTTCAAAACATTACATTGATTTGCGATTCAACTAATTGACAAAATGGCGACTGCCAACTCTCCGAAACAAGTTCACATAAGATTGCGAGAGGTCAGTGTCCTCTGCTAACACATCAAAAATTCCACCCGGGTTTTACACTGATAGTTTTCTTCTTCTCTCTCGATTTTTTCCCCTGCAGAAGAATTACCTTTTTTTTTAAATTCTCATTTTTACACTAAACTTTCGCGCAGAAGAGTTAAGCCCTGATATGTACATTGTATTGGCACCGGGGACCCGCAGCATCCGAACTGTTAGTGTTGTCAAAAGCGACGGCTGTTGACGGTTAATTCAGTAGGACTTCATTTCACCGATGTTAACGAAGATTACTATTTTGATCAAGTAAGCACCCCATATAGAGCCATGAAAATCCATCTGTTCAGCTACTTGATTCGTCTATACACATTCCCTATTCTGTGTGTGTGTGTGTGTGTGTGTGTGTGTGCATACCTTGCAGTCAGAATTACTTTAAAAGAGCTCATGGACGGGGCTGGGTGTCTGAGCAGTGTTCAGAATCATGATGCCATGGAGTAAGCAATGGTGATAGTAAAGACTGAAAAATAGGCGCAGAGACAGAGACGAGAGAGAGAGAGAGAGAGAGAGAGAGAGAGAGAAAGAGAGAGATTCGTTGACTTTTTGTCATGCAATAACAAATACATGAAACATTAACGCGAGTTCGTACACACACACGGACACCTGACTGGTCACAAACAGAGCTTACATGCACAAGGAACGACAAGGTTGAGAAAGACAAGGAGGGAAAAGAGAACGAGACTATGAGGGGGGTCATTCAGTGTAAGCACATGCTCTGTGTGTGCGTGTGTGTAGTGCGGGCGTTTCTCTGTGTGTGTGTGTGTGTGTGTGTGTGTGTGTGTGTGTGTGTGTGTGGTGTGTGTGTGTGTGTGAGTGAGTGAGTGACAGCAGTGTGTGTTGAGGGGAGCGGAGAGGTAGGGGGAGGGGAGTATGTGTGCATGTCTACGTGTGAGTGAGTGGGCGCGCTAGCTTGCCTGAAAGTGTATGCAGTATGAACAGTCATGCAGATCGCACGGACACCGCCTTAGATACTCTCATACGGACCATAATAAGCAGCAGAATTTACAACTTATCATCACTGGCCCCTGACAGTAGGTCGATGGTGCACACTAACAGACACCTGCACTGTCAGAAATCTCCACCGCTGTCTGTCCTATATCATGAGCAGCCGAGTACAGGCAACTACTGCAATTCTGTCCGTCGTCACCGTTCACAAGTTATTCTATGCGTCTCTGGGGCGTCCTCCCTCCACTGTACCAGAATGTCTCACTGGGCTGGGAGCCCTGGCAAGATGAAGCAGGCAAGCTTACAGGTGCTTCATTCCTGCCAGGAGACGTTCTGGTCTTCCTAGACACGATACCTGAGTAAGAGAGAGAGAGAGAGAGAGAGAGAAAAAAGCCTGAAGAATGTAAGAAGCCAACGTCGGATGCCCTGGTGGGCACCAAGGGAAATGACCTCAAGAGGTCACGGGATGATCAAGCCCCATGCTGAAGCTCTTATTTTTATGTCCATACTTGTCAACTATTGCGAATTAAACGATATGCTCAAGCCATCTCACATTACAATTCCCGATGCCTGCAGTCTTTGTCAATGCAATGGCTTTCTTTTTTCAGTTCTTTCCTTAGGTTTCGGACCACTTTCAGCTGATTTTTACTTTTAAAAAAGTAACTTTGTAATATTAAAACCGGCCTAAATATCCAAACCGGACTAAAACTGGCTCCAATGTTGAAACCCGACAACTATCTATCCAGGAATGGATTAAAACAAGGTCCTTCTGTGTGGGTGTATGCCTGATCAGGTGTCCAAGCATGGTATAATTGGTCACTTTTGATATTTAAGCCAATTCTGGTCTGGTTACAATATTTCAGCCGGTTTTTTATCTTACGAATCATCGGTCATTCGAGGTGCCTAAAGAAACCCTGACAAATCGGAATGCAATACAATAACGGAGTTGGTTACAAAGTTGAATTTCTCTCAGCTCACTTACAAACATCTCAAGAATAGCCCTGGAGATCTGTTTATAAAAACTGAATTCAGGCATTCAGCTGTGGGCCTGTGTGTTGCCTTGCTTCTGACCGGCACAGTGGTCTGTCTAAGTGTCTGTTAACACAAGGCGCGGAAATCAGTCTCGTCCATCACTTCGTTCTCTAACGCCTGCACCTCTAGGTTGAGATCTTCTGTGGGAATCCTGCCTTCGCTTCCCAAGGGAAAGAGGGATATAGATGGTTTCACAGCGACTTGTACAAACATCAGAAAACCGACATGAAATGCATGTCAGATGGGAAAGCAAATCACCCACATCGTACGGAACCCTACATGGTTTAGCATCACGGGGACACAAACGTCAAATAATTTCGTAACACACTGACGCGTGCACAAATAAAAAAAAAAAAAAAAAAAAAAAAAAACCCAACAACAAACATGCGTTTAAACTGAGTAGCGTAACATGTTCAGTTCTTTAATTGTCAATAAACGTCAACAGCGTCCAGTTCAATACATCAGCATCATCTACAGTACATATGACCAACCTGTTGATAAAAAAACAAAACAAAACAAAACGCATATCACAAATATTCTTTCATACAGAAAATAGAACAGAGGGATACAATTCTTTTTCATCAGTCTGTAGCTACAGAAGCACACTGCTTGCACATATATATACATAAGCCTACTGTGGTTTTTATTTACAAAATTTGTCATTTGCAGCAAAACTATGAGCAGGTAGTCTACCAGCCTGCACGGTCTTTCAGTCAGATCAAGTTGTACATGTTTTTTACATAATCTTCTTACCCCTCTCCCCGGCTTCCTCTCCTCAGTCTAATCCTCCTAGCCTTCCCCCACGACATAGTTCATCTTTTGATTATGATTCTTTATTCAACGTCCCCCTCTCCCCCCCCCCCCCTCCCTCCACATGCCCCCCCCCCCCCCCCATCGCCTTCCCCTCCCCCCCCCCCAAAAAAAAAAAAAAAAAAAAAGGAGGGGGCAGGGAGGGGGAAAAAAGAAAAAGAAAGGAAAATCCTTATTCATATTTCCAATTCGGTGATATATATATATATATATATATATATATATATATATATATATATATATATATATATATATTTGTTATATTAAAAGCAAGTTAAAATCAAGCTTCTAAAAACATCTACAAATTTGTTTCACGCTGTGCGGTCGTCAGGATGTGATGAGCTTGTGTTGCCAGTGCCACGTATATATATAGCGCTAGCTGGTTTGCTGTTGTTTTTTTCCCGTGCTACATGTGTTTCTCAGGTGTTGGTTTTTTTTCGCTGATAGGAACTTCCATCTGTGTCTGCAATTGTTAACCATTTCTGTTCTAACATTTAGAGTTGCCAACTGTGGTTTACATAGTATAATGTATTTCTCTGTTAGGCATAGATTGCATTTTTTTGAAATGTTGTTGTATGATGCTGCTCTTTTTAAAATTTTCCAAGATATGTTGTAGTCTGTTTTTTTTCTTTAAGTTTCCAAATGTATTTACTCAATTCTGTTTGGTTTTTGTATCTTTCTTTGTTGAATGATTGTTTATGGTTTGCATATCTAGTTTTGAATTGGTTTTCCGTGATACCTACATATGTTTCTTTTGCGTTCTCTGATGTTACAGTGGCTTGGTACACAATGTTGTTATAAAGGCATTTGTTGCTTAGGGGGCACTGTTCTTTTTTGGTACAGTTACAAGATTTCCTTTCGTTACCCTCCTTTTTTTCTGTGCTGCTTTTCATTTTGTTTGCTGAATCGATGGCATTTTTAAGGTTCGGCATACATGAATATGATAATTTGATGTTGTTTTTGTTGAATATCTTAAATAATTTATGGTCTTTTGGGAAAGATGATGTCAAGATTTTAAAGAATTCTTTCCCTACATTTGTTTTAACTCTTGCATCATATGGGGGATTGTACCATATGATATTCCTTTTCCTGTTCTTTCTGCATCTTTTTGTATCATTGTCTGGATCGTATCTTAGTTTGTAATTGTAGCCACTTGTATGTAACGCTATAAAATTTGCCAACAAGTACACAGAAATATCAGGGTCAGAAATGGAAATCATTTTCCACACAAAGAAAACTTTACTGCACAATAAAAATGAAACCTGGATTAAGAACACAAGCAGGAATTCAACTTTCGATGTCACAATGGGATCATACGATGGTGCCGAGACTTGCGAGCTTGTCGGACTATTCATGTTATCCAATATTCAAAAAAAACTTGGAAAACAAACTGGACTGTACAGGGATGACGGCCTTGCCGCTCTGAATGACAACCCTAGAAATATTGAAAATAAGAAAAAAGAATTGTGTAAAATTTTCCACAACCAAAACTTAAAAATCACAATAGAAGCAAACAAAAAGATAGTGAACTATTTAGACATAACGTTAGACCTCAACCAACACACATATAAACCATACAAGAAACCAAATGACACGCCTGTTTATGTAAACATCAAAAGCAATCACCCACCCTCCATACTGAAAACAATACCCAAAAGCATAAATAAAAGACTATCCAATTTGTCATGTAACGAAACAGTATTCAACAACGCTACAGCTGAATACCAAGAGGCGTTACATACAAGTGGCTACAATTACAAACTAAGATACGATCCAGACAATGATACAAAAAGATGCAGAAAGAACAGGAAAAGGAATATCATATGGTACAATCCCCCATATGATGCAAGAGTTAAAACAAATGTAGGGAAAGAATTCTTTAAAATCTTGACATCATCTTTCCCAAAAGACCATAAATTATTTAAGATATTCAACAAAAACAACATCAAATTATCATATTCATGTATGCCGAACCTTAAAAATGCCATCGATTCAGCAAACAAAATGAAAAGCAGCACAGAAAAAAAGGAGGGTAACGAAAGGAAATCTTGTAACTGTACCAAAAAAGAACAGTGCCCCCTAAGCAACAAATGCCTTTATAACAACATTGTGTACCAAGCCACTGTAACATCAGAGAACGCAAAAGAAACATATGTAGGTATCACGGAAAACCAATTCAAAACTAGATATGCAAACCATAAACAATCATTCAACAAAGAAAGATACAAAAACCAAACAGAATTGAGTAAATACATTTGGAAACTTAAAGAAAAAAACATAGACTACAACATATCTTGGAAAATTTTTAAAAAGAGCAGCATCATACAACAACATTTCAAAAAAATGCAATCTATGCCTAACAGAGAAATACATTATACTATGTAAACCACAGTTGGCAACTCTAAATGTTAGAACAGAAATGGTTAACAATTGCAGACACAGATGGAAGTTCCTATCAGCGAAAAAAACCAACACCTGAGAAACACATGTAGCACGGGAAAAAAACAACAGCAAACCAGCTAGCGCTATATATATACGTGGCACTGGCAACACAAGCTCATCACATCCTGACGACCGCACAGCGTGAAACAAATTTGTAGATGTTTTTAGAAGCTTGATTTTAACTTGCTTTTAATATAACAAATGTCGCTCCCACTGTGGTTGAGCACTGTTTTTAAGATTGCGCTGATCCTCAGTACCATTCTCTCTCTCTCTCTCTCTCTCTCTCATCTCCTCTTTATATATATATATATATATAATATATATACATATATATAAGCAGCCTATTGTTGTCCAGAACAAGCTTCGGTTAATGATGAACGATCTGTCAGAATTAAGCCGTTTAAGCATTTCGATAAGCACATACCATTACTGTTCTTAATATTTCACAATTAAAGCTGTGTTCAAATCGCTTTATACTGATATACCTGGGTGTGACCTGAATATTTCAGTATGTTTTTCCAGGGTCGACTGGGCCGACCATGTAGGCTACTAAGCGCTTTGGGACGACTAAGGAGACACCTCCCCTACTTCAGAGGGAACTCAAGGAGGTGGTGAGGGCACGGGGTGGGGGGGTGGGGGTGGGGGGTTGGTAGCCTGCAAAAAGTTCTAATGGCCAAATCATTATTTTATCACCTGCAGCATCTGTTTAACAGTGACAGCAACCAGAAGCAAGACAGCGCGAAAAAAAAAAAAAAAAACTGTCCCCCAAACAAAACAGTTTGTACTGTTCAACACAGAATGAACAAACAATCAAGACTGATGATAACCTAGTGGGCGCCTCGGTCAGTAGCTTACAATTTTCCACCGAATCTCCGCAAATCACAGATCATATTTTGTTTTTCTTTCAGAATACATGATTTGCACCCAGGTTCAGAAACTGGGTTTTACACACACACACACACACACACACACACACACACACACACACACACACACACACACAGAACCAGAGAGAATTGCTTACGTATAACTCACAGAAACAAAGTTGCAATAGGTCTATATGCTGTCTTACGCCTGAGAGTCGTTTTGCTTCCTAGATGGATGTTAGTTACTTTGAAACAATCCCTAGAGTGGGAACTGAAGAACACGACAAATAAAAAAAAACACATTATAGACCTCAAAAATGATTATAATTATAAACAAAAATCGGATAAAAAAAAAAAAACCAGCCGACCAGTCTTATTCAAGTGAAAACGACACACTTCTTTTCTAATTCGAAGGAATTTAAATTCAATGATCGTTTCCAGACAGGCGTACTTTTACTCATAAATTTGAGTAACCTACCTGACAGTAAATACATGATCATATCCAAGAAATGCAAAGCATGTGTCACACACACACAACACACACACACACACACACACACACACACACACACACCAAAATATACAACAAAAGTCTTTCAGCAAAACGAAATTACCTAAACGCATCATTGAACAATAATACGCACATTGCCTTCACCTTCAATAACACTCAACAACGTGTTATCACTATATATTTCGTTACATTAAATAGTCAAACATACCACAACAGCAGTTCATTAGTCTTATAGCGTGCACCCCTACTAACTGGCTTGTTAGTGATTATGTCAGCTGGTTGATAATCGTCATGCGAAACCTTCAGCTCTGCAGCCTTCAAGCGAAATTAGTTTGGTCTACATCATACACACACACACGTCGATGGTCTACACACGTCGATGGTCTACACACGTCGCAGTTGACGTGAGCGGAAGGAGCGGCCGAATTGTGAGATGAGCGAGGGGGAGGGGGGGGGGAGAGAAGGAGGGGGGGGGGGGGGACTGTTCCTTTGCGGGATATGAGTGGAGGAGGGGGCAGCAGGGAGGGGAGAGGCGGCACTGCTGCTGATAGTTGAAGGCTGATAGCTTACCGTCATTAGCACAGCGATAATCATCATGACCAGGTTTCGATTTCTGCGTACTCTATCATTACAAAAACAAAAATCAAACAAAAAACATAAAACGACGACTTAAGACAAAATATGAAACAGATATACATGAGCAGGCCTACATACCGTTTTCTATCGCTGAGGACTGAGTTACCTGAGATGGCCTCCGAGATTGACTGCACTATATAAACAGACGTCTAAAGAACACTGATTGACTGCACTATATTAACAGACGTCTAAAGAACACTGACTGACTGCACTATATAAACAGACGTCTAAAGAACACTGATTGACTGCACTATATAAACAGACGTCTAAAGAACACTGACTGACTGCACTATATAAACAGACGTCTAAAGAACACTGACTGACTGAGGACACGCCACACTACGAAGCTGAGTGATGCGGGCATGACGACCATTCCCGAATTCTGTGGATTGCTTTTTTTTTCTTTTTCAATCTTTCTTCCTTGGCAGCGTAAGTTACATGGGATGCCAGGACGGAAATGTGATGGGCAGTTAAACCTTCTATCACCATAGTCCTGTCTCAAGCTCAGTCGTGCCCGACACCGTATTATTGACGGTAACCAATTCAATACTACACAGTCACCACCCGCGTGTTGTCCATCAAGGATTTCTTCGATCTGTCTCCGAAACGTGCACCTACCACTGTACGCTGAGGGTCATCTTGGGCTGGGAGTCATGGTGACATACATGTCCACCCTCCACTATATCCCGTACAATGGCCTAGGACAGGCAGTCACGGACAGATACATGTCCAACCTCCAGTATGTTCTGTAAGATGGTCTAGGAAAGGGAGTCGGTCTTAGAAGGGGAGTCATGGCGAGATACATGTCCATACTACACTTTACGCTGAGAATGGTCAGACAGGGAGTCATGTGAGGAACAAATCCACCCTCCACTTAACGCAGAGGGTGGTCTTGGACAGAGAGTCATGGTCAGGTACATGTCTACCTTCCACTTTACGCTCAGAATGATTTTGGACAGGTAGTCATGGCAAGATACATGTCTACCCCCACTTTACGCTCAGAATGATTTTGGACAGGTAGTCATGGCAAGATACATGTCTACCTTACGCTTTATGCTGAGGATGGTCTTGGACAGGGAGTCATGACGAGATACATGTCCACCCTCCACTTTACGCAGTCTTGAACAGGGAAATGAAAACTTAAATAAGGCAGGGAACTGTAAGTTGTAAACAAGTAATGTAACTCTTGCTCTCATGATGAAATAAATACACGCCCATATCTTCAAACGAATGCCGCCTCAGACTCCGAATCGCTTGGCAGATATGACAGTAAAGGGCATACAGAACAAACAAGGACACATCCCCCAAAAAGGATGTTCCAAGCTTGCCTATATACCCCGCACTGGACACATCTACACAGCAACAACTACTGGAGAAATAAACAAATATAAAACCAACATTTATTCTAGACTGGCAGATCCTTTTCGATCTTGAATATAGTCAGACAAGTACAAGGACGAACAGTAACTACTTGTTTGTTATTTACTACTCGGACAAGAAGTTATGGCAAGATACATGTCCACCCTCCACTATGCGCTTAAAATGGCTATGGAGAGGGAGTCATGCGAGATACATGTCAACCTTCCACTGTACGCTGAGGACGGTCGGCAAGAAGTTGCGGCGAGTTATCGGGAAGAAGTATGGGTCTACACACTTACGGCGCTGGTCGACTGCGAGGTGACGTTCATATCTGCCAGCGTGACGTGCTGACTTGCAGCCCAGACATAGTGACCTGATGACAGTATCTTGTTCTTGAACGCCGGAGGAAAATGAAGTTCTGTCAAAGAACTTGAAAAGTCCCCCACAGCGAAGGACAGAGTGGCAGATTCTGGATAATCTTGACATCCTGTATCAACAACTTCGCTTCAGCTGTGCTCCTGTCGAGCGTTTGTTGGGAAACAATAAGTTTAATGACTTGTTTTGGAAACGGCAATGGAAAGTCCTTTCATCTTAAAAATGAATAAGAAGAAAAAAAGAAAAATAAATAGGGGAAAGTAACTAGGACACGTACAGCCACAAGATAGAGTTTCATCATCCAACAGAAAGTAGAAATCCGAAGGCGCTTCCTACCAGCGGAAGTCACTATTTTAGGCGGGAATACAATGGGGAATTGGCACGCAGGATGGATTATGGCTGAATCAAGGACGTCGCACAGGAGGAGGATGAGGGGAATTAGCCAACCCCCCCCCCCCCCCCGCCCCCCATGTAATATGACCCCTTGCTCCTTCCCCCACCCCCTCCCCTCCCCCGAAGAGAGAGAGAGAGAGAGAGAGAGAGAGAGAGAGAGAGAGAGAGAGAGAGCTATGACAGAAAAGGAACCCGGCGGGGGAGGGGGGAGGAATGGACATTTAGTTTGAACACCCAAGCACATGTCAGGACTGTTACAGAGCTACCTCAATGGATGCAATTAACCTTCGCAATGCGTCGCCTAAAATTTTGCCCGCCATACGTCATGGGTCTCCAGGGCCCCATGCCTTTTGTATAGGAACACAGCCTTGTCTACAACGTGGGTCTTGAGGGACCCGTGCCTTTTGTATAGGAACACAGCCTTGTACAACGTGGGTCTCCAGGGACCCATGCCTTTTGTATAGGAACACAGCCTTGTAGTGTCACGTGGGTCTCCAGGGACCCATGCCTTTTGTATAGGAACACAGCCCTGTAGTGCCACGTGGGTCCCCAGGGACCCATGCCTTTTGTATAGGAACACCTTGTACAGCGCGGGTCCCCAGGGACCCATGCCTTTTGTATAGGAACACAACCTTGTACAGCGCGGGTCCCCAGGGACCCATGCCTTTTGTATAGGAACACAACCTTGTACAGCGTGGGTCTCCAGGGACCCATGCCTTTTGTATAGGAACACAGCCTTATAGTACGACGTGGGTCTCCAGGGACCCATGCCTTTTGTATAGGAACACAGCCTTGTACTACAACGTGGGTCTCCAGGGACCCATGCCTTTTGTATGGGACACAGCCTTGTAGTGCCACGTGGGTCTTCAGGGACCCATGCCTTTTGTATAGGAACACAGCCTTGTAGTGCCACGTGGGTCTCCAGGGACCCATGCCTTTTGTTTAGGAACACAGCCTTGTAGTGTAACGAGGGTCTCCAGACCCATGCCTTTACGGAAGGACTAAAGGCTTGCCGTGTATCGTGAGAGACCCATACTTTTACTGAAGCCCATCTTGGGCCGAATTCGAGAAGATATGTGAATGCTCGTTCTTCGTTTTCTTTATCCTGGATGTCGTTTATCCAGCCTGAAGAAGACCTAAGAGGTCAAAACGTGTCGTGTTTTGTCTTGTACTTTATTTGTCCATATTAACCAGCGGAGTTACTTACAATTACTTGTTTTTTTCCCTGAAGGACTAAATCCGTGGTTTTGGTGGGATTTTTTTTTCTTTTTACTTCTTTGTAAACAAAAACAAACATTTTTCGGTACAGATGCGAGGCGATGATACCTTACCGGCAAAGTCATAAAATATTGTGGAGGCAGATTAAAGACTGATTTAGTTATCAAGTGCAAATAATGACCATGGGTCGTTTCATACCAAGTATGTACGGCAAATCATGCTTTTCAAGGAAGCAAAGGCGTTTTTGACTGAACTGAATTTAACAAAAACGTGTCAACGAAGACATAAGGTAGATGGGAAGTTGTGATGGCTTTCAATGCTGCACCGACGATCAACGGAATGAATGCGGGAGACAATGACACGTCATTTGAGGTTAAGGACGTAATATTGCACTGCATGTACATACGAAATGCAGCACTGACAAATTATTCGAGAAATGCTGCCACACTAACTTGAAACAATCAGACATAATAAGCAATACAGTGACTGACTTACAGAATGAATAGAAAGAGCCCACTAAACGTGCGCTCAGAACAATCGATCTGAAACATTCTGTTGATGCATTGTAATTATTAATGATATTTGAAAATGACAATCGATTGATTGATCCCACATTACATATCCTGAATGCGCCAGACCATACGCTGCTTCAAAATTTGCTTGACGACTAGGGCGTTTTTAAAGCCTTTTTAGTGTGACCATGAAGCAGTCCCAAGATGTTGA
Source organism: Conus canariensis (assembly GCA_033310375.1). Taxonomy (NCBI): domain Eukaryota; kingdom Metazoa; phylum Mollusca; class Gastropoda; order Neogastropoda; family Conidae; genus Conus; species Conus canariensis. The sequence continues at coordinate 69,087,883 of CM065727.1, forward strand.
ACCGAGGACTGAAATGGCCCTGCTTCTTTTCTTATCGCTTTAAATTATCCTTGTTGTGCTTTAACTGACGGAATGTTGCCGAAAGGTGAGTTGCAACAGATTTTCTGTCAGCGTTCATCTGAAATTTCAATTTGGCGAACTGTGAACTGAAAACAGTTTTGATTTAAAATAATAACAATAATATTATGACGATGATGATGATGATAAATAGATAAATACATACATAAACAAATAAATACAAAAACAAATAAAAAGAACACCCCAAAAATCAAAAACTGTGACAGAAAAGAGGAAAATACCAATGCTGAATATCTCTCCGGGTTTTATGCCTACATACACGCGTGGTTTGATAGTATGTTCATCTCAGTCGTTTTCAGAGATCTTTAATGACCTCCGTGGCTGGAGTGGCCGGGCTGACATGAACAGATTCAGCGAACACAACGCAATCCATTATGTTGCATTCAATGGGGGCAAGGCATAAGCCAATCAAAACATACTGCTCGTCGTATTAGGACCAGGAGTCGCCGAACAATACTTCGTGCCAAACAATGAGTGAATCACAGTGTTTCATCAACTTTCCCGTATGCAAAATAGGTTTCCAACCTAGTTCGCACGTACACTCAATTGACGACGGGATTCTAGTCTGGCAAAAATACACTTCTTTCGTTTGGCATCGTAAACGGTGCAACTGATACACATGTGTCTCTGCCTCATTTTAAAACTTAAAGAGCAGACACAAAATGGACAGGCCAGCTTCACATCCTACACGTGATGACAATTTTGCATCAGATCGTTGTGTGTGTGTGTGCGCCCCCCCCCCCCCCCCCCCCCCCCTTTTTTTTTTTTTTTTTTTTTTTTTTTTTTTTGCTGTCGCCGCTTGAGTACCCTTAGGGACGTAATACTGGAGATTGCAAGAAACGGGTACTAAAAACCAAAGCCGGTGGATCTGAATGACAATAGATTTTGCGCATCGGTCGAGCTGTCGGTGCCGCAAAACAACGGCTGGAAAAGTGACATTTTGCCGAGGATATTTTATCGTCTGACACGCCGTAAAAGAAGCAGCTACGAAACACTCGCTGCTCCAGACCGTGTGGGGGCTCACTGGAGATGTTTCACTTGCAAACAGTATCCTGTGACGCAGGCCTTGCAGTGCAGACACGACAGCCAAATGCCACTGCAAAACCTGGCCGTTGTAAAGGCACTGCTGCACCCCTCTAATTAAAACGGCACAGAAGTGACCATTCAGAACATGCAACTTGTTATGCCGGCCCAGCCAGTTAAGAAGACTGTATAGCCTAACGGCAGGAAACCCTATTTAAAACGCGGAGGAAAAGCAGTGCTTACAATTAAACAAATAACAATAATAATAAATAATAACAATATGAGGGCTATTTCCATAGCGTCCATCCTAACAACATAGGCTACAGGGCACTTAACAAGTTTTAACAAATCAATATCTACAATGTACTCAACACACCCACGCGCGCACACACACACACGCGCGCGCACGCGCACGCACACACACACACACACTTCTACATTCGCGAGTTAAAAATATACGCATGCACTCACTCACTCATTCACTCGCGCACACACACACACACACACACACACGCACGCACGCACGCACGCGCGCGCGCACACACACACACACACACACACACACACACACACACCTGAGGCAAAACAGTGTCGCAATATATTATATATATATAGATACATACAGTATATAACACTTTGTACACAAGCAAAGAGTAAAAGTGACAGGTGACAAGTGACAGCGACTAATATTTCAGATGGCAATCTGCAACTACCGTTTAAACAGACATGTTTTGAGTGCAGACTTGAACTACAAGTACATTAACAAACATGAACTATCCAATCAAACCATACAACTGACAAAAGATCGCCCGATCACTGAGAAGGCAATGGCTGAACAAGGCCAGATTGAAATGACAACAGCCCGCTCAAACCACCCACGAACCACATAGCTCATTAAGCTTATAGTTTAAACGATAATACAGGTGACGACCTCCAGGCTGGCAAACTGAACAACGTGGAGAGATTATGCAGCATTAAATGGACAAGATTCTTTCCTGTAAAACAAATAAATGAATAAATAAATAAATGAATGAATAAAATAAAATAAATAAATATATAAATACATAAACAAATAAAATAAATAAATAAACAAATAAATACAAATTAAAAGAAATAATTTTCTTTTTTCTTTAAGTTGTCATTTCCTTGTTTTGACAAAATATAAGCAGCGACATAAGTTTTTCTCCCAACCACAGGAAACAGTGAGAGACTCGACACCCACGGTCACGGCCTAATACAGACTACTAACGAGGTATTGTAACGACAGTGGTTTAAGAGGGGCCGTCACACTGCTTGAAGACGAGCAAGCAAGAATATTTACCTCACAACGTAGGACAGCAAAATGCCTCAGAATACTAAAGAGGATAAGTGACGTCATCATACAATACTAAATGTGATCGTGAAATGTATAATACCGAAGGTGTCAGCGGATCTGTGGTGACGTCATATTAAAAAAATACCCAGTCAGAGAGTGATGTCATCACGATACTGAAGGGATCAAGCGGGACGGCAGCGAGTTCATCAGAAGATACTCTGCGTGTCAGTTGGATACAATGACGTCATCATACAACGGTGGTTTCAGTGGAGTAGCAATAATGTTCAATTATGCCTTATTCATTCTACGCCTATCGATGGTAACACCAAACCCTTTAAGAGCTGTCAATACGCAGAGCAAAAATAGATAAATAAATAAACAAATAAATAGATAAAGTTAGTTGCAAAGTGAGGCGACTGCAGGCGGAGATCTAAACGAATCTTAAAGTGTTTAAAATAACTCCGCCAGCCAACATGGACAAACGAATCACAAGACAAAACACAACTTGTTTCGACCTAGGAGGTCTTCTTCAGGCAAGATAGATAACACTCCGGTCAACAAAAATGAAGAACGATACATCACTTATCTTGTCAAATTCGGCGCAAGAGGTTTTTCTTTTTTCCTCCCCCCCCCCCCCCCCCCCCCCCCCCCCCCCCGAAGGAGTATAGTCTCGCCGTATCTCGTAGGTCTCCGGGGATCCATCTTGCGCCGAATTTGACAAGATAGGGTGATTGCTCGTTCTTCATTTTCGTTGTCCTGAGTATCATTGCTCTTGCCTGAAGAAGACCTACGAGGTCGAAACGCCACGTGTTTTGTCTTGTGATTCGTTTGTCCATGTTGTTTGGCGGGGTTATTTCAAACACTTTGTAAGATCTAAATAATTAAAAGTCTATGCAGAGACCAAATCTCTGAAGAGAGTTTGACTTTCAGTTCCAAAAAGGGCAACAAATACAACAGAGCTACTTCAACAACTGACTTGGAACATATCATCCATTTCACTGACTTCCTTAACCTTCGCCATACATCGTCTCAAATTTTGCGCGCCATACGTCACGGGTCTCCAGAGATCCAGGTTGTGTGTGTGTGTGTGTGTGTGTGTGTGTGTGTGTGTGTGTGTGTGTGTGTGTGTGTGTGTGTGTGTGCGTGTGTGTGTCTTTTTTTTCTCTTCTTTCTGTTTTTTTTTTTTCTTTTTTTTTTTTTTTTTTTTTTTGGCAAAGGAATAAAGCCTCGCCGTATACCGTAGGTCTCCATCGTTTTGTAAGGAATAATGCCTTGCAGTACGTCATGAATCTTCAGGGACCCACGCTTTTTCTAATGTATCTAGGCTTTGCCGTACATCGTGGATCTCCAGGAAGCTACACATTTTCTGATGGAATAAAGTCTTGCAGTGATTTTTCTTTTGTCCATTGTTTCTTGACCCCCCAAAAAGTCAATTTTGTGCGTGTGTGTGTGCAGATCCGTGGTCATGCTTTACTGACAAAGTCTAAAAATTTTGTGGAGATAGCTTAACAATCGACTTGACGGTCCAGCCCTGATAGGGCCATTTGCGAACGGATGGGAAATGGGCAACAAGAACTGATTTGGTTATCAAGATAAAAAGACGATTGAGGGTCATTCATACCCACAGCATACGGCAGAAATTGTTAAGGACGCGGTTAAGACAAGACCATGCTAAGGGTGCCAGCTTTTCTGCTTTGCTGTTTCATACGCAGCTACCATCAAACAAAACAAAACAAAACAAAACAAAAAAGCACACACACACACACACACACACACACACACACACACACACACACACACACACCTCACACACACACACACAAACACGAAGCCACAAAAAATGCATGAAAAAGGTCTTAGGTCAAAGTTGACTGCCTAATAGAAAGCCAGTATCCATTCTGTTCAGTGTTGACTGTCTCAATAACCACTCGCCACATTAAAAGAAGAAAAACTGGCATGTCATAAATTGTTGCCAAAAAATATGTAAAGAGTTTCTATGAAAAGAGAGGTGAATGAGCCATCAAGGCAGAAAAATAAGTTGTGGACAATTCACAAAGATAAAAGCTAAAAGGCAAAGTCCAAGACCATCACCAAAAAGATGACATTACGATTCAGAATTTCCAGACGGTGGGTACACGACTGAGTGTATCCCTGTCATGACATCACCAGAGATACTACGATGATAGCAGTGACGTCATCACACTTTTCTGAGTGCGTCAATGGGATGGCAGTGACGTCATCATAATTATGATCATGAGGTCTCGGTGGAGCATTAGTGATGTCATTGATGAGATTCTGAAAGTTCGGTGAAATAACTGTGATGTCACCTTAATTCATTCCTAAACATGTGAACTGACCTCTAGCAATTTAAGTTTCACGAAATGATAATGAGTAAAACACTATGCGAGCTATACGTGAATGAATGAACACTGAACATGTTATAGAATTCAACACTAACTATGAACGTATATACTCATCAACCATAAAACTATGCGTAGCGTTCAACGACTTTCATGTGAACAACCAACCTTTGACAAAGTTAGGAGCTGCCTTTAAGTGTCTTGCACTGGAATACAGCAAATTAGGAGTATAATACACTGGTATTACAATGCTGACGCTGGTCGTGGCCATGACTGAACAATTGTCCTGAAACCGGAAAACTGACCTTCACCTCGCAACCTGTATCCAGTAAAGACTAAGACCACAGCAATTAAGAAGTGGCGAAATTTACATGGGGAGCTGGCACATAATAATTCATCATTCAACAGCAGATTACATCCAGAAAAAAAAAAAAAAACAACACAGGTAGACATTCAAAACAAAGCATCAACAGAATCATCACAGTCACCATCTTAAAGTCTACTGTTCAGCGTAGTTTACATTAAAATCAATTAAGTGATTCACACGCACTCGTTCTCACCCTCTCTCCAATCTCTGTGTGCAGGTCAATGCCTCGTTCATTTGTTCTTCCATGCGTCCACAAAACCCTGGGGCAGACAGTCAAAGAAGGATCGTTCCCGGGAGTTCTGCGACGGAGCACTGCTCACAGCGCTTGGTGATCCACGTCCGTTACCATCCCTTTTCACTGCCGCTGCACTGTCCGTTACAGACACAAGCGACGCTCGCAGACATGAGAAAATATTTTTGTTGAAACCTTTCTCAGCCACTTTGATGACAGCGTCTGGTAACACTTTCGTGTCACCAGAACTTGCCTTCGAAGAGCAGGATTCGGACAGAGTTGTGGACACAGATTCAGAGGAGCTCCCAGCTATGCTGCTCAACACAGCAGACATGTCAGAAAATATGGATCTTTCACTTTTAGGCACTTTGCTGCTTTTGCCGCACTTAGCATCCATGTTCAAATCATCACACTTGCGCTTCAGACCTTTAGAGTCTGCACATTCTGCAGAGGGCTGATTTTCCACTTTTGATAGCGATGGCTTGCAGCTAATATCATCCACTTTCAATTTTTTGGCTGGCTCAGGAACGTCTCTTTCTTTCATCCTTTTATGTACATGGCCAATAACGGATCCACTGGGGCCTAGGTTTGATGCTGGTGGGAGAGGTGATGATTGTGCTCGTTTCTTTTTCCGCAAAACTAAGCATGTCCCTCCCTCCTTCCCTCTTCCTTCGAAGATTTGAGAAACGTAATGAGCACCTTCGTCAATACTATCAAGCTCAGTTGAATGGGCAGTGACACTAGCCTGAATGTCCTGTAATGGTTGAACCACTTCAAATGGTGCTTTGCGCTCATGTTTTCCATAATCTTTTCCATCAGATCCTACATGCTCCTCACTGTTGGGATCCGAGTCCAAAACGTCGGGTCGACGAGAGACGGGCCCATCACATGTGCTACTGACTTGATTTTCTGAAAGACATTTGGCAGACGACCGCAAAGTTCGAGGTATTCGCAGTGTTAATACTGGACTGTCCTTTTCCGAGGAAACTGCTTGGGATGATGGAACATGTGTGTCACCTGTGATCAATGCTGTATCCTGAGAATTACTAACAGCTCTGTTTGGAGAATGGTCACTTAATATTGGCACTGACAAACTTCCTGGTTTCACACGATTCTTCTTTTTTCCTTTTGATTTGGAACGAGCTCTCCTTTTACGTTCAATGGTTTTTGTTTTGCGAGTACCAGAAACACCTGTTATGTCTTCCACTACATTATTTGTTTTTGTATCACATACATCTGGAAATGTGTTATAATGCTCTGTTTCTAACAATGCAGTTTTACACGTTACAACAGCAGTCCTTTGTTGAAGATCTGCATTCCCCTGATCAGTCATTGCTGCTGCCAGATTATTTGTCCCTTGGAGTTCTTGTACATCACTGGAATGTGTTGACAACAGGTCAATGGGGTCCTGCAGTTGAGATGTTATGGGGGAACTATCTTTCAGTTCTCCACTGTTGTCTTGCACATTCAATGATGTATCATCCTTTTCCAAAGTTTCTGTCAGTGTCGGTACCGGACAGTTCTGCCTACTGACACTTTCTGTTGGTAAATCTTCTCCACGACTTCTTAGTTTTTGAGAAATGTCATGTGAAAGCAACACACAACGATCACTCAAAGTCTTATTTGTTGAAGCACTGCTAACATTTTGTGTGTTTTTATACGATTCGGTGACATCCATGTCTTCTGCTGCATTTCCGGTGAATACTGTAGTCTGATCACCTTTTGGAGTTGCATCTTTATTCTCTGGCTCACTGTCTTTCATGTAAAACTGGCAGTCTTTCTTTGGCAGATCAGTTTCTCCTGTTGCTGCCGTAAGACTGTTGGCAGCGCTGTCTGCTGAAACATCCATGCAAATGGTACTGCGTGTTTGTATCTTGTCCCTACACAAGATAAAAGTGTCGTCCTTCTCCACTGGTTCGAGCGAGTTTCTGGCTGGTACAAAATTGTCTGGAAACCCATTCCTTCCCGTGGGAGAAATGTTTCTAGTAAGGGAAACATCACTCTCTGGCAAAACAGTTTCTTTATCTAAAACTTTCTGACCAGCAAGCTTTGTATCTGAAGGTGTCAATTCACTAAATGTTACAACAGTTTTCTTTGAAGTGATATTTGATATTGTTGAACTAGATAGCGCTACATCTAACTTGGTGGGCACATTATTTTCCTCACGTTCAACTGCTTTATCTGCAGGAAGACTGACCTGATTTGCAGAGAAACTGGATAGTGCTGATGGCGGTGGAATGAATGAATCTACATCCTTGGCAGCAGAACCTTTGTTTTCCATAGGGGAAGGATATATATCTGCTTCATTGAATCGCTGCTTGGACACTGGCAATGTCATGCTTGCTGGCGGATTATGTTGTCGCTTCCTTTTTCCAGATGACCTTCTGTTTCTCTTCTTTGACTTTCTTTTGGTCACTACAGGCTTCACACATACACTGTCTCGTTTCTCCTGACTTCCTGATTTCTCATCCTCACAGTTCTGACCGTCTTCTTCCCTTTCTGTCTCCGGCAAGTCCAGCGCATCACAGTTCACGTCAGTTGCAGCAGAAGGCAAAAGCCCATCCTTTGATGAATAATGATCAGAGACCTTGACACTTTCAAGTGATTTTGCCTCTAAAGAGGAGGAGCTCACTGAAGAATAGTTCTGTAATTCTTGAGCAGCTTCGGGTGTATCAACTGTATCTCGTTCCCTGTAAAATGGGAGCTTCATGGCTGCCAGGGACCTGACCTCGAGAATGGATGGAACTGGTGAAGACTCCTCTGATGGGTTCACACTAGCATGTTCGGCAGTGGGCAACACGACATTGCACTCAGCTGTAACACTGTTCATAAACAATGCACTGGAATCTCCATCATCTGGAGGCTCTTGTTTAACGACTGACATGTCCACACAAACCTGTGGGACATTCAAGGGATGATGCTCTCTGGCTTCAGGAGTACTGTCATTGGGGAAAACTATGGGTATAGAAAGAATCTGACCTTCACCCATCACTATGGGTTTCAGATCTGACTGGCCATCATCTTCTTCAAAGTAGTCATCATCATCGTGAAAATCCTCAGAATACTCTTCGTTGTATTCTTCAGGTGATGTCGCTTGTTGTTCAGCAGGAACTTCTGACTCTCCATGGACCTCGCTGTCCTCTGTGTGCTGCACTGTCTCCCGCACAACACAGAACTGAGCACAGGAACAACTGCTGGAATGCTCTCTGTTGCTGTCAGACACGAATCTGTGTACTCCGACATTTCTGAGGAATTTGCTGATCGTTTATCTTCAGTCTGCCATAGCTTTGCTGCTTCTCCGAAGGAGACAGCACTGATCTGAGGCAGACTCACTGACTCCGGCATGATTATTATCTGTGTCTGTTCACATGGGCTGCTAGTCCTAGAGTCTGTGTTCTTGAACAGCTCGTGCACATTGTCGTCTACTGATCTGCATATCAACTCTCCAAATGTCTGTCCATCTTGATGAGCTTCAAGATTTGAGCACAGTTTCTTTTCATCTGGAGAGACGTAATCACTGGCTGGCTGGTCAGTAAACGCAGCCATTTCAACAGCGCTGGATATCATGCCATGAGGCTGAGCATCAATACTACAAGGGACTACTTTTCCATCAGCAATACACACAGACTGTGATGTTTCACTGGGATCGGATTTCGTTAACATAGCAGCCAACTCCCCTGATGCTATACATGTTATCAATGGTGTGCCCACTGCTACGCCACTTTCTGCATCGCATGGTTCCATCTTAACACAGCTAACTTCCATCCCAGAACCAGTGTCTTGATTCTGGTCCACATTTGGTGCTGCAGACCCCTCCTCGTCTTCAATGTGGACTGCACCCCTTCCAAATGTCGAATTTGAAATGAAAGGGATGGTGTCAGGTCTTTCTGTGTTTTGTTCAGCAATGGGTGGCTGTCCCATTCCTTCAGTCTCACCTTGACTCGGCCATGCGTGAGAATAGTCTTCATCTGGAGGTTCTTCTTTGATGTAAGCACGTGGCCACGTGGCAGGTTGGTCTGCACACTGACATTGCTGAGACGTTGTGACTGGATTGTGCTCACGCTGTTGTTCACTCTGATCGTGACCACTGCTGTCCTCTGTCCCTTCAGCTAATGAACGCAAAGGAAACATACTTGCCGCTGCAAGCAGTTCTCCGAGTAGGGGCTTTTTGTCCCGGCATTCTTCACCAACTTGTAACTCATCCAAATGTTGCTGATGGATAGTGTACGATAATGAAATTGACGGCTCCTGGTTGTCAGTACAGCTTTCAGGCAGCGGGACTAATATCTGCTGGCCTGGCTGCGGAACAGTTCCATCAGCTGCCCATACATTGCTTCCCTGAACAGCTTCCAACACGTTCTGAATCACAGGCTTCTTCTCTTCCGGTGCAAATGCTTCAGCAACCACGTAGGAACCAATCGGTTTAGGTGTGTGGACTTGTTGCGGCACGTAGCTCGGATCACAGTCGTTGCTTTGATCTACTGTTTCCGTTGAAAGCAGTGCAGTGTGTGATCCAGTTGCCGACGAGTCACTTTCCGCGACAGAAGCACGTGATGGGGACATAACACCGTCTTCAACTTCAAGTGACTCCTCTTCATGAGCGTAGTCAATCTCTATGCTCACATTTTTACTGGGCCTCAGTCTTGTCTTGCTCTTGCCACGTTTTCTGTGCTTCATCACAATACTTTTGGCAACATCCTTTATCCACTCTGGTGTCTCCTCAGACCCTCCCGTTAAATACATGTGCACCTTTTCACCTATTTCCTGTAGGTATCGGCTTTTGCTTATTCTCGTGTTTCTAGGTACCAGCCGTGAGAAGTCTCCATCACTAATCAATGATTTTAATCCCTCAATGTCCAGGTCTTCACCACCAAGAGTGGGAGCCACAAATGTCTTTTTGTTCATACACTGACCAACTGTTCTGTCCGGTTCCTTGTGCTGAAGGCTGTCTGGATATTTCAAGTGTCTAGCACAGCTATCTTTTTCCAGCAGAAGCTCGTCGATGGCTTTCCTAACATAACCCATGTCCTCTTCATCCAACTGTGGATCTGCTCTTGCACGGCGTTTGTTCTGTATGAGAGGAACAATGAAGGCTCTGTTATGAGCACCAAAAACATAGTACTTGACACTGAACTTTGATCTTTTCAGCCATGGGTTCCTATCTTGTTGAGCCACATTCGCTTGGTCACACTGTTCTGTCATTTCACCAGCCTTCTGTTTTGTTCCCTGAGAAGACCTAACCAGTACCTTTGATGATGCAACAGATGAGTGTCCGGGTCTGTCTACACAGTATGCACCTTGTAACTGATCAGAATTTTGTGTGAAAGTTTCTGACATACGCTGAACCTTTACCCCATTCCGTGCTGTAATACGTATATTTGTGAAGCCATCTGGAGATGCTGAAGACAGTGGGACAAATCCAGCCGACGACAAATTGTTTGTGCCTTCAGTAGCACCACTAGACAAAGATTCCTCCTGATGTTCCTGTTCCTCCATCTCTTCAAAGCCAACCAAGGTTTTGTTGTGTCTGAAATAATCTCTCTTTCTGTTTCTTACAGCCACCAGATCGGCACACTCACCCGAGTCTGATCGATCATGTTCCAAACTATGCCCACACTGTTTCATATCTCCTTGTCTGCATGTCACATTCAAGAAGTTTTCCCTACACGATACAGAACATGGACCAACGGGTACAAGCGGAATGTGTCTACACAATGACTCTTTTTCAAGGGTCTCCATCACCACGTAGCAGGGCTGTAACAAATCCTGACTGACACCTTGTAACCAAGCTGGACATGAGGAAAATGTGGCACTGGTAGTCCTCTCGCCCAGCTTTCTTTCAGTCAGCATCGAAATGGCTGGTTCTACACACTGGGCTTTCTTAGGTCTGTTCCTGCGCGCAATAATCTTCTTACTGGCAGCACAAAGCAAAGATACAGCAGAGGGGGCTCTGCTGCACAGTACGCTGCCAGAAGATGACAAGACACATCCTGATGAAGAGGAAGTAGCACCTGCTGAATCCAAAGCCATGGGTGTTGGGCTAACAAGTGGTGGATTCAGTAAACGCAGCAGATTCATTCCACCATCACTGCTGCATGGTTGAGAACTGCTAGCGCTGGGAACTGAAGTGGAACTGCGTGGGTACACATACACAAGCTTCTTCGGACCAGGAGTCACCTGAGCACCACTCTGTGACGAGATGGTCTGAAGACCATTACCCTGAAGCACCTCAGACTGATCTTGCATAGTCTGGGGCGCGACGGGGACACTCGCAGGAGCTGGACGTTTGGCCAGTGCGCTGGGTGAAAATGGCGACAGACTGTAGTTATGATCAGTCATCAATGGCTGAAGACCTGCTGCATGGAGAATGCTTGTCCCGGAAATCTGTCCAAACTGATCACCCTTCATGCAAACGTCTTCCCTGTCTTTGCTTATCCATTTGTAACATCTCCTGCAGATGTTGACCTTACTGGACGTATTTTCATCTTGGTCATTAGCTAGTCTAACGGTACAAAGCACAGGCGTATGACATTTACACCACTTGGCTGCAGCACGCTTCCTCCACTGCTTGCTCACTCTTTTCAGACAGTGTCTGCACATCACACTGACCATGCCGTCTGGGGTGTACGGATTTGGCGAGTCACAGCGACACCAAATAGGTAGCCTTCTTTTCCTCTGTTTGCTTCGTGGCTTCTTCTGGCAGTTTTTACAGATTTTTTCTCCAGACACATTCACATCAGCGCTATTCACAAGTTCTGATGAAGTAACGTTCGTCTCTGAATGGATATAAAACTCTGGTTTTTCACACCTACACCATTTTGGAGACTTTGCACCTTTTGCCTGGTTAGCAGAGGAGCTGTGACATTTAGAACCCCCTGCCTGACCAGAATACGTACCTTCTTGTGAAGTATCTGACAAACCGTCCGGCACAACTTGGTCTGTAACACGTTTTCTCAGTTCATCTATAGTACGGTTCAACTGGATGGATGTCACTGGTGTTGCTGGGTTGGCATCAGCAGCCTGTGTCTGACTCTGAGCAATGGGACTGGTCAGAGGCGCAGGAAATGGCTGTATCAATGATGGGTTCTCTGCTGACTGCTTCACACTGTCACCAAAAGCATGTGAAAGAGAAGTCTGTTCATCTGCACAGCAAGATGGATTCATTGCACGGTGTGCTTTAACTTCAGAAGTCAACAGCTTTACCAACAAATCGCTTTTATTTTTCTTCCCATCACATTCCTTCCGTTCTTTACATTGTGGCACTGGAGGTTGCAATGCTGAAGTCGCAAGGTCCTTGTTATCAGTCCTTCCATCTACCACTGAGTCCAAGGAAGGCCACTTGCACAAAACAGAGGAAGAACATCGTCCCATATCTGACTCAAAACCAGATAAATGCCTGTTCCTCACTGAAGACTGTATACCCTGGCTACCCGCAACAGAATCTAGTGAAAGTGTCCTATGAATCAAGGACTGAGGATTTTCAGACTCTGCGTCAGTAGTGCTTGCATGTGTGTTGTCTGCAGCTGTGACAACTGACAGATTAGCACAACTGTTTTGCACACCCTTGACAGGAACAAACGCAACGCTCTGAGGTATATACATGCTTCCTGCTGTGTGGTCAGGTCTGTTTGCAAATGTACATCTGCTGCCCCTTAACAAAGAAGCATTCCCCTTGTTGTTGATTTCATCCCCAATCCTTGATCTACTATCACGCTGGTACGCTACGACGACTGCTTTGTCAAGGAAATTTCTGACACTTGTTGTCACAAGCTGGTGACTGGAACCACAAAGTGTATTCTTCATGGCACTAGCCTCTGTTACTTGACTACCACTCTGTGGCTGCGTCTGTCTGGATGACAATGGCATCAAACTGGCACACTGCGTCTCTGAATGTGTTAAGTCATCAACACTCCACGGAAACAAAGGATTTTCTTTCATCCCCTTTCCATTATTCTGCTTTGCAGCAGGACCCTGCGTTGACCCTGTGAATGAGAAATGCTCATCTGCAAGCCCCAGGCTGCAGTCAATGTCAAACGGCGACATGGGTTCTTCGTCTGTGATGTCTTCGCCGTCAGCCATGCCTGCTTTTTCTTCTGTGTCGGTTCCAGGTTCCATGACACCTTGATTATGCTTCTGAACACACGCTGCACTGCTCACTGAGGTCAAGTGTCGTTCCTCTTGCACGTGAACAAGGGAAGCATCTCTTCCATCCGGCTCCTCTTGCTGAGTAGACAGGAACTGCAGATCCTGGAGCACCTTTCCATAATTAACACCTGGGAGGTCTGTAAACTTGGGTTTAGAATTTGGACACAACTGTCTTTTAGTCTCCTCCTGGCACAAAGCCTGCTGTTCACCATTTTTTTCTCGAGAGCAACAACTGTTAATGTCCAAAGATGAATGCACAGAATATGGGACCGAGTCACTTTTCCTCTGATCGCACACTTGGTCTTTCAAAATTTTTCTGCTAATGATCTCTGGACAATCATTCGAGTCTACACAGTCTGTTTTACTATCACCAGATTCCAACTGATGCAGAGTCAAAGGATTGCTCGAGAAGTTCAACTTGCCAACGGGATTGGAAGAAATGTGTGAAGGTTGCGAAGCTGGCTGCAGTACATTTGGCGATGCTGGTGAAGAAACGACGCGTGTGTGTTGTGGAGATGGCGGTGGTTCAGGTCTGGGGGCTGGTTCACTTAGTGTTGCACAGGACAGCTTGTGAGCTTGTAGATCAGCATGTGATGCAGGCCCGTCCACAAAATCACTCACAAAACCTTTTGACTTGGAAAACTTTATCTTCAGCTTTAATCTTCCATTGCCGTGTTGATTCTCCAGTGACGAAGTTGCAGAAGTCATGTCCTTTCAATGCACACTCTTTGTGAACTGTAGGTGTGTCTTGTGCTCGCACTAATCCTTGGTGAGATTCAGATTCAGGGATTAGTGCGATTCAGATTCAGAGCATGAAGAGGTGCTAGCTGCAGCCTAAGGAGATAGGTCCAGGTCTGCTGAAGCTGTCAGCCGAAGCACCAACCATTCTGCAGCACCTCAGACAGGCTGAAGAACAGGATGCCTCACCCAACCTGCAACACATTTTTCAGATCACATCAGCAGTGTGTGTGTGTGTGTGTGTGTGTGGGGGGGGGGGGGGGGGGGGGGGGGGGGCGCACGTGTGTGAGCATGTGCAGGGGCTCTAGTAGTTTTCAGTTTATCTGGCTACAAATCTGACAGTACAGAAAATTTTCCATTGTGGCAGATTTTCACGCATCACTGGCCCGAAGCTTTAAGCGGTATTGTGTCCTACAAGAAGGGCCTAACTGCATGATTTTGGTGGAAGGATCGCAACATTGTTTCTGCTTTTCTTTGGCTTAAAAGATGCAGACTTACTAATGTCGTGTAACAGGTACCTTGCTACTTCAGTGGAATGCTTCATAAGCCCTCTTTACATCATAAACATTTCTATTCTAATCTATCTGCATGTTGCTGTCATCAACTAAGAATTCCAGACGTTGGCATGTCACTGCATCGCTTGACACTTTACTCTCCTACTTCATTCCCCACCCCCTACCAACCCCCCCCCCCCCCCCTGCACACACACTCCCCACTCTCTCCCTCTCTCTCAGAGTATGAAATATCATCCGTCATCAAAACGGACGGGTTGCCCAGTTTCCAACAAGCTCATTTTTATCTGTAAAATTTGCAGAAATTTGCAGAAAATTTCTGTTTTCCGAATCACTGTGTGCGTGCGTGCGCGTGCATGTAAGCCTATGTGTGCATGTCTGCGTGCATGCGCACGCGCAAGCAAGCACGTGTCCGTTTGCTCCAAAAGCAAAAGTAAAAGGTGAAATAAAATTTACAGTTAATATCAACATTTAAACAGGGGGATAATCCAGTTCAGCATAACACAAAAACAGACCATTCAGCCCACTAGCAGACAAATTATACTGATCACCATGCAACACTCAACTGAACTGTATAAGCAATACTAGAAATAGAAGAAATCAACAGACAGACCCATTGTGACTCACTGTCTTCTGTCTCAATGATGAAGGAGACAGAAAGAAACTATGACAGGGAGAATGAAAGAACTTCAGTGCAAGCCATGGATAAAAAGATGTCAAATAAACTGTAGCCTACCGCTATACGGCCGTATTTGAAGGAAGCTACGTAATGTACAGCTGAGTCAAATGGTTAGATTATTTGCCTGAAGAGCTGATGGTCATAGGTTAAACGATGAGTGGGGTCAGATTTCCATGGCTTGAAAACTCTCTGTTCACCAGCAGTCAATCACTGAATGGTTACTGATTCAGGCCAGCGAAGAATCAGGCGCAAGAAGGAGAAGGACGGGCTCCGCCTAATACATTGAGAATCCCCAGGTACGATTAATCTATTAGTTCAACTGTCCATGCAGCAACCAAACTAGGGACTTTAACCTCAACCTTTAACTATATTGTAGATCGGTGTTTTTCTGGGATCGTGTTGTTGTTGCTTGTTTGTTGGTTGGTTGCTAATCCCCGATACGGTGAATGTATTGGTTCACTGTCCATACAGCAACTAAACTATGGACTTTAAGCTCAACCTTTTACCTTTTACTATATTGTAGATCGGTGTTTTTCTGGGATTGTGTTGTTGTTGTTGTTGGTTGTTGTTTGGGTGGTTGGTCAGCTGGATGGTTGATTAGTATGTTGGTTGTTTTCATTAGGCAGTTGTCTTGTATAGGAGCTGTACAAATCTACAGATACTAAGATCTACTTAAAGGCAGCCTTTCATTTCTTTTTTAAACTCCCATAGCACTCAATCTGGCTTGCTTAGAACAACCATACTGAAGCTTGTGCTGTTACGTTTTAAACACATGCAGCCCACAAGGCGACAACAGTGTTGGTTTATCGCTAGGCAATACAATAAAAGACCACACTACACTACTGCTGATGGTGTTTTGTAGCACGTGTTTAGATCCAATATGAGCAGGACTTTTGACTTTTTATGTTCCTTACTGGCAACACTCAATATCTGCACAGATGGTAAGCATGCCAAGACGAACGTCTCATTTCAGGGAAGATTATAGCTATTGTCCATCCAGCAACACACCCCATGAACCTGCTGATGTAGAAGACTGTTGAAATCATCACATATACCAGCTGCCGTGGTGAAGTGGTTAGCGTCGCAGACTCCCGGCTGGGAGGTCATGGGTTTGATTCCCATCAGTCATGTGAGGTTTTCCTGCCCCGACCGGCTCCTACCCAGAGTTGAGTTTGCTGCAGGCTCAGTTGGGAAGACTGGGACCACACAGACGAGTTTCATCCACTAAATGGATGCGTCTCTGAAAGTGTTGCTGAAATTTCCTGACCAACACTGCAGGTATCTGTATCTCTCGGGCCTGGATATATTATGAAAGTAAGCACAGAGTACAACCCTGTCATGCGGTCTCAGACCGGAAAGGAAATCCGTAGCGTCATCTTCATCAGCCTCATTCTCATCAATCAGCCTTTAAAAAAAAAAAAAAAAAAAAAAAAAAAAACATTGAAGCAAAATCAAAAGGGAGCTCACCACAACAGCATAACATAAAAGGCCACAGAATGTGTGACTGTTAAAAAATCAGTGAGGATGAGAATGATGGGGGCTTTGCAGCTCCATCCTGTTCTGAGACTATGCAAGACTGTGCTCCACACTTCTTTTCAATGTACTTTGATGGAAACCAGAGGCAGCTTCAGAGATGATCAGGAAATCTGAGCTACATCAGACTGGATGCATCTTTAAATTAGATATTCCTTTATTCACGCCTTTTACTGGTTTGTTTCTAATACTTTTCGGCTCACCAACTTCTGTTTCAGTGTGCATAAGTGTGTGTGTGCATGTGTGCATGCATGTGCATGTGATGTGTTGTGTGTGTGTGTGTGTGTGTGTGTGTGTGTGTGTGTGTGTGTAAGCGTGCATGTGTGTGCGTGTGTGTGTTTGCATGTGTGCGTACGTGTGTGTGTGTGTCACTGTGTGTGTGTGGTGTGTGAAAGGTGTTTTTTTTTTTTTTTTTAATAACTTGTGAGTTGATTTTAACGTGGTGACAGCCCTGATGTGGCCCCTTGCGGTCGGCTGGGCTATAAGCAACATTATCTTATCTTATCTCGTGTGTGTGTGGGTGTGTGGTGGGGGAAGGGGAGTGCACGCAAACTGAGTTTTTATGTTGTCACAGATCAAACTCATGTTTATCTTATGCCACTTGGCTTGCCGACAATGTGACTGAAAGAACCAACTTTGAAGAGAAGCCAGTAGAATAGAGGGAACACATGGGGAAAAAGGGTATGGAAGGGCAAGGAGTTAGGGAGGACAGGTGGGGGGAGGAATGCTGGGTGGAGGAAGGATGACAGTCCCCTGCCCTCTCCCCCCCCCCCCCCCCCCAAAAAAAAAAAAAGTCAGGAAGCTTAAAATACAAAAACCACTAACACACACAACAACAAACTTACATGGAGGGCTGGAAAACCTGAATTCAAAATAAATCAGTTCAACATCGAAGTCTCTACCATCAGAAAATGAAACAGACTGTAGCCGTCCTGAAATCAAGGCAGAATACAAATGACGAATGATTCTCATGCTGACTTTGAGAGTCCCTAGCATCCTGACAGGGGTCTTCATAGCACTGTTGTTTTAAACTGGCCACTCCTAACATAACAAAACAGCCTTGAGAGGTGACTCACTCACGCTAGCTCCACAACTAAGCATTATTAGCACAGTATGGGATGATTCAGAGGTGGTACATGGTATCCTGATTATCAAAATCAGAACAGGCATCAATGGATACCATCAAAGTGAATCAGACGCATCACAGCGTCTCGTCTAGAGAGCTGCCTCATAAAAGACCTGAAACTGACTGCTCCCCGTCAACCACCGATGCTGAATCTGCACTGGGACTAACCTGGGTACGGCTGTGTATGGGAGTCAGAAGGAGTAGCATGGAAGTCATGCAACTGAAGAGGCACTACAGATCAAACAGCCCCCCCCCCCCTCCACCCCACCCTCTCCACTCCAAAATAAAAGAAAGAAATCTCTTTATGCACAATGCAGCCTTGAATGCTCAGGAATACCCAGGCCAACTAAACCAACAGGTGGTATTTTATGCTGCAGGGCTGACACTCATTGTGACAGCAACAGACAGCACCGCTGCTTTTTGTAAGAATACAGTGTAAGTCTGTACAACTAAAGAGCTTTCCCTGCAGCTTGTCATACATCATCACTTTTATCAAACTTCAAAATAGAGGCAGAATTTCAAGCACTTCAAACAATGCACAATTTAATCAAGTGTCCTTTAGATATTGTAGTGTTTTCTTTGCAAGCAGTACTTTACGTGACCACCATCTCAAAATTTTCTTTAATCACATGCATACACACAACTCATTAAGATAGCTGTACCAAAAAACAAACAAACAAAAACAGGGGAATCTGATTAAAATCTTTCTTCAGCAAAATCTTAGATCAAATGAAAAATGTTGATCTCTTTCAGAAACTCAAAAATCATATCAGGTGGAGGTCTCTGAATATGGTTTTACATGCAGTCTGCTGTACAGCGCTCATGTCCAACATCATGCAAGTCACAACCATTATAAGAGAGATAAAAAGAGAAAATTTCTATTCTTTTTTGTGTGTGTGTGGTGTGGTGTGTGTGTGTGTGTGTGTGTGTTGTGTGTGTGTGTGTGTGTGTGTGTGTTCTCCTTTCTTTCCCTTACTTTTCCAGTACATGTATGATACTGATAAATCACAGCATGTCAAGCTAATCTTTATGATTAGACAAATTAGACAGGTGTCCATGTGTAAAACGGCTTTTGTTGCTCTAGTATGCTTACAGTCCTGGTTCTTTTTTCAACTCATCTGTTATGCACTTCCTTATTCCTATCTGGGATTTTTGTTTTATGTTTTAGTGCTCATGTGTTCTGAGCTGGTGTCCACAAACAGAGCTTCTGAGCCAAACAATACATCATTGTGCAAAACCATTTTCAGAACAAAACACACTCTGTTCACTGGCTGAAGTACATGACCAAAACAAAACATTGTATGTGATTGGCTAAGGATGCAATTTTAAGTTTACAATTACTTTCATTAGAGAGAGAGAGAGAGAGAGAGAGAGAGAGAGAGAGAGAGAGAGAGAGAGAAAGAGAAAGATGAAGAAGTAACAGAAAGAGTGTGTTTCTGTGTGTGTGTGTTCTGTTTGAGTGTGTATACCTGATGCATAAAAGTATGTGTGCTATGTACGTGACAGCATACATTACATGTGAGCATGTATAAATCAAGCGTGTACACATGTGTTCATCTTTTTGCTAACAGTCAAATTTTTCTGCTGATTTTTTCTTCCATTTGTTTGATATCACAAATATTAAACCTTCCAGCCATCATTGTCTTTCTTTTCAGGAACTGCATTCAAGCATAAACGTTCATGCTTTCAATGTGCATCTGCGCATGCATTGTGTGTGTGTGTGTGCAGTGTGTAAATCATGTATGTCTACACTTGAGTGCTGAAATGAAAAAAGTTGCCTTCAAGTGTTGTACTCAAAACATTTCTGTGCAATATCTTTTGATTGAATGCCCAGTGTTGACCTTGCTTTATCAGGAAAAAAGGTCTTGTGATTAATAATTTTGATAATATCAGTACAGTCCTATATATGGTTCATATGTTGTTAAGACTGCCATAGCTATTTCCCAGTCACGGGTTGCAACACTTTTGTAAAGATCAACAAGTTCTTGTTCCTCTAGGGTATTTCAGTAAAGTAAATATGCATAAGATGGGAACTGATAGTACGAAAATGGGGTGATAAGCTGCGTGTGTAGGGTTTTTTGTTCCAATTGTAACCATTAATTTTGATGTCTAATATCATCTCGCGATAAAAAGACGTTAAATAACTGAACTGAACATGCATCACTGTGTATGCACACACATGCTGTCTGTACAATGCAGCCAAAGAACACAAACCTTTCTACCAGCAGATCACACAAAGACAAAACACTGAAAGCTGAGCACATGTCAGCTGTTGCATTCTGATCTCTGATACCTCCAAGTTTTAGTTTGCCAATCTAATTTGCAATTATCAAACTGACTTGAAGAAGCTGAACTGATGCCTAAAAAACTATAAATAAAAAAAAAGAGGGGGAGAGGGGAGGTTAGACAAGAAGCAGGTAGGGGGAGGGGGGGAGGGGCTCCTCTACTGCGTGTGTGTGTGTGGGGTGGGGGGGTGGGGGGGGAGGAATGTGGAGAGCGAGAGAGAGAGAGAGAGAGAGAGAGGAGAGAATGAGAAGGGGAACGGGGGTGAAGTGAGAGTGTCAGAGGGCACAGGGGTAGACAAAGGTTCTAACAGAAAAGCTGAAATACAGCTTACCTCTTTCCAAACATAATCAAAAACTATCATTATCATTCTCTTGTAACTGTACGGACATTAACTTGATTAACAGTGCATAATTTCTCATTTAACAGCCCTAAATGCTTAAAATAACGCTACTAAAGAAAACTCCTGCCTGCATACAAATTCATTGTCTCAGCTAAAAATACACAGACATGCACACTAATGTGTTAAATAGAAGGCAAACGCACATGTCCTCCCCTTTCTACTCACCCCCCACTCCCCTTCCACACCACCACCCTATCCCTCTCCAATGAAATAAGGACTGGAATAGCTCACTTGGTTGAGTGCCGAACTCCTGATCCTAGCAATCCCGGGGTCGCTGGTTCATATCTCTACCGGGCTGTTTTGATACGCTGGTATGGGGGGTGGGGGGGTGGGGGGGTTCTCTTGGAGTTCACATTAGTTCTGAATCCATTTCCCAAAGAAGTCTTTCAATGAAACTATAAAACCCAGGTTCTGTGTGTGAAAGCATGCATACCGTATTAATAAGAATAGTAATAATAATATCACGCACATGTAAAAGCCCATCACCAACTTTCAGAAGAGAAGGACAGTTTGGCCATTGATATGGATGATGCATATACACATAGCATACACCCTCCATGAACGAAAAAAAAAAGAATGACTCAAAAATTGAGCGATGACTTTAGACTGAATGAAATGGCAAACTGTATATAGCGCCAGTATGAAGCTCTTCAGTTAGCTCTTCCTGTGCAGACTGCTCATTATGTAAACAAAAGTGCGGACTGCGAAACACGTTGACTTGGTCTCTGACCCTGGACAGGCACTTCATGAATACACTAAAAATAACAATAATCATCATCATAATAATAATGGCCCTGAGGACAGCCCTCCACCTAAGACGTAGGACAGATCTCTCATGTTCAACTCATTCGTACCTTTTTAAGAGTGAAGAAGCTCCGTGGTGCATTCCGTGTCATGAACCACTCACAATGAAACACATTCTTTTCGAGTGTTGGGACTTGCATGATGCGAGACTTAAACATTTTACAGCAGACTCCCTGAAAACCTTGTTCAGAGATGTCCCACCTGATGTGAGCTTTGAATTTCTGAAAGAGATTAACGTTTTTCATCTGATCTGACATTTTACATTAGAAAGATTTTTTAACAAAATTTCCGGTGTGTTCTTAGAAGCTGTATTTCAAAGGGTTGTGTGAATGAATGACATGTGAGTTGACTTGGATGTGGCGACAGCCCTGATATGGCCCTTTGCAGTCGGCTGGGCTATAGCTATAAGCAACATGACCTTAACTGACGCTGGGTGCCAGACTCTCCAGAGGTGATATCTGGGGAATCAAGAAGGACCCAAGTATCCATACCAGGGATAGACACTGATCATCCCAGAACAACCCGGCTTGGGAGGGTGAGGTGGATTTCTCCTACAGAATACTGGTTACCCGGGTGGTATTTTCAAAACCCAGTACCTTGGGAGGGTGAGGTCGGATTTTTCCTACAGAATACTGGTTCCCAGTGGTAAACCCAGCACAAGAGAGCTGCTACAGTGTGAATGCCCCCGTTTCAAGGCTTGTACACTGAGAGGGGCATGCCCCTGACGCTTTGCCCCAGAGAAGCAGCAAAGCTGACAGAAGCTTGCTGTTCATGATGGGCATGTTGTTCCTACAGGATAGATGAGGCTCAGGCCATGGCCTCCTGTCTGAGGGTGAATAAACATGCCCTGCCCATTGTGGGCAGGGGGGGTGATGAAAGAGTGGCCATATGGGGTAGTACAACCAGTGACAGTTGGGGGATTGGGAAGGAGAAGGAGTTTGGAGGGACACTCTATCCAATGGAGAAGCCCTCTGAGGGCATGGGATAGTGAATATTGACTATGAGAGGAGAGGGGGAAGGGGGACACATAAGACATATACACAAAGTGGACCACACACACACCAACAAACCAACCCCACTCACTCACCACACAAACCACAACACACACACACACACACACACACACAACACACCCCACAACACACACACACACACACCCAAACACTCTCTTTCTCACACACACACACACACACACACACACACACACACACACACCACACACACACCAAATGTCCTTGACCCCAGCAAATGGGAATGACTCTCAAACAGTATTTTAAAAACAATCAGAAAACAAGAACCCAAACAAGACACATTTATCATAGTTGTTTCTTTACCTCATTCTCTGCAATGTAATAATAATCATTCATCTAGAAAGTATGTTAAAATGTATCAAGCAAAATCTTGCATGTACTGGGGGCACAGATTTTAAGAACTAGTCATGGCCAAGCTTATCACTAAAATATTTGGGGGGGAAAAAAAACACCTTAAAAATATCAGTGGGTTTAAAAAAAAAAAAAAAAAAAAAAATCAGCAAACACACGTTTTTATTCCCATTATCTTGACCAGTGTGCTAGTCTTCCGTGGAGGGACTATAATGACTAAACTTAAGCCAGGGGTCCTGTCATCAACTGAGGAAAACTGGCCTCACAAAATCTTACTCACTCAAAAAAAAAAAAAAAAGAAAAGAAAATCTTACTCACTCTCATCCTCACACCTCTCCGTCCATCTTCCAGTCTCTTCCTGTTTCCACTCGCCAAGTCCCACCCAGCTCTCCACCCTTCTCCTTCTCCTCTCCACTCTTACCCTCAACACCCATCTGCAAGCTAGCTCTTTCACATTTTCGCTCCCTCTGTATCTCTCTCTCTTCCACAATCACTGTTTTGTGCTTTCTCCTTCTTCTCCAGCTCTGTGTCCAGTACATGAAACTTAAAGCAAACTCACACATGTCCATTCAAAACCCATGTACGCATGCAAACTGATGCTGGCATAACTGATTAACATGAATCTCTGCTTTAAGATGGAAATGTAATACAGAGGCAATAAAAGTCTGTTCTGCTGTCTCCCATAAACTTTAGGGGCTGCAGAGATAGGCACAAAGCATATAAATTGCAAATGCATACCTCATAAACTGGACACGTACAACAGGCATGCCAACTTCCTGAAGATTGAAAAAAAACACAAAAAAAAACGGAAAAAAAATCATAAGTGCAAGAGGAGGGGGGGGGGGGGGGGGGGGGGATGGAGGGAATGAGTAGAAGGTATAATGAAAAGTTGAAGTTTTGTAAAAATTGAAAAAAAAAAAAAAAAAGGCAGTAATCTAGAGCATCTGTTTCTCATTGTAAAATAACAGATCTGATGCTTTCAAAGATCCTTTCAAACAGTTTTCATTCAGAATTCATATTAGCAGAGGGGGGAAGATCACTCCAAAGGTTTCCAGCAGCTAGCCAGACAAAATTAACTGGAAAATAAAAGAGACAATCTGCCGGTTAAAACAAAGAGAAAAGCAGTTAAAGACAGAACAATTGACATGCCTGACATATACATATGTCTTCTCTGTGCACACATGTATGGAAATACACACTGACACAGGTTACCAACCTTTAAAAACTGCCATACTTATCCGCATGTAAAAATATTCCCAATACAACTTTCATTATTATAATTCCTGAGTTGTGAAAACACTGACATGGTAGGTAAACTGAATAATACCAAAAAAATTTAATGAACACAGAACAAATTTCTTTTTTTTTTTTTTTCTTAAAGCTCAAAAAACTAATAATATCAGTTTTTAAAAATCATAAATGGTGGAAAGTGCTAAAATCTGTAACAACTGGAATAAAGCAGTCATCAGACATATATAAAACTAACCCATACAGCTGGTCAGTTTTAATTTCCCAGGCTGTATAGATCCAAAGGAAAGAAAACTTACAATTTGTCAATTCAGAATTTTTCTCATTCCAGATTAGATATAAGATTTTAATTCTCCAATTTTCAAGAACAATGCATTTAAGACCGATAAAGGAATAGTCAAGAGAGTTAACATGTTACATATTTTACAATATACGACAAAGAAAAACAGTGGCACATTTTTCATCTTACAAAGCATGCCATGAAATAACGCATAAGAACCAATCAAACTTCAACAGATAACACTACCAACCTTATCAGTGATCATGATCGCAATGTCATCATAAGCTTAATACTAACGATCAAATTAAGATACCTGGATAGATCAGTGTATGATAAAACGTTAATGTACTTGATAAGTATATATACGTCTAAATACTGATTGTAATAATGTATTAATTGCTCATTCTTTTTACTACCTCTCTAAATCCTTTAAATCTTAGTACTTTGCATGGTGTCTTGTAAACAATATGGACTGTGTTCTGTCATAGCATACAGTGTACATTTATGTTTCATTTGATATTAATGTTTGATGTTTCTGACAAAAGTAACAAACCTGTCAACGCCTTTTTCACACTAACATTTGATACACAGAAGCACAGTGTCATTCTATACATTACTACTTATTTTCATACCTTTCAGAGATGCTAACACACATCCACATATGCCTACGTGCATACACACATATGCATACAGAGACAAAAAAATCACTTTTTCGAGCATCATATTGCACAAACACACACAAAACTGTGCAAGCGCGCACACGCACACACACTCACGCATGCGCACATGCACACACACACACGAAAGTTCCCTTGTACAAACTCTCAAGCATCATAATCACCATCCCCACCACCACCATCCCCAACACATATACTCACACACACGGACACTGATCCCCTCTTTCTCAGTTACACTAACCTAGCTCAGACATCTGGACAAAGAGACACCACCAACATTTTTCATTTTATCTTATTTCCTTTGCTCAACTACTGATTACTAACAGAAATAAAACAAAAGACTTAATACCAAAAAAGGGTATCTAACTTAAGAAACAAACAAACAAAAATACCAAGAGAGTGATGATGAATACAGCAGGATTTCACCACATATGTGGCACAAATTTATTTGCACACACACACACACACACACACACACACACACACACACACACACACACACACACAGAGAATGCGAGAGACAGAGAGAAACGTTTATATATATTAATGCAATGAGCAAACATCATCTACTTACTCTTCTTCACTGTGAAAACACTCATGTAAATCCTTTCTCATAATGACACTATGGTCCAATCGATTTCAAAATTTCACAACTGACTGACATAAAGTTTTCCTCTTTCAATGTTTGTTTGTTTTAAAAAATGACCGGTTCTGTGGCTTGACCTGATATCTAATATGAGTTCAGCATCTCCACATTCTTCTCCGTTTCAGGCTCACGGGACGTCTCCAAGCTTCCACAGTTCTCTAGTTTCATCAGCTGCTGTGGCTCAGTGACTAGCAACGCAGGCAGCGCGAGCTGAATGATCATTGGTTCTAACCCCATTAGAAGCACTTAATTTGAGGGTCTTTCAGGCCATGGCTTGATCCTTCAGGGATCCAGACAACTATGGGGTCCAAAGGAATGCATGGAACCACAGAGTAGAGTTTCATCCATTTCATGGATGCATCTGCATTGCTCCCACCAAGGAATAGCAAAAATTGTAGAAATGTGTTAAGTGGAGGTGGTGGCGGGAGGGTACACTCTCCCTCTCTTGGAAGAAAAGTTTGAAACTTGCTTTCCAAATGGTGCAGTCTGATGCAAGTCTCAGCACTGAGTGGTGTAACACCCAATTTTGGTCCCACCATTACCATGGCAATGTGACCAATTTTCAGTCCCACCATTACTTACCATGGCAATGTGACCAATTTTTGGTTCCACCATTACCATGGCAATGTGACCAATTTTTAGTCCCACCATTACCATGGTAATATAACCAATTTTTAGTCCCACCATTAATTATCATGGCAATGTGACCAATTTTCAGTCCCACCATTACTTACCATGGCAATGTGACCAATTTTCGGTCCCACCATTACCATGGCAATGTGACCAAATTTCAGTCCCGCCATTACCATGGCAATGTGACCAATTTTCAGTCTCACCATTAATTACCATGGCAATGCGGCAGTCGGCTGTTGAGTCTACTCCCTTTCATTTTTGCATTCTTGCTGAAGACTACACAGCATGATGATATTTCATCCCCAACCAAGCAGAAGAAAATGGTGTCTGACCTATCTCATGAAGAAGTTTACATAAGGACGTCTGCTAGCTTACCAAAATACAACCAGTGCCCTGTGCATTCCACTGCCACTTTCTTTTTCTTCCCTGAAATTTTCATTCCGCTGAATTTTGTTTTTCCCAGATTCTCATTTTCACAATAAACTGAAAATCTGCAAAACTGTGGAAAGATGTTAGTCCTCATCTGAGAAAGTTGCATCTGAGGAATGTTCCTTCTAGCCAGTTGTGTTCCTCTACAGACAACACTCTGCTCAAAATCCCTAGATTTCAAACTAAAACCTATGGCGCATGGCGATCATTCGTTTTCTTTTCAGGGTCCGGTTTCTTGGAATAAACTCCCAATATCTTTGCGCAGTTCAAACACTCTGTCTTCCTTCAAGGCATCTCTTAAAACAACCCTCTTCACCTATCAATAGCAGTTCTTTCTTCCCCTTCCCTCCTCCATCAAATTGATTCTGTGACTTGTGTTGTGTGTGTGTGTGTGTGTGTGTGTGTGTGTGTGTGTTGTCTGTGTCTGTGTGTGAGTGTGTGTGTGTGTGTGTGTATGTGTGTGAGTGTGTGTGTGGTGTGTGTGTGTGTGTGTGTGTGTGTGTGTGTGTGTTGTGTGTGTGTGTGTGTGTGTGTGTGTGTGTGTGTGTGTGTGTGTGTGTGTGTGCGTGACTTGTGTGTGTGTGTGTGTGTGTGTGTGTGTGTGTGTGTGTGTGTGTGTGTGTGTGCGTGCGTGTGTGTGAGACTTCTGTGTGTGTGTGTGTGTGTGTGTGTGTGTGTGTGTGTGTGTGTGTGTGTGTGTGTGTGTGTATGTGCACGCGCACGCATGCTATTGTGTTTGCTGTTGTGAGACTGTGTCTGGGATCGTGTGTGTGTGTGTGTGTGTGTGTGTGTGTGTGTGTGTGTGTGTTTGTGTGTGTGCGTGGGTGTGTGTCAATATGCACTCTTGTTTGTAGGTGCATAGTACTTATTGTAATATTCATCTTCTTATTTGTTTCATTTATATTTTCTTGAACCTTTTCAGTATTCACAAGTGCTTAGGGCTTATGATTCAAGATTAAGTGCCATAAATAATCATTATTATTATTTCAAGAATCTGATAAACACTGCAGGTTTCTGTACCTCTCATGTTTGGTGGATGCTGGGGTATATTACAAGAGATAGCAAGGAGTAAAACCCCTGTCATAGAGTCTTAATCAGATGAGGATGAATTGAATAGCATTATCTTGGTCATGTTTATTCTCATTTGGTCACCATAAAAAATAGAAAAAAAAAAACCCTCAGCTTCTCTGGTCCCTCACATCAGTTTTGATTCCCCCCCCCCCCCCTCTCTCTCTCTCTCTCTCTCTCTCTCTCTGATGAGGTTGTACTGGAGTCTTCAACACCAGAAAATTCATCCGTGGAGACTGTCCCCGGCTGAACATGATGGTGTCTTCCACACGAAAACGCCCACTTACGCTGGCTCAAAGACATCAATTTTTGTCATCAGCAGGGGCTAAGCAGGTGATATCTTGCATTCACTGAATCAGAACAGGCACCACTGGACACCACAAGTCAGCAGTATAGCCACATTCTCTCCCCTTTGGTGGCTTGTCGCCTGATGACACCACAAGTCAGCAGTATAACTACATTCTCTCCCCTTTGGTGGCTTGTCGCCTGATGACACCACAACTCAGCAGTATAACCACATTCTCTCCTCTGGTGGCTTGTCACCTGATGACACCACAACTCAGCAGTATAACCACATTCTCTCCTCTGGTGGCTTGTCACCTGATGACACCACTCCTCAGCAGTATAACCACATTCTCTCCTCTGATGGCTTGTCACCTGATGACACCACAACTCAGCAGTATAACCACATTCTCTCCTTTGGTGGCTTGTCACCTGATGACACCACAACTCAGCAGTATAACCACATTCTCTCCTCCGGTGGCTTGTCACCCGATGACACCACAACTCAGCAGTATAACCACATTCTCTCCCTCTGGTGGCTTGTCACCCGATGACACCACAACTCAGCAGTATAACCACATTCTCTCCCCTCTGGTGGCTTGTCACCCGATGACACCACAACTCAGCAGTATAACCACATTCTCTCCTCTGGTGGCTTGTCACCCGATGACACCACAACTCAGCAGTATAACCACATTCTCTCTTCTGGTGGCTTGTCACCCGATGACACCATAACTCAGCAGTATAACCAAATTCTCTCTTCTGGTGGCTTGTCACCTGATGACACCACAACTCAGCAGTATAACCACATTCTCTCCTCTGGTGGCTTGTCACCTGATGACACCACAACTCAGCAGTATAACCACATTCTCTCCTCTGGTGGCTTGTCACCTGATGACACCACAACTCAGCAGTATAACCACATTCTCTCCTTTGGTGGCTTGTCACCTGATGACATCACAACTCAGCAGTATAACCACATTCTCTCCCCTCTGGTGGCTTGTCACCCGATGACACCACAACTCAGCAGTATAGCCACATTCTCTCCTCTGGTGGCTTGTCACCCGATGACACCACAACTCAGCAGTATAACCACATTTTCTCCTTTGGTGGCTTGTCACCTGATGACACCACAACTCAGTAGTATAACCACATTCTCTCCTCTGGTGGCTTGTCACCCGATGACACCACAACTCAGCAGTATAACCACATTCTCTCCTCTGGTGGCTTGTCACCTGATTACCTGACACTGATGGTCCCATGGACACACGATACTAAGGCTACAATAGGACCAGCCTGCGTGTGGCTGTGGATGGGAGAGCCAAAAAAACAGCGTGGGGCCAATGCCACCCACCCAGAGGGCACAGAAGATGGAACATCAAAGGGTAAAAAAACAATTTTTTTATTTCCTCCTTAGTGTGTTTCCAGGCACACAGCATGGTGTAAATGACAGGAAGCAAGGAACGACAGCTGTAAAATGTCAGGAACACTCCATCCACATCCGTCTGTCAACAGCTGGAAGGGAAAAAACAAGGAAAAAAAAAACAAAAAAAAACAGCCTTCCTGGCACAGTTTAAATGACCTACAGACCACATTTGCATTTGCATTCCCGCTGTGATGGAGCAAAACTCTGAACATTTCAATGTGTATGAATTTTTTCTTCTTCCTCTTCTTCTTTTTTTAAATCTGGACTACATTTAGGTCAGCACACTCTTGTAAAAGCAGCTTTCAACCTGCTGAAAATGTGTGCACCTCTGTGACAAGTTGCAAATTAATCCATACTAATTACATAGAATAGATATACAAGCATAGCCAACAAACGTGTCACTGTGTGACACTACTCATTTTGACTCAAACTGCTTAGGGGTGGTGGAGGTTTTACTGAAAACCTAAAATTTTACATTCTTATTTTCTAAACCAGCGAGTTCCAAACTAATCAGAAAGTAATACAACAGCAGCTACACTCACAAAAATAAATCAGCATGATGTCTTCTCCACACAAACAGTGATCAGACATTCAGATTAAGGAAGCATTTCCTTCTCTGCCTAGTGTGCGATGCAAATACACGTCACTGACATATGTGTAGTTTTGTGTGATACAAACACAAGTCACTGACGCAGGTGTAGTTTTGTGCAATGCAAACATACGCCATTGACGTGGGTGTAGTTTTGTGTGATGCAAAACACACGTCACTGACGTAGGTGTAGTTCTGTGCGATGCAAATACACATCACTGACATATGTCACATTATGTGTACTTTTGTGTGATGCAAATACACGTCACTGACATATGTGTAGTTTTGTGCGATGCAAATACACGTCACTGACATATGTGTAGTTTTGTGTGATTGAAATACAGATCACTATGTGTAAATTTGTGCGATGCAAATACACGTCACTGACATATGCGTAGTTTTGTGCGGGAGAATAGACAGAAACAGGGAAGGTGGTGAGGGAGAAGAACAGGTGATTAAACTCCAGTATGTAGCAGGATTTTTCCCTACCAGTGTTTTAGATCACACAGAAATGGGGATAAAGTGCCCTTTGAAGCTAAAAGATTACACAGAAATCATGAAAAGCGTAACAATCTGTATTACGAGCTATTAACATGACTTTGCAGGTCCATATCTCTCCTCACTGCATTCCCATCCCCCTCCAATCAAGAGAGAGAAAGAGAGAGAGAGATGACCTATGTCAGTACTTACTGAGATGAACATTTTGACTTTGGCTACTTTCATGAATCCCCCACCTTCACCCTCTCTCCCCTTCTCCTCTCCCAGAACTCCAAAGCCAAACTAACTAATCACAGAAAACATACAAAAGCCACATAGAAAAAAAAAAGAATGTGCTAAACAGACAAATACGATTATGACAGTGTGCCCTCTCTGTAAACATTGGCCTGACTTCTCTTTCTTTTTCTAATGCAGAAAACTATCCAGGTGAAGATTTTACAAAGGGTGGGTTGCTGGGATATCACATATTCATAAACAAAATTAACAATATTTTTCTCAGAATAAATAAACAAGAAAACAAATACGTTGTGACACAAATAAAAATACAATAAATAAATACAAAAACAACTAAGCAGCTAGGGGCTTAACACAGATACAAACAAAATAATTAACCAAACTGATAAAACAAATCAATGAACAAATAAATCCTTACCAGCGCCAGGTGTCACTGCACATTCTGCCATCTCCACTCGGTTATAAGGCAACAGCAGAACTCCATTGAAACACCCAACTGACCCAGTCAGCGGCAACCCCTGAACACTGAAACACAAGCGATCAAATTCTTCATAATTTGTCCCCTATCCCCCACTGCAGCACAAAAGTGGGAGGAGGGGAAAGGAGGAGGAGAGGAGGAGGGGCAGGATTCATGACTGGAAAGACCGAGGGATATGAAGTGAAAACAGGGGTATGCGGGTGTCTTGGAACATGTTGCGAAAGCAGTTTTACAGTCACCTCTTCTACAAGCACAATAACCACCATAACCACCACCACCATAACCACCACCACTACTTTTATTTGTATCCTTACAAATCTAAAAACCATGTAAGAACATAACCTTCTTTTTTCAAGTCTGGTAAATTTAGTGGAGCCAGAAAGGCATGTCTTTCTTGCTGCATCAGTAGCTGGGGGCAAATGTCCCCCCACCCCATCCCCAACACCATCCCTTCCCCCATCCCCTCCAGCCCTTCCATCCTCTCTGTTTCTGCAACCACCCTTTCACCTTTTAAATAAGCTGAACTGATTTTAGCTGTGTGGATTTGTAACAGCTGGAAAACATTTTCTCATGAATACACAAACCTTAATAAAAATCAAACTTGTACGAGTTCCACCCAAAAAAAAAAAACAATAAAAACTACACATACATACACAAGATCACGGTTACATGTATGCACATGGCATACTCATTCTCCCATTTTCCTCCTACACACACACACACACACCACACACACACACACACACACACACACACACACACACATTTTGTTTGGAAATCATACCTGTCACTGGACTTAGTTCACCATACATGGATGACATAAGGCATTATTATACATATAAGTATCATGTTTCACCTGTCAGTCCCACAGTGTCTAGGGGGGGGGGGGGGGGGGGGGAGTGGCGAACGGGGATAAAAGAAAAGTCAGCCAACCAACTAAACAAACAAAAACCAGAAATATTACAACAACAACAAACAATGCAAAATATGAAAGAAAAGCCAACCACCTAATCAATAAATTTGAATACACAACAGCATTTCCTTTAACAAATACCTCTTGTGCCAACGACTTAAGTTTCAACAAATGCGCATGACATCAGAACAAAACAAGCACATGTAAGCAGAACAACACTGGCTAGCAGTCAATAAATGTGTCTGACTTTTGCAACATGATAACAACTAACTGTGTAGTGCACATATAATGTTTGTCACTTAACATAATTATAACCCACTGACCGCTGATCCCTACTGAGAGAGAGAGATCAACATGCACTACAGACTGTAGTGTAAATCTTAAAATAGGAAAGAAAAAAGTAGAGGGGGTGGGGGGTGGGGGGGGGGGGGGGGGACACATGGAGACAGAAAACTGCTCCATTAATATGGAAGGCAGGGAGGGGAGAAGTGTGGAAGGGGGAAGCGAACATAATGGAGATGAAGAACAGGTTGCGTTTTATTAAGCCCTTCACTGGCAACATATTTAAGGATGAATGAATTCTGTCTGGTGAAGAGAGTCCTGTGTTTCACCAGTCTTAGAGTCCATTTTCATCTCTTGGGTGAGATTCGTCACTACTGTTTGGCATGGTTGTGACAGTCCACAAACATATTCTGAGTTCTTAATGCCACCACAGGGACAAGCCCAAATCAAATACCCTCACAAGGCAGATAAGGAACGGCAGAATGGAGAATTTGCAAGACAATTATGTCTGCCCCCTCCACCCTCCCCCCCCCAAAAAAAAAAAAGTGGAGAAAATTTTTTTTTTCAATCTTTCCACACAGAGCTTACCACACAGACAAAAAATCAACTGTGTGCATCACTCTTTTTTTGTTTGTCATGATTACATTTCCTTATCTTTCAAAAGACAGGACTGATTGGTATAGCTACATGTCTGTCCTCTATCATTCAATGATCAATGTAAAACAAAGGCTCACAAGGGAACATGCACGACAGGTCAAAATATGCCAGCAGTCGTCAACTGTAACTGCTTCATCTGAGTAAACTTATCAACGCTGTTACACATGTCAGAGAGAGTGGCACACACACACATGGCACTTTGATACTTTACAACATCAACTCTCTGCTCCATCTAGTCACATAGATGCTGTAGCACAATCCCTCACTGATGATCATATTCATCAACAGCGGTCAATACTGAAGGGTTCATCTTCTTGGTTTCACCTCACCATTGCTGCCAATGCAAGAGTTGTTTAGTGGCAGAAAAGTTTGAATTTTGAACTGAGAGGCTTTAGTTGTAGGTCCTCATTCTTGTCAATCAAACTGGAGAACTTTAACAGAAAATGTCAACTCACTGTGTCAACGCACTGTGCAGTTTCTAACATGCACAATTTTTTTTTTTCCACAATGCATATTTTATCCCACACTATTCAATCAAAAAGAACCCCCACACCCAACTGTAACGACACAACCTTTGAAAATCATGAGGTTTTTCATATAATGAATCATAAAGATTTTATTTCTGAAAATGAGTTACTTTGTACAATTGCAAAATTCCAGGACATTTTCAGAGGGTTGCCACCTACGCTTATCCTCATTTTTCAAGAAACAGTGCAACAAACGTTTAAGTACATTATTTATTGATTAATGTCAGTTATCTAACTGTGTTATTTATCAATGAATGTCAGTTGATTATTCAAAAAGTCAATTCTGATCAATTCTAGTAGTATTACAGAGTTGTCTCTGCCAACCTGGCCTCGGCTTCCTTTCTATTGACGGTTTTAAACACACACACACACACACACACACACACACACACACACACACAACACAAATCAATAACTTGTTCAATCTTCCACATGAGCCACTGAGCCTGGGAGGGGAGGTTATTTCCATGCAATATCCAGTCGCCTCTCTTCCTTCCACTTGCTAAAAATGAGCTTTTTGCTTGTTTGTTTTTTGCCTGCCCTAAGACAAGACTGCAGCATGCACATTTCACAGCTACAAAAATAAATCTGCACTTACAAGGGAAATTTGCAGTGTACAAATTGGATGTATTTGATAAACTGTAAAAGTTCTACACATAAAAGTGAACAACACTGTGCATTAGTGAATGCCCTCAGCTGTCATGAGAATCAGCCCTCAAGAAATAAACAACAACAACAAAAAAACTATATATCTAAATAACCTGTTTGGGCCATGTTCCACTAACCACCACTATATTTTTTTTTTTTTTTATACATGAACACAAATGCACAATAAATGACACAGAGCTGTATTCTTTATAGACTTGACAGTCAGTGATTTACATTCCTGAGAGAACAACTGTAAAACAGCACACACACAAAACCCAAATAAATTTAAATAAATGAATGAATGAATACAATTTTTAAATCATTTCCTTTCATGCAGTTTCAATACATAATTCCAGTTATCACTTTCAAATAGACAGTGGACTAACAGAACTGTCTATCCTACACAGAGCCTTGCAGCAAATGAAATTATATAAAAATACGATGTTAAAAACAACAGTAAAAAAGTCTTGAACTAATCAAAAGGTTTTGTCTGGAACTGTCTTTGCCAACAATTCTGGTTTCTTGTACTGTTCATAGTCCTATACACATCCTAAACAGTTCAGTACTAGAACTATAGTACTACTGTGTGTGTTCTAGTCTACCATTCTTAGCTGATACTAATAGTCCTTACTAATAGTCCTTGATTTTACTTTCATCAACGATTCAAAAGACTGTGCTATGGACGTGGTGTGTACATCCCCCCCCCCCCCCCCCATCCCCACCCCCACCCCCCACCCCAAGCCCTGGGTTTTGTTTTGTTTGGTTTATTTCTTTTACTTTTCTTATTTGTTTTGTTTTGTTTTCTGACTTACAATCTAATTTAAGAAAACAGTCTTGGAATATTTTACAGCAATCCAAACCAAAAGAGTCAAGAAAAAAAGCTGAAAGATTTTACAGCATTTCCGGTTAAAGAGTTGAGAACACAATCCTGGAAGATTTTATATCAGTTGCTGGCAGAGTTCCAAGGGACAACACTGTTCAGAGAGGGAGCACTTGCAAGTTTTACATATCATTTCATGTTAAACTTTTGGATTAAACGTGTTGTCATTGGACTTCATCCACTAGATTATGAATTTTCTATGATCAAAAGACATGATCATCCAAGCTAACAAGAATTTATCATTTGGGCAACACCTCTCCTAATATTAAGACCAACATCCTGCAAAAATCTCTCAACAAGAATGCGGCTTAGCATTGAGCAGACCATTCTTTATGTTCAGAGAGAAAATAGACACTTATGACTGGCAAGGGGGAGGGGGGGGGGGGGGGGGTGAAGGTCTCCTGCAGC
Source organism: Conus canariensis (assembly GCA_033310375.1). NCBI lineage: Eukaryota > Metazoa > Mollusca > Gastropoda > Neogastropoda > Conidae > Conus > Conus canariensis. The sequence goes on from CM065727.1 coordinate 69,123,666, forward strand.
TGATTTATTTAAGAGTGCCTGTGACCATCACTTGAAGATTTTACAGAGTCCCCATGAGACTTTTGGGAAACTACTTACAGCTTTATGTGGTGCAAAACAGTGGGACCATTATTTTACAAAATCATGTATATTTTGATTCACAATCCATGTAATGCAATGAACAATATTAACTAGGTCAGCTGGAGTTACTGGAAACTGCCAACTTTGTAGTATCACCCCATCCTATAAAGGGAGATAAAGGTGGAAGAGGAAGTTGAGCTTTCAGAGCACATATAAAAGCAGAAAGTCAAACTGGTTACTGAACTTGTTCAGATTTTGATCATAGTTACATTGTTAAGTCCCTCCAGCAGACTTCTGAACCAAGTTTTCAATGCATACTTTCAGTTTTTAGACAGTCAGGAAAACACATATGTGCTGTAAAGAAAGCAGCGAGAAGAGTGTCAAAATACAATGTACACATAAAACAAGGTGTAAAATAACACAGATTCAATGAACAATCAACAGCCAAGTACATTTTTCACAAATATATCCTCTTCAGACATTACAAAAGACAAAAACTGCACAACACAACACATGTCTGATAGCTGTCAGCATGTACCTTAAATCTATGTTGCTTTTCACCCTTTGTGTGTGCACGTGTGTGTGTGTGTGTGTGTGTGTGTGTGTGTGTGTGTGTGTTCACTCTTATTTTGTTCTGTTTTCAATAATGCTGCAGCCTGTTTTATTTTACTTACAATACAACTGTTCCAAGTTTCCTTCTTCCAGCACATAGGTGTTGAATGTTAAGATCACTTCTAGATTACGATAGAAGTTTCTGAAACTGTCATCGAGCCACTGGGAGTGTTTGTATGTGACTGTTCATGTGACCCAAGAACAAAACTGTCTTGCAGGAAAGCATGAGGAGGGGAGGGGGGTAGCGGGAGGAGGGGTAAGGAGGCAACAGTCTAGTGCAGATACCACTCTTCATATGCCCACTGAGTGTGTGACTGCAGTGTCAGCTGTATGCTGCTAGCGCGATCTGAAAGTGTCAATGTTCATGAATGATTTATAATGCCACACCACATGTGTTAGCATGACTAGTGTAAAGACATTCTTGTTTGTCCATTGACTGGGGTTACTGTGTATGGAGTCAATACAATCATTTTTTGTTCTTAACAGTGCCTTGACTTCAACAGCCTGTCAAATCCAAAAAGGGCCCATATAGTAACTGTAATTTTTTAAGAAACCTCTCAGATTTTTTTACTTTTGTACTTTCTGAGTGATTTTTTTCACTTTTAAGAGTGTCTGCAGAGTTTCACTGAAGTGATCTTTTCAGTCAAACCTTTCTTTCACCCATGAAGTACGAAGTACTGTGATGGCAGGTAAGCAGGGTGTGGCAGTCACTGTTACCAAACTAGCTGTCACCTGCCACCACCTTTCTTATCGGGGACACCTGATCCCGTTTTGCATTCATCTACCTTAAGTGCAATCTATTTTTTTAGCGAAAAATTTGATCTTTCTTCTCAGGTGTCGAATGGTGATACTCTTGCATTAGATCAATAAACTACAATTTATTTCGCCCTTTATGATTGTAGTGTTAATTCAATTTTCCACTTGAAGGAGGTTTCTAAGTGGGGTGACTGCTTTCGGATATTAAAACACAAGCAAAAACAAAATTAGTGTGTAGCCAAATGAAGGAACAAACAAATATTTCAAAACAAACAATGAATTTCAAGCGACTGGATCTTGTTCTGAAAAGACCAACATTTGAAAACAAAGGGCAGTCATTTACTTTTTAAGAGACTGTTCATCCTTCATTTTCATTGTTTTGAATGTTATTCGTCTTACCTGACGAACACCTAATCGGTCAAAACGCGTTGTAAAGTTTTGTTTGTTTTGTAGTTTTATTCGTTTTGTAATTGTTTTTTTATTCCTCTGGAGACAGTAATTGTTTTTGCTCTTGTTTGGTCAACACTTTTTCAGCACATCTCGGGAAAGGGGGATGTACAGTTGGGAAGAACAGATGACTGCGGAGATATTCTTTCATGATCAACCTGAGAACTCTATCCATTATTGTTTTTGTTTGTTTGTGGGGGTTTTTGCGGAAGATTTCCTTTCATATCTTCCTCCTTGTAGCAGACAAGCTTCTTTCCATCAAATATTAATCAAATGTTCCCTTTCGATCATTTCAGAGCATTTTCGCCACTTTCTACATGTAGACTCGCCTTGTGTTTTGACGAAAAGAACCTCTTATATAAAGCAGTACAAACATGTACATTATATCAAATTCAATCATCGTTCGTTGGATTGTTTACCATTATGGACGGCTGCCCGCCATCTGAGGTCAGAGATATCACGTGATCAACGCTGAACACATCTCCAAAAACATAAGGACACTTACAATCATAAGTACGATATGAATTTTCAATGGTTAGGACATATCATGCCTACATAATCACTGATGGAATAATTTCTCCGTGTAAACAGCCTCGTAAAATCACACAAGCCACTAGATTTTCATGAAACGCTGCCGTGTTCCGTTGTAAACACTGCATGCAATATGGCGACGAGCACTGGCCGTCTGCGAAGGTTTTGTTTTTCCGAGGTACCATCACATCAACCTAAGAACTGACAACAGATAAATTAATAATACTTATATTAATGAAAAATGAATGAGTAAACTCAACGTACCACCTTTTGTAAATCAATATTTCTCCACCCCCACGATCCTTTAAAAAAAAAAAATTGATTTCCACTGTGGACGAGTACACGGAAGGAGACGATAACTCTGTTCTGTATTTGCAGACTGTTACGGTCCTTGTTCATCATAAACAGCGGGACTTCCCAGACTGGAGACTCCGTCTCAAGACGTGCTTGCATATCTAATTAGTATTGACCAGTCCATTAACAAAGAATACTTACAACTCATGCATTTTAGGTGAAAAATTCCTATTTCCCAATATTAAACAGTGCAAAAGCGTTCAAACGAAATTTAACCTTGGAACTCCGGGGTTCGTTTTAAGGTACAGACGGAATCCAGCAGAGAGTTCACTCGCCGTTTTGGCAGGAAAAGTGGAAACATAGGCAAGGATGTTGGCTGGGTTCGGATCTTCGTGGACGGGTACGTGTTACGTCTTGCCACAGCCCTAGAATGTAGTTTGACATCCACACAATGTTTTGTGTTTAAAGAAAAAGAGAAAAAAAAGGCGTGCAAGATGTCCATATTTGTCTCCCATCCTCCCTCGCTTCATACCCTCCAAACATGCGCCCATGCGGTTGAAAAACACACGCGCGCAAGCAAGCAAGTAAGCGTACCCACGCATGCCTTCACCGAAGACTAGCGCTTGCACACACGCACACTTGCCACTCACGCACACATACACACCTGAATGCATTCGCTCACTCACGGAAACGCGCGCGCGCGCGCCAGCTCTTAATACTGGCTCAGCTTTAATCAAGATAGATTCAACTTTGTTCAAAGTACGAGCACTTCATTTATGCTCGAGAATTCGAAGACTCGATTCGAAAGTGGCAGGGATGCTTGGTTCCAAAGAATTGCAGCATGTTCTTTCCTTTATGGATCGGGAAAGGAGAAGACAACTCCATTGCCGCCACACATTATTGGGTTTCGGGCTACATTAGGTTAGGTTCTGGTATAAGTTAGCGTTATAGCTGTGCACACTGGAATTGAGCATGTACCTTTTCTTTCTTTCTATTTCTCTCTCGCTCTCTCTCTCTCTCTCTCTCTCTCTCTCTCTCTCTCTCTCTCTCTCTCTCTTTTTTTTTTTTTTCTTTTCAAATCAAATTTTCCATCTGTTCGTACCCTCGATGTCCCAACCGGACAATCTGGGCCAGCCCATACTATCCTCCTCGAAGTGGGCGGGGGAGGGGGGTACGCTAGCCAAGACTATCCCGGGGGTGTGTGTGTGGTGTGGGGGGTGGAGGTCAGGTTAGGCGGTGACTGACTGAGCTGTTTAACCAATGATCGTGTTAACCAATGTAATTGGGAGAAAAATGTCTTTGCTGTTCGTAGGCTATGAATCAGTGATTGAAATTCTTCAAAGAGAGACCCCCTGACTTAGAATTATAACACTAAAAAGTGGAAGCATGTGAGCCATAAACTTAGACCGAATCCAACGCAGCGTCCACAAGATGACGGTCGGAATCTGCAAGGGAGGTAATCCGTGTTAGTGCTCGCGTTCAGCTAAAGTGACCGCGCTATTGTTATGGGTTATATGCCGCTGGTAGGCAATTTTGCCCCGTCAGTCAACTGAACAGTTCCATCAGATAAAATGCTAAAACATCAGTGTGAAACGGTGCGCCTGTAATGCAGACACTGTGTTACAAACGGTTCAACTTCACTAATTATCATCGATCGATTCCGATTTGCATGTCTTTGGTTTGATGCGGCGTTTGTTTACATTGTAGGGGTCAAGTTCATTATGTAAACTATAACTAACTCTATTTGCGATGGAAAGACAGAAATCATCGTCTCCTGATTTTATTTCTCTGTGTGTGTGTGTGTGTGTGTGTGTGTGTGTGTGTGCACCAATATGTCATCCATGTTTTTGTTACTTCAAATATTGGGGCGCCCAGAAGATAGTTCCCCCCCCCCCCCACACACACACACACACACACCTCCCACCCCCCGTCCTCATTCCGTCCTCCACCCACCATTACCTATTTTCATCAGTTAGGGAGGGGGGGGGGGGGGGTGACACTGACCTGCCGCCCTCCTTCCCCTCTTCCCCAGTTCCGAAGTCACTGACTGAACGCACTCGGCATATGAGCAAGAAAAAAAAAATATGTGGCACTCATATGTTGTCATCACGGATTGACCACCGATTCAATGATATCAGCTGTGCAGTCTACGTTGGTCAGCTGGGCTAGGGCTGGACTGTTTGGAAGGACACATCCAGGGATAGTTGGGTCACGGGATGGGTGTGAAAGGGAGTGAGAATGTCGACCGCTTTCTGTGTTTCCTGATGCATGTAACTCGCTCGCTCTGGCTGTTCTCAAAGTAGATGACAGCCTTCATCAAAGCTCGCCATTTGCTTCCGTTCTCTGCACCAGACTCAAGTTCTCCTAGGAACATGCCACCATCAGACCTTTAATACCATATTTGTATCGCTTCTCTAAACATACTGTCATCTTGCAATCCCTGGAAGAGTGTCACGAACGGGATAGGATAAGTCGTGCCATCCAGGATCGAGATCTCCATGCGGATTACATGGCCTGTCCCTCTCAAGCTGGGTCTCATGAATGATCATGCAGTAGAAAGAAACTCGTGGAGAGCGTGGCAGCAGAGAGTCCTCAGAAGAGAAGCCCCCTTCAAGCAAGTGTTTCGGCCCTTATCTCCTGACACTCTAGGGGGGTTGGGCCACACCCGGTTCATGACTCCGGATGTCCCTCTGCTGCCCCTTTTTTTTTCCCATCTTGGGACGAGCCATGGCTGGGATTCGAACCCATGACCCTCTGGACATGCTCATTTTCCACTTAATGACTCGCGCTTTAACCACTGAGCCACAGGGACACCTGATATTTGTAGGGAAATTAAGCCTTATGAAGTTCACTTTTGTTCCTCCTTGACCAGATCCAGCTTGAACACCTCTCTGCCGCTTCTGCCATTGCTTTCAGGGCTCTGTTTTTTTCCTTCCCTGCAACTGAGAGCTGTTTCATGAGGCTGTATGCAGACGTTCCTACAAACCCCCTAGCTCCAATTTCTGCAGTGAGGACTTTGACCTGATAGCCTTCTCTCCTCAGGCTGTTTGCCAGATCAGCATACTTTTCAGTCTTGTAGATTTGAGCTGCCTCCATTCTGTTCTCATATGGCACCGTGAGCTCGATCATGATCAGCTGCTTGGTTGACTGAGAGTGGACTACTATGTCTGGTCTCATGCCACTCTTGCTGATGATCTCTGGGTGACTCTTCCATTCTGGGAGGTCTGCAGTGCACTCCCAGTCATCTGCCCCATCCAGCAGACTCTGCCTGCATGTTTCGAGTGGCACTGTTGTTCTTGGCCATGATTTGCTGCCTCCTGCCGTGAAGAATGTTGCGGGTGCTTTTGGAGTCCTGATTTTCCCTTTTGTGGTGTTGGTACTAGCCCAGACTACTTGTACAATCTCTTTGAGCACTTGGTTGTGCCTCCATGTGTACCTTCCTTGAGCCAGGGCTACTTTACATGAGCTTAGGACATGCTCCACTGTTTGTTTTTCATGGCAGAGGGGGCATGCAGGATCGTCTGTTTTCCCCACTTCACCAGGTTTGCATTTGAGGGCAGAAGGTCATATGCAGATCTGAGAATGAAGCTGATCCTGAGAGGGGCCATGTGCCAAATGTCATTCCAAGTGAGACTTCTTTGGAGTGCATTCTCCCACGTTGTCCATTGCCCTTGCTGGCTCTGCTGGACTGCTTTTTGGAGTCTTTTTTGGTCTTCTTCTTTCCTCATCTCCTGAATCATCATGTCTCTTTTGGCTTTTCCTTTGGCCTTTGACCACCATTCAGTTTTGGTCACCCCCAGTCCTTGTCTGTTGGTCTGTGTGTGTCCTGTTATTTCTCTGATCTTGAGACTTTCTTTTGCAGAATCCATCGCCTCTTGAACTTTCCATTTTCTGCCTGTCTTCAGCTGGGGCTTGATTGCTTCTACCACCTTGTCTCCTGAGTCCTCCAGCATGCTTTGAAGTCTGATCTTCCCTGCTTTGTATTCCTCCAGGATGGACTTCAGTGGTAGTTTCAGCTTTGCTTGGCGACAGTACAGCGCTATGTCAGTCAGACAGGGTGGGACACCAAGCCATTTCCTTGTGAACTTGTTGATTTTGGCTTCCATTGCCTCCACTATGCTGGTGCAGATGTCGTATATCATCAGAGGCCATAGCAGCTTTGGTATCAGCATGAACTGCAGACACCAGACCTTGTATTTGCCAGGGAGCCCACACTGGTCAATGGTCTCCAAGCCTTCCTCCGCCATCTGCTTGGTTTCTTTTGCTCTTTGTGTGTCTTTCAGCGTATCATCATACCATCTTCCAAGGCTCTTGACTGGTTCTTCTGTGACTGTTGGAATGGCCTGGTTGGCAACACTGAAGACCACAGATCCGGCCACTTTTCCTTTCCTCAGTGAGAGACTCCGTGATTTCTTTGGCTTGAACTTCATTCTGGATGAGGCAACTATGTCGTCCAGCCTCTCCAGCACATGACGTGTCTCGTCTTCTCTGGATGAAATCACTGTAGTGTCATCCATGAAGGCCTTGAGAGGAGGCATCTTGTATCCATCGCCAAGGTCTGTTTGTCTCGCGTTGTTTGTTGCTGCTTTCAAGATGAGTTCCATTGCCAGCACGAACAGTATTGGGGAAATTGCACAGCCCATTGCAATACCCACTTCCAAGTTGATCCAGTCTGTTGTGTACTCCTTGGTAGAGAACCGCATTGAGAAGCCATTGAAGTACTTCTTGAGCATGTCGCGGATGTTCTTTGGCACATGGTACATCTCAAGAGCCAACTGTATCATCTCATGGGGCACAGATCCATATGCGTTTGCCAGATCAAGCCACACTACGTCCAGGTCTCTCTTTTCTGTTTTTGCTTTTTGGATTGCGTCCCAGATCATTGTGGCGTGTTCTACACAGCCAGCCACGCCTGGGATGCCACCTTTCTGGACTGACACATCCAAGTACTTGTTTTCCATCAGGTACTTGGTCAGCCTTGCTGCCATGACAGAGAAGAAGATTTTCCCTTCGACGTTCAGTAGTGATATTGGCCTGAACTGGCTGATGTCACTTGAGTTTTGCTCTTTGGGGATGTACACACCATCTGCCGTCATCCACTGGCCGCTGATCTTCTGGTTTCTCCAAGCCGATCGCAGCAGCTTGTGGAGCCACTCCAGCACCTTGGGACATTTCTTGTAAAGCTGGTAAGGTATTCCGTTTGGCCCTGGTGATGATTTGGCTCTGGCTTTGTCGACCACCTTCTTGATTTCCGCCAACGTTGGAGGCTTGCCATTGAACTGTTCCTCAGGGTTGGTTGGCCACACCAGACCTTGAATGTCGAGTGGTGCTTTGCTCTGTGGGTCAGAGTATGTTTTCCTCAGATGCTGCTCAAGAACTCCTTTGTCCACACTTAGGGTCCCAGATTTTGGCTGCTCAAACAGTGTTCTGGCAAACTGGAAGGGGTCTCTGAAGAAGCGCTCTTGTGTCTTCTTCTTTTTGCTCTTCCTCTTCCTCGCAGATTCCGCTTTGCTGAGGGCGCTGTGTTTTTCTTTCAGGTCTTTCCACAGTTTTTCCAAGCCTTGTTTTTCAGCTGGCAGTGCGGTCTTCATTTGCATCTTGAGGTTTTTCTTTTGGACCCTGATCTTGTCCATCTTTTCTTGGCGTCTGGATTTCTTTGGAGGTGTTTTCTCTTTGGGTAGTTTTGCTCCATAGGCGTCTCTACATGTGGCATACACAATGTCCCCATATGTGGCTAGTTTGTGTTCCAGGGTGCTTTTCCCTATCAGTGCATCGAGTCTTTGGACGATTTTTGCATCCAGTTTCTCCCAATCTTCAGTTTCGTTTGCTCGTGGCAGGTTGAGTTTCAGGCGCCTGGCATCGAGGGCCTGTGCAAATTCCTCATCCGAACCAACAGCGTGGATGTCCTTGGCACTGTGGTTTAAATCCTGGCCTTGGTCTTCCGACGTCTTATCTGCTGATGCAGTGCGCTGCTGCTCATTCAGATGAGTCTTCACACATCCCATCTTTGTTCTGTGGATCTTCATGCCACGGGTGGTAGCGAAACGCTTTCCACAGACACATGGATATTCCATTTGGTCCATGTTCATAGTCCGTTTGGGATTTGCAGTCATGATTGGTTGAGCACCGATGGATTCATCATTCTCTCCCCCTTTCGGTGAATCCTGGGAGCATCTTTTCCTTTTATTCTTAGTAGCCACATGTTTAAGGCAAAGTGGGGAGCCAGCCCACAGAGCCCTCGGTTCTGGTCTTTCCAGTGTCCTCCGGTCTTTCCCGGATGTCCTCCGGCCTATTCCCGGAAGTCAATGGTTTACCCATGCATCAGTAGAAAGAAACTCGTGGAGAGCGTGGCAGCAGAGAGTCCTCAGAAGAGAAGCCCCCTTCAAGCAAGTGTTTCGGCCCTTATCTCCTGACACTCTAGGGGGGTTGGGCCACACCCGGTTCATGACTCCGGATGTCCCTCTGCTGCCCCTTTTTTTTTTCCCATCTTGGGACGAGCCATGGCTGGGATTCGAACCCATGACCCTCTGGACATGCTCATTTTCCACTTAATGACTCGCGCTTTAACCACTGAGCCACAGGGACACCTGATATTTGTAGGGAAATTAAGCCTTATGAAGTTCACTTTTGTTCCTCCTTGACCAGATCCAGCTTGAACACCTCTCTGCCGCTTCTGCCATTGCTTTCAGGGCTCTGTTTTTTTCCTTCCCTGCAACTGAGAGCTGTTTCATGAGGCTGTATGCAGACGTTCCTACAAACCCCCTAGCTCCATATGCTATATAATATGCATATAATACTGACAAGGCCAGCTCTCTCCAGAACCTCTAGACTGGTCACCTTGTCCTGTCGTCTGAGGAGCGAGATTTTTTTTTTTTTGGGGGGGTGGGGGGGGGGTGGGGTTTGGGGGGGGGGGGTTGTGTGTTGTTGTTGCTTTGGTTGGAATAAAGTCTTGACGTAAATCGTGAATTTTCAGGGTCCCCATGACTTTTCTGAAGGACTACAGCCTTACCGTACGTCGTGGTCTCCAGAGATCCATACTTTTACCGAAGGACTAAATCCTTCACGTGGTTTTCTCTTTTGTTTACTCTTCTGTTTGTTTACAAAAACAATGTTTGGTACAGAGGCGGGGTCGTGTTTTATTGACAAAGTCATACGATGTTGTGGAGATAGCTTGAAAACTGACTCAGTTATCAAGTGAAAATCATGACTGTGAGTCCTTAAGTACCCACAACGTACAGCGTAGGCTAAGAGAGAGAGAGAGAGAGAGAGAGAGAGAGAGAGAGAGAGAGAGAGAGAGAGGAGAGAGAGAGAGAGAGAGAGAGAGAACTTAGAGCATCTCTGAAATCCTGTGACAGTCTCTGATAACAGAGAATTTATTGAGGAACTTGAAGAAATGTTTCTCTTCAGCGTTCGAAGATGCTGACTATGTCTTTGAGCACAGTGGAACCGTCTGCTGAAGGAATTAGAGATTAGTTTCTAGGCTTCTGAAGTCCACAGCTTTCAGGGAGTTAACAAACACAATTCACGGAGTTGTTTGTGTTTGTAGAATGCTGGACCTCATTTGCTTTTCGACTCCCCATCCCTCTCCCCAATATACAGACAACAGAGCACACGCGCGCGCGCGCGCACACACAGACAACACACACACAGAGTCGTCCTACATCCTGCAGAACTCTCTCTCTCTGTCTGACTCTCTCTCTGTCTCTCTCTCTCTGTACTAAACTTTGAAATTGCTTGAAACGATCCTTCGTGTACGTAGTGGAGCTGGTGTCATTCTGCTTCTCAATCATTGGCCTGTCGTATTTGCATGTGCGTCAATGTGTATGTGACCGATATGTGTCACATATCAGTATGTGTTTTTATCGTAAGTGTATCCCCCCCCCCCCCCCCTGTCTGTCTGTCTGTCTCTCTCTCTCTCTCTCTCTCTCTCTCTCTCTCTCTCTCTCTCTCTCTCTCTCTCGTGGTGGTAGTGGTGTGTGCGCGTGTGTGTAAAAAAAAAAAAATATATATATATATATATATATATATATATAATAAACTAATAAATTCCAAGGATAAGTACCGAGCACCATTCCAGCAACTTACAGAGCAGCTTGGTGTTGCAATGACTGCAAGAAATATTCAATTATAAACGAAGCTTGCTCTTATGTCTTAGATTGAAGAAATAGGGGGAAGATAAGCATTCATATCTGCAGTGGTAGATCATTCTGCCTAACTAACAGTATATGCTTAGGTGGGTGAATGGGGAAAAATAAAATAAATGCTTCTCAAAATGAGCCTTCAGCAAGCTTATAGTCTCCAAGAGAGAGAGACAATCTCCAATAGGGAGGAAACCCACTAACATATAACTCCTGGTCAGATACTGATATTTCGAAACCTGATTGTTTCTCCTCAGTGACCGCGGAAAGTGGTAATTTGACTCCTAAAACCTTTCAGGCCAAAACATACCCTTTGTCTGCATCGTACAAGGCGCGTTCACTGTGTGCATCAGGCGTGCACGTGATACACAAACTAAACTGAGTACTGCCAGTGGTGCATATCAAGTCCACTGCAGTGCAGACATCAGGTGGTGGCGCATCATGTGGCAGACATCAGGTGTTAGACATCAGGTGGTGGCAGACATCAGGTGGTGGCGTATCATGTGCTACATTTAGTCTTTTATTATGCCACCCCTCCACACAAAGCCTCCTCACGGCTGTCAGCAAGTCGGTGAAAAAAAAAATTACATCTTGAAAAAGCAGCAGCAGCGGCCGACACAAACACACACACACACACACACACACACACACACACACACACACACACACACACACGCACGCACGCACGCACGCACGCACGCACGCACACACACACACACACACACACACACACACACACACACACACACATACGCACGCATGCACGCTCGCATGCACACACACACACACACACACACACACACACACACACACACACACACACACACACACACACACACACACACACAGACACACACACGCAAGCACGCAGACGCACATTGATTAACAAACGACAAATACAACTAATGACATGGAGCTACGTCACGCTAAGGGCGCCAGGCATTCTTCCAAATGTTTCGCTCCCAGGTTAAAACAGAAAATGATTTGAAACAATCATTAAAAAGCTTCACACGTTACAAAAAGTACATAAACAAACAATCATTAAAAAGCTTCACACGTTACAAAAAGTACATAAACAAACAATCATTAAAAAGCTTCACACGTTACAAAAAGTACATAAACAAACCATCATTAAAAAGCTTCACACGTTACAAAAAGTACATAAACAAACAATCATTAAAAAGCTTCACACGTTACAAAAAGTACATAAACAAACCATCATTAAAAAGCTTCACACGTTACAAAAAGTACATAAACAAACAATCATTAAAAAGCTTCACACGTTACAAAAAGTACATAAACAAACCATCATTAAAAAGCTTCACACGTTACAAAAAGTACATAAACAATCATTAAAAAGCTTCACACGTTACAAAAAGTACATAAACAAACAATCATTAAAAAGCTTCACACGTTAGAAAAAGTACATAAACAGTTATCAAAAACATTCCCGCATCACAAAATTACATAAAAATGCCATACAGGACTGACAATTAACATCGCAGAATGGGGGCAGTCAATGTCCATACAGGTCAGTGTGTACATTTTCAGTAACCAGACGCCAGACTATAATAAAATTAATAGCTATCATAAATTGGGATGGGGGGGGGGGGGGGGGGGGAGGGGGGGGGGGAAGGGGGGGAGGGAGGGGGGGGGTTTAAAACCATTTACAGGCCAAACACTGAAGAATGGTCCAAATTGCAGAAACACACTAGACGGCAGTTAAAAAAAAAATTATGAAGTTTTTTTGTTTTTTTTGTTGTTGTTTTTTTTAAGTCGAAAAGAAGAGCAGGCAAGAGGAACTTGCTAGCACTGGAATTGTCAGGCAGTCGGGGAAGTATTTGTGTGTACACTATTCTGGAGGCCGGAGATACAGCGCATCGTGTGATAGGCCTACCGTACAAGCCTAGAGACTGGCAGTGATGTATGTATCACGTGGTTCATTAAACTGGAGGCTGGCAGTGATGTGTATCACGTGGTACACTAGAGGCTAGCAGTGATGTGTATCACGTGGTACACTAGAGGCTAGTAGCGATGTGTATCACGTGGTACACTAGAGGCTAGTAGCGATGTGTATCACGTGGTACAGCAGAGGCTAGCAGTGATGTGTGTACCACGTGGTTCATTAAACTGGAGGCTAACAGTGATGTATATCATGTGGTACACTAGAGGCTAGCAGTGATGTGTATCACGTGGTATACTTGAGGCTAGCAGTGATGTGTATCACGTGGTACACTAGAGGCTAGCAGTGATGTGTGTCACGTGGTACACTAGAGGCTAGCAGTGGTGTGTATCACGTTGTACATTTGAAGCTGGCAGTGATGTGCATCATGTGGCACACTGAACTGGAGGTTAGCATTGATGTGTATCACGTGGTACACTGAACTGGAGGCTAACAGTGATGTGTATCACGTGGTACACTGAACTGGAGGCTAGCATTTATGTGTATCACGTGGTACACTGAACTGGAGGCTAGCAGTGATGTGTATCACGTGGTACACTGAACTGAAGGCTAGCATTGATGTGTATCACGTGGTACACTGAACTGGAGGCTAGCATTGATGTGTATCACGTGGTACACTGAACTGGAGGCTAACAGTGATGTGTATCACGTGGTACACTGAACTGGAGGCTAACAGTGATGTGTATCACGTGGTACACTGAACTGGAGGCTAACAGTGATGTGTATCACGTGGTACACTGAACTGGAGGCTAGCAGTGATGTGTATCACGTGGTACACTGAACTGGAGGCTAGCAGTGATGTGTATCACGTGGTACACTGAACTGGAGGCTAACAGTGATGTGTATCACGTGGTACACTGAACTGGAGGCTAGCAGTGATGTGTATCACGTGGTACACTGAACTGGAGGCTAACAGTGATGTGTATCACGTGGTACACTGAACTGGAGGCTAACAGTGATGTGTATCACGTGGTACACTGAACTGGAGGCTAGCAGTGATGTGTATCACGTGGTACACTGAACTGGAGGCTAGCAGTTACGTGTTTCACGTGGTACACTGAACTGGAGGTTAGCATTGATGTGTATCACGTGGTACACTGAACTGGAGGCTAGCAGTGATGTGTATCACGTGGTACACTGAACTGGAGGCTAGCAGTGATGTGTATCACGTGGTACACTGAACTGGAGGCTAGCAGTGATGTGTATCACGTGGTACACTGAACTGGAGGCTAGCAGTGATGTGTATCACGTGGTACACTGAACTGGAGGCTAGCAGTTACGTGTTTCACGTGGTACACTGAACTGGAGGTTAGCATTGATGTGTATCACGTGGTACACTGAACTGGAGGCTAGCAGTGAGTGTGTATCACGTGGTACACTGAACTGGAGGCTAGCAGTGATGTGTATCACGTGGTACACTGAACTGGAGGCTAACAGTGATGTGTATCACGTGGTACACTGAACTGGAGGCTAGCAGTGATGTGTATCACATGGTACACTGAACTGGAGGCTAGCAGTTACGTGTTTCACGTGGTACACTGAACTGGAGGTTAGCATTGATGTCTATCACGTGGTACACTGAACTGGAGGCTAGCAGTGATGTGTATCACGTGGTACACTGAACTGAAGGCTAGCAGTGATGTGTATCACGTGGTACACTGAACTGGAGGTTAGCATTGATGTGTATCACGTGGTACACTGAACTGGAGGCTTGCATTGATGTGTATCACGTGGTACACTGAACTGGAGGCTAGCAGTGATGTGTGTTACGCAGAAACTTAAACTGGAATCTGAGATGGGGTGTATATGGTGCAGTAAACTAAAAGCAGGCAGTGGTGCATATCACCTGACACTCTAAAATGAATGTTATGTGCATCATGTAATTCATCATACTGGAGACTGATAATGACGACTATTGTGTGGTACACTGATGTGGGGGCAGGGGTGGGGGTGTCTATCATGTGGTACACTAAACTGGAGACTGACGTGGTGTCTGTCATGTGGTACGCTAAACTGGAGGCTGGATGTGGTGTCTATCATGTGGTACACTAAACTGGAGACGGACGTGGTGTCCGTCATGTGGTACGCTAAACTGGAGGCTGGAGGTAGTGTCTATCACGTGGTTCACTAAACTGGAAGCTGAGGTGGTGTCTATCATGTGGTACACTAAACTGGAGGCTGGAGGTGGTGTCTATCATGTGGTACGCTAAACTGGAGGCTGGAGGTAGTGTCTATCACGTGGTTCACTGAACTGGAGGCTGGAGGCGGTGTCTATTGTGTGGTACACTAAACTGGAGGCTGGAGGTGGTGTCTATCATGTGGTACACTAAACTGGAGACTGGAGGTGGTGTCTATCATGTGGGTGTCTATCATGTGGTACACTAAACTGGAGGCAGAAGCTGGTGTCTATCATGTGGTACACTAAACTGGATGCTGGAGGTGGTGTCTATAATGTAGTACACTAAACTGGAGATGGTGTCTATCATGCTGGTGTCTATCATGTGGTACACTAAACTGGAGCCTGAGGTGGTGTCTATTATGTGGTACACTAAACTGGAGGCTGAGCTTGTATCTGTCATGTGGTACACTAAACTGGAGACTGATGTGGTGTCTATCATGTGGTAAACTAAACTGGAGGCTCAGGTGGTGTCTATCATGTGGTACACTAAACTGGAGGCTGAGCTGGTGTCTATCATGTGATACACTAAACTGGAGGCTGAGGTGATGTCTATCATGTGGTACACTAAACTAGAGTCTGAGATGGTGTCTATCATGTGGTACACTAAACTGGAGGCTCAGGTGGTGTCTATCATGTGGTACACTAAACTGGAGGCTGAGCTGGTGTCTATCAGTGATACACTAAACTGGAGGCTGAGGTGATGTCTATCATGTGGTACACTAAACTAGAGTCTGAGATGGTGTCTATCATGTGGTACACTAAACTGGAGGCTGAGGTGGTGTCTATCTTGTGATACATTAAACTGGAGGTTGAAGTGTGTCTATCATGTGGTACACTAAACTGGAGGCAGGAGGTGGTGTCTATCTTGTGGTACACTAAACTGGAGGCTGAACTGTATATCATGTTGTACACTACACTGGAGGCTGAAGTGTGTCTATCATGTAGTATACTAAACTAGATGCTCAGGGTGATGTCTACCTGGTGGTACATTAAACTGAAGGCTGAGGATGGCATCTGTCATGTGGTACACTAAACTGGAGACTGGTGGTGGTGTCTATCATGCAGTACACTAACCTGTAGGCTGACGTGGTGTCTATCATGTGGTACATTAAACTGGAGGCTGACGTGGTGTCTATCATGTGGTACACTAAACTGGAGGCTGTGGTGGTGTCTGTCATGTGGTACACTAAACTGGAGACTGGTGGTGGTGTCTATCATGTGGTACACTAAACTGGAGGCTGAGGTGGTGTCTATCATGTGTTACACTAAACTGGAGGCTGAGGTGGTGTGTATCATGTGGTACACTAAACTGGAGGCTGGTGGTGGTGTCTATCACATGGTCCACTAAACTGTAGGCTGAAGTGTGTCTATCATGTGATACACTAAACTGGAGGCTGGAGGTGGTGTCTATCATGTGGTACACTAAACTGGAGGCAGGAGGTGGTGTCTATCATGTGGTACACTAAACTGGAGTCTGAGATGGTGTCTATCACTTGGTACACTAAACTGGAGGCTGCAGGTGGTGTCTATCATGTGGTACACTAAACTGGTGGCTGAACTGTCTATCATGTGGTACACTACACTGGAGGTTGAAGTGTGTCTATCATGTAGTATACTAAACTAGATGCTCAGGGTGATGTCTACCATGTGGTACATTAAACTGAAGGCTGAGGATGGCATCTATCATGTGGTACACTAAACTGGAGGCTGAGGATGGAGTCTATCATGTGGTACACTAAACTGGAGGCTGAGGATGGATTCTATCATGTGGTACACTAAACTGGAGGCTGAGGATGGCATCTATCATGTGGTACACTAAACTGGAGGCTGAGGATGGGGTCTATCATGTGGTACATTAAACTGAAGGCTGAGGATGGCATCTATCATGTGGTACACTAAACTGGAGGCTGAGGATGGAGTCTATCATGTGGTACACTACACTGGAGGCTGAAGTGTGTCTATCATGTAATA
>CM065727.1:69143116-69170616 GCA_033310375.1 Conus canariensis
CTGTACAGTTGTCAGACAAAAAGGAAGCAAACACAAAAATGCCATCATAATATTATCTACACAAGATTTCTTTACATGGTGACCTCTGTTTTGATGACCCCTCCACATCAACATATGTGCTGATAATATGTCCAAAGGTCAAAACCTTTCATATCAGTTTCATCTGAGGGAATAAGGAAAGCGGAAGAAGGGAAGGGCGGGTAATGTCATTTGACGGAGGACATCATTGCTGTCTTTACCCAAGGTGGAGAGAGGGAGGGATTGGGGGAGGGAGACTGGAGGGAAGAGGAGATGGACAGGGCAGGGGGTGGGGAAGGAGGGTCGATGGCAGGGATACAGGAGAAGATGTAGGGGTAGAAGTAAGAGAGACAATGTGGAGGAATGTGGAAGATGTGGAGGAAGACCTTGATGAGAAATATGGAGACACACATGGAAGGGGAAAAGGAACTATGTGATAAAGGCTAGACAAGACATGGAAAAGCAATGTCTGTGAGAAACCTGGAAAAGCACAAACATGGAAAAGCAATGTCTGTGAGAAACACAGAAAAGCAATGTCAGTGAGAAACATAGAAAAGCAATGTCTGTGAGAAACATAGAAAAGCAATGTCTGTGAGAAACATAGAAAAGCAATGTCTGTGAGAAACATGGAAAAGCAATGTCTGTGAGAAACATGGAAAAGCAATGTCTGTGAGAAACATGGAAAAGCAATGTCTGTGAGAAACATGGAAAAGCAATGTCTGTGAGAAACATGGAAAAGCAATGTCTGTGAGAAACATGGAAAAGCACAAACATGGAAAAGCAATGTCTGCGAGAAACACAGAAAAGCAATGTCTGTGAGAAACATAGAAAAGCAATGTCTGTGAGAAACATGGAAAAGCAATGTCTGTGAGAAACATAGAAAAGCAATGTCTGTGAGAAACATAGAAAAGCAATGTCTGTGAGAAACATGGAAAAGCAATGTCTGTGAGAAACATGGAAAAGCAATGTCTGTGAGAAACATAGAAAAGCAATGTCTGTGAGAAACATGGAAAAGCACAAACATGGAAAAGCAATGTCTGTGAGAAATATGGAAAAGCAATGTCTGTGAGAAACATGGAAAAGCAATGTCTGTGAGAAACATGGAAAAGCAATGTCTGTGAGAAACATGGAAAAGCAATGTCTGTGAGAAACATGGAAAAGCACAAACATGGAAAAGCAATGTCTGTGAGAAACACAGAAAAGCAATGTCTGTGATAAACATAGAAAAGCAATGTATGTGAGAAACATGGAAAAGCAATGTCTGTGAGAAACATGGAAAAGCAATGTCTGTGAGAAACATAGAAAAGCAATGTCTGTGAGAAACATAGAAAAGCAATGTCTGTGAGAAACATGGAAAAGCAATGTCTGTGAGAAACATGGAAAAGCAATGTCTGTGAGAAACATGGAAAAGCAATGTCTGTGAGAAACATAGAAAAGCAATGTCTGTGAGAAACACAATGTGGGAAAGCACGGTATATAGGAAAAACAAGGCTTGAAAAAAACAACTTTGTGCATGTAAGAAAGAAGAAGCTTGGAAGGCAAGGGAAAAAAAAACTGTATAAAAAAAGGCAATGTGGAAGACATAAAAAGAAATAAATGGAAGACACAAATAAGTCTGTGTGAGAGAGACAGTATGGAATAGACAATCTGGAAAGACATGGGAAAATATGTGAGAAAGACAATCAGGATTAAAAAAAAAAAAAGTATACCAGGAATTCATAATGGTTCTATAGCTGCAGAATACAAAACAAGCTCAGATCATCCAGACCAGAGATGATAATTTCAACACTTTAGGCACTAATCTCAATTTTTCTCAAATGCCTTCATGAACTTATCTCAGTTTTCTCACATTCCTTTTCATACAAATCTTGGCTTTGTTTCTGATGCATACTGAGATAACAGAAAATACCTCTCTGTATTTTCCCTGATATTACACAGCATTTGAAAAAACCCAACTTAGCCATCTAAGAAGAATACAAAACGTACCTATAGATTAATTTTACCCTATGTATCATAAATAAAAAAAAGAAGAAAAACTTGCATCAGAAAACTGTTACCCTGTCAACTGAAATATACTGATTTCTGTTGATGCTCCAAACTGTAATCATTCATTTCATTCTCATAAAACACAGTACATGAGTACGACCTGAGAATACACTATTCGCAGGCTTATATATTTTTTTAAAGAGAACAGCCATCATTTCTTAAGTGATCTCTTGTCTGCAAGCATCACACAGAAAAACAAATGATATGGAAGACTTCTTTTAAAAAATCTGTTCAGGGTATGTCCCATTACTAATCCAAATATCCATCTCTGTGCATGACTGAACAATGAGTGACAAAATGAATTGAATTCGCATACTTCCATTGGATCTCTTTGCAAAATCAATTTTCACCTATCCATAAATTGAGGATTTGTTGACTAAAGGCATCACAGATCAAATGCATTTGATAGAGATCTTTTAAGTATGCACAAATTCTAAATAAATCACACGACCAAATCATCTTGTAAACTTGCTTTGTATTCTGCAGAATAGCTGGTTGAAAAAGGTGGTCAATTTCAAAGGTCAAAACACAATTCAAAGTCAAAACATTTACATTTCACTCTATGCAGTTTTCGCAATCTATTAGTAACAAATTTTGTTTTTTCTCATTCTGTTGAGAAAACTGTGACAACATGATTGTGAAGGGAACTTCTGCTAATTAAACAGCATTCTAAGATGGCCAATAACATGAATTTTTGTAAAGTTGATATAAGCATGTTGAAATGGATTTTACACGACAACAAGATTTCTTTTCATAATAAATAAAATATATTTTCAAGTTTATCAAGACAACATGATTTTTTTTCTAATTGTTGGCAAAAGCTTATCAAAGTGATCCTACACAATATGACTTTCATAACTCCGTTAACAAACAACAAGTTAGAATATGAATACACCACTTACTTTGTGTTGTAAACAACAAAAACATGTTGAAATAGACTGTAACAACATTCTTTTGTCTGCGGAGGCTAGGTCAGCAGACCGTAGATTCACCATTCTTATATTGTCTAAAACACTAACAATGCTAGGGTAGAACCTGACCATCCTTTTCTTCCTGTCACCCCTCCCATCTCACCTCCACTCTGAGCGCCTACTGTTTCAACAATGTGTTAGGAAAACGAAAATGATGGTCTAACAGCAACATGACTTTTCTTTTCATGTAATAATTATTAAAGCATGCACAGAGAAAATGTGACAACGGATGTGGACTTGCGACAAATGCAAAGAAATAGTAATACTAACAATAAACCTGCAGCAACAACAACAACAGTAACAATACAACCAGAGGCAGCTTTTGATAAATCTTAAAAATCATAAAACTGCTGTGTAAACAGAAAATAAATGCATTTGAATACAGTTACAACCTGAGTGTCAAGAAAAGTCTAATTAAACACAAGAAAGAAAGAAAGGAACACATTTATATAAAAGAAGGCAAAACTTTCTTTTTTTTTTTCTTTGTGCGTAGTTTGTTCATAAGGGGGGGGGGGGGGGGGGGGGTGTTCAAGATAGTATACTGTTTTTTCTGTATCATTTTTATAATATCCACTCCTTTACTCAGGCTGTCCAGTTGGCATGGATGGACAGATGGAATCAAATCTACTGAACTTTTGTTTGTTCATTTGGCAGAGATGCAGTTTTTTCTTTGAAAGTGCAAACTTCTTTTTCTTATGTTTCCCTGCTAAATCAAAACAATTCTTACATTTGTACATTTGGCAGAATCAGTAATCCTTTTCTACTTCTTCCGCAGAAAACTTAGAATGGCTTCAAGAGGACTGGATTTCCTACCTGAAAGTTCAAACAGGCCAAAAAAAAAACCCAAAACTCATGGTGCCAAAATTAAAAGTCAGGCTACACAACTTGCAGCTTTGTGCTTTCTTTCCTTCTCCTTTTTTTTTTTTTTTTAATAAAAAAACTCTTTGTTTAAAAGAGATGAACACAATTGCTAAGACTTTACTTTCACATAACTCCGTAAGTAATTTTGGGGAGAGATGGTGGGGTGAGATGGGGTGGTATTGGCGGGCTCCAAAATGCACATTGTGTATTCTTCACTTGAACTCCCTTTCAAAATTCCCTGTCAGCAAAAACTGATAAACTCTGGGAAAATGAATGTCATAATTGTGTGTGTGTGTGTGTGGTGTGTGTGTGTGTGTGTGTGTGTGGTGTGTGGTGTGAGACATAATTTTTGGACATGAAATGCAGATTGAAATATTCTGTAATATTTAAGACAACTTCCAAAATGGACCAACAGATATGATTTTGACACTAAAACTATCCATCATACTTCAGTCAAACCAATAGGTTTGCTTTAGGATATTCTGAAACACACACCTTTTTCATTGACAATGCTGTTATCTGATTCAGCATCGCATCTAAGAGATGAACTAGCCTCTGTGTGTGTGTGTGTGTGTGTGTGTGTGTGTGTGTGTGTGTGTGTGTGTGTGTGTGTGTGTGTGTGTGTGCATGCATGCATATGTGTACACATGTTCCTGTGTGTGTCAGCCTGCATGCATGTGTGTGTGTGTGTGTGTGTGTGTGTGTGTGTGTGTGTGTGAAGATCCACCTATCATGTGTCTATGTCTTGTGTATCTACACCAATGAAAAAAATTCAATCGCCATTTTTTCCCCTTTTTGGGGGGTGGGGGTGGGGTGTTTGAGATTCTGAGGTAATGTTCCAGACTAGGCTACATTTCTAACCAGAGATCTTTTTCAAACATCTCTGAAATAACATCATCCATTCCCCTCATTCACCATCTTCAAGAAGACGCTTTAGGCCTCTCAAAACTTTTTCTAGAATTTGATCAGAGTGATGACGGGTTTTGCCCTTTTCTCTGCGGTGATAATTCTGAGATGATGTCACAGGTCCAATCGACCCTTCCCTCTTCTTGGCAGTGCCAGAATTTTCCTTGTCCAGGACACGCTTCACATATTTCTGCCTTCGATCACGTTCTAGAAACTCTGTCATTCTTGCTGCCAGTTCATCAATGGTTTCATCCAACACCTGACTCTTTCCATTGGTGCGCTTGTTCTGTCGTTTGGACGTGCTGGCCCGTTTAACATAAACGTTGCGTGCTTTCTCCGTCTCATCCCTCTTTATCCTCTGCAAGTCCTCTTCAGAGGGGTGGTAGGCTTTCCTCATGGTCTGCTTGGACGTAAAACCTCGGCTGTATCGCTCACCAGCGGTGCCGTAAAGAGTCAAAGTCCAGTTCTGTAAATAACCGTTGCTGTTCTTGTCAGCAGAATCTATTAAATTGGCCAGGTCTGAAAGCTCGTCCTTTATAAACTGGGACTCCTTCCTCGGTTTGTCACGAATTTCCAACTGCCATGTTCCTATCGGGTTCTCGTCCCAGGAGTGAACCGTCATGAAGGTAAACTCCCAGTTGCCTCTGAAGCTGTCATGAGGTCTTAGAGACAGCAGCTCCGATCGTGTGCCAGATGGAGAGGTGAGAAATACCTGGATATCCCCTCGGCGACGGGTGTCCATTTTAATTTGGACCTGGACATGCTCCAGTCGCTGAATCCACTTAGAGCTGTCTCCCTTGCATGCATCCACAAATATCTTGTCAGTGATGGTGCTACCGTATCCTATTTTGCTGTAACACATAAAGCAAGCAATGTTTAGAGGCCTGCCTCTCAGTGCATAATGGGGGCAGTATCAATTTTGTTTTTATGGAAGGAATGCAAAACTACAGAGCATAACAAATGTTTGAAAGACTGACCAGACAACACAATTTTCATTTCAGCAAAAACTTCTAATGGTAACATAAGCGAAATATGTCTGGCACGAGATTCGATTACATTTCTGATTTGATAAAAACAGACCTAACCCCAGTACATTCATTCACATACAGCGACAATGTATTCCACATTAGACATAAATATGTGATCTGCCGGTACAGAATTTCACCCAGGTCAACGGGGTGACCTTTCATACCATACCATCAGAGCAGAGTGTCATGTGGGATATATTCTGCAGCAGGGTGAACTGTTGAACCGCACAGTCGATACAGAATGTCGCCAGCTGACATTTTTTTTGTACATGGGTGACTTTTAGTACCACACCAGGCACCCATCCTCTACTGTAGCCTGCTGAATGGCCTTGAACTTGGAATCAATGCAAGACATATGCCCCATACCAGACAAGCTTAGGGCATTTGATAACTGTGAGGAGAGGATTTTGTCTTCCAAACTGTATATTGACTTTGTATCTACAGACTCAATGAAAATAACTATGGCTTCTCACAGCACCTGTCCTCTGCTGTTGCCTGCTGAATGGCCTTGAACTTGGAATCATGGCGAGATATACGCTTCTGTACCAGACAAGCTTACGGCACTTGATAACTGTAAGAATTTTGTCTTCCACAATACATACAGTGTCTACAAACTAAATGAAAATAACTATGGCATCTCACAGCAGGTACTCACATGGGGTCACCACGACTGTAGCGGCACACATGCTGCTCCGGAACGTTGTGCCAGTTCTGGGCCACCTGCACCATCTTGCCACAGTCCATCATGCCGAAGCCAAACTTGTGGCTGATGTGGTGGCCTGCCCCGTTGATGGTCCAGCTGGAATCCACGCTGGGTACGCGTGTGCCATGAACCACGACGTGCTGGATGTCGCGCCACGTCAGGGCAGGGCTGGAGGGAGAGGTTTGCAACGTTAGTGGCTGTTCTGACCAGGGAATGGGAAATTCAAATGCTCATGAACACCATGAGCTTCTAACTCATGCTACAGAGATATCAGGATTATGAACGAGATCAGAATGGAGTTCATTATTATTATTATTATTATGAACATTTATGACGCCTAATCAATTGAATGCCCTAGGCGTTTACAATATCACAACAGACATCAAATCACACAATATATAACAATCATACATGAGAAAAAGGCATCAAAATCCAAAGCAAGGACACAAACTCACAAGCATGCATACACGCAAACACACACTCACACAGACACGAACGCACACAAAGCAGACACTCGCATCACACATTGCAAACGTCGGGTCACAGGGAAGACGAAGTTACCTAGGAAACAGATGAGTTTTGAGAAGGCGCTTGAATGTGGGCAGTGAGGGTGAGTATCTGAGAGAGCGAGGCAATTGATTCCAGGTAGTTGGAGCTTGATAGGCAAAGGAACGTTGACCAAAGGTTTTAGTGCGAACAGTGGGGATACTGTAGATACGAGTGTCACATGAGGAACGTAAAGCTCGAGATGGGGTGTAAAGATGTAACAGGTGGGTGAGATACTCAGGACAGGAAGACTCGATAGATTTGAAGCAGAGAGAGGCAATCTTGTAGGATATTCTTAGCTGAACAGGGAGCCAGTGGAGAGAGCGGAGCAATGGGGTAACATGGTTATATTTAGAAGTGCGGAAGATGAGACGGGCAGCATGATTCTGAACTCTTTGAAGTTTGTTGATGAGATGAGAGGGAGAGCCAGACAAAAGAGCGTTACAGTAATCCAGGCGGGATAGAACAAATGCGCAGACAAGAGCTTTTGTTGTGTTTTCTGAGAGAAGATGGCGAATAGAAGCAATTCGACGGAGTTCAAGAAAGCAAGTGCGACAGACATTGCTGACATGCTGTTGGAAGGACAGGGTTTGATCAAGAGTTACACCGAGGTTGCGGGCAGAATGAGAGAAAGTGATAGGTGAATCAACAAGTTTGATGGAAGTCGGAACAGAAGGGTGGTTTTGAAGTTTTGGTGGGGTGATCAGGATCAGTTCAGACTTATCTTCATTTAGTTTTAGTTTGTTTCGGGTCATCCAGTCCTTAAGGTTGGCTACACAAGACTGGGTGTTTTGGATCATGAGAGGAAGGTCAGAGAGAGGCCCAGAGACATACAGCTGATTGTCATCAGAGAAGGAATGATGCTGAAGTAGGTGTTCTTGGACGATAGAAGAGACAGGATAAGAGTAGAGAATGAAGAGTAGAGGGCCCAAGACAGATCCTTGTGGCACACCGTAGGTCAGACAAGAGGGATTAGAAGAAAGGCCGTTGATAGAAACTACTTGTTGACGATCAGTGATGTAGGAATGAAACCAACTCAAGACTGTGTCATCAAGCCCAAAAGAGTGATGTAGGCGGGAAATGAGGATAGAGTGGTCAATAGTGTCAAAGGCAGCAGATAGGTCCAAGAGAGTCAAAAGTGATACATTGTTACAGTCAAGGGCAGTCAGAATGTCGTTACAGATTTTGAGAAGAGCAGTCTCAGTACTATGTCCAGAGTGGTAAGCAGACTGAAGGGGATAGACAAGGCTGTTGGAATGAAGGTGGTCTAACAGTTGGTCAAGAACAACTTTCTCTAAAATTTTTGAAAGAAACGGAAGATTTGACACAGGTCTGTAGTTTTTCAAATTGTCAGGGTCAAGAGTAGTCTTTTTCAAAAGAGGTCTTACAATTGCAGATTTGAAAGAAGAAGGAAAGAAGCCAGTTGAGAGGGAGTGGTTGATGATGATGGTAATATGAGGGAGTAGAGTGTCAAGGCAATGGGTGAGGAAAGAAGCTGGTAGTGGGTCAAGTTCACAGGTTTTAATGCCAGATTTCATGATGATTTTCTTTACAAAGACCTCAGAAACAGGATGGAAGGAAGTGAGGAAAGTTCCCGAGAAAGGGGGATCGGGAAATGGTGCATGAGTATTAGTCAGGGGGTCCAGTGAAAGCCTAAGATTAGTGATCTTGTTGACAAAGTAGTCAGAGAAAGCCTGTGGAAGGTCAGAAGGTGGGAGATTGGAAGGAAGAGGAGAGGAGTCAGTTTTACCAAGAAGAGTGTTAGTAATGTTATACAGCTGTTTGGATGTGGAGCATGCAAGAATTTTGGCATTGTAATAGGCAGATTTTGTAGCGTGAACAAGGCTGTTAACAATTTTGTTGGCAGTTTGGAAAATTTGCTTGTGAACTGTCAGACTGGACTTGAGCCACTGTCTCTCGGCTCTGCGTCTTTCACGCTTGGCTTCTTGCAGCTGAGGCGCAACGGAGGAGAACCAAGGTGATGGTGGCCTCTTGGAGACAAGACGGCCACAGGCAGGAGCGTACTGGTCCAGGAGCCGAAGGAGAAGGGAGTTGAGGTCATCTGGAGTGGTCGGCGGTGAAGTAGACAGGTGAGAATGGAGGACAGCGTTGAAGAGAGTCATGTCGACTGCGGAGAGGTTTCTGGCTTGAACGTACGTTTTGCGAGGTGGAGGGCGGAAAAGGTGGAGATCAGCTACGAGGCAGACATGGTCAGACGGGAGGGTGTGGTCGATAGTGACAGAACTCACCACAGCCTGGTCAACCCTGTGGATCATATTATCCAATGTGTGTCCACGAATGTGAGTGGGAGCGTGGACACACTGAACCAGTCCATAGCAGTCCAGGAGGTCGATGACTTTGGAGGTGGTGGAGTCAGAGGGGCGATCAAAATGAATGTTGAAGTCACCAGCGATGATGTAGGAGCCATGAAGAGAGTTGCAGTAGGACAGCAGATCGGGGAGTTCATCGAAAAAGGTGGAGTCAGTCAAGCGGTTCTTAGGGTTTGGAGGGGGACGATACAGACACAGGAGGTGGAAAGTTTGGTGGGGAAAGGTGAGGGTGAGTTGTGCCAGTTCGAAGGAGGTGTGGGTGAAGGGGAAGGAGGACTTGGTGGAGAGGAAAGGGGAGAGTGAATCAGCGACGACAAATGCAATGCCGCCGCCGCGGGACTGACGGGGAAAGGAGATGGTGTGGTGGCCGGGTGGAGCGATGTCCCGGCACTTAGCTTCGTCACCTTCAGCACGAAACCAAGTTTCGGTCACAGCGAAGACATCAACGTTGTTGTCATGGATGAAGTAGGAGAGGGCAGACCGTTTTTCAGTTCCAGTACCCAGAGCTTGGGCATTGAAAACACATAGGCGGAAAGAAGCAGATCGGTCCAAGAAACGGTTTTCAGCAGAGCGAGTGTTGATGCGAATCAGATTTACAAGATTTCTAGAAGAAGGTTTGTTATGTGGCTTCTCAGTCAAAACAGATGGTGGAGTGACACAAGCGCGAGTGGAAGTTAACACTGGAATGGGCTCACCTTTCTTCAGTTTTCTGCGGCCACCACGAAATGGTCGCCGTTTCTTCTTCCACGAGGGACTCCGTGCAGCGTTCATTAATCCAATATGGCAAAGTGTGTCACAAACTGTTGGGGGAAATTCAGAAAGAGCATCCTTGAGCGAGAGCAAGTCTTCTCTACTGTAGTGAATACTAGCGGGCGGCGTGGCGACTGAAACAGTGAGTTGATTTGCACATGCGAAGTCGCGGATGAATGGGCGGTAGCCAAACAAGCCGGAATGGAGGAAGAGAAACAGAAATGTCAGAAAGAAAAAATGAATGGTAGCACATCTGTCCCTTAACAGAGAGAGACAATAAAGGTACCAAAATGACGGGCGTTCCATAACGAAGAAAATAATACTAATAATCCACACGATCACCGCACAACACAGTCACAAATTCCACATCTATGATAGCGAGGTTCCCTCGAGCCTGTTAGGCGATGGCGAACACCACTATCCGTTCATGTCACTGGATCAGTCTCCCCCTCCCTCCTCATATCAACACACCCTTCTCCATTGCCTCCCCTCCCTCCCCATCCTCATCCATTTCCCCACCCCCTCCGCTCCACCTAACCCTTAACACCCTCATCCCGAAATCTCAAATTTTTTTTTCATATCAAAACGAAGACTGTCGATTCTTGTCACAATACATTTCTGTATGAAATTCTGCCTGAAAAAAACACATCAGCACCCATCCCCCCTCCCCTATCTCAGTCCCTCCCCATGAGTTTTTTTCTGCCTGCATGTTTATTTTCCTTTTCCCACAGATGATTTTCCATGAGAAGAACACCAGGCAAAAATCTCTTTTATCACAGTCGGTTCTTTCACACATGCTGGGTACCTGCTGCACCCAAGACCTTGCTTTATTATTTCATCCATACCACTAGCACCCAGACCAACACCACTTCAGGTCTACTGGAGAACAAAAGGAAGAGATCATAAAAAGCCCACCCTGGGCTAGACTCCAACCACAGACCTGGACCACTTTCACTTCCAAGGCAAGTAAATTATCACAGGCTCTATATGTGGGGATAAAAAAAAAGTTATCTACAAAGGTGTACAATTCTTTCTAACAAAAAACAAAACAAAAAAAATAAACAGACTACTCCCTGAACACTCACAAGAAGAGAAAGAAACAGACTACCCCAAAACACTCACTAGAAGAGAGAGAAACAGACTACCCCAAAACACTCACTAGAAGAGAAAGAAACAGACTACCCCAAAACACTCACAAGAAGAGAAAGAAACAGACTACCCCAAAACACTCACTAGAAGAGAAAGAAACAGACTACCCCAAAACACTCACAAGAAGAGAAAGAAACAGACTACCCCAAAACACTCACTAGAAGAGAAAGAAACAGACTACCCCAAAACACTCACAAGAAGAGAAAGAAACAGACTACCCCAAAACACTCACTAGAAGAGAAAGAAACAGACTACCCCAAAACACTCACTAGAAGAGAAAGAAACAGACTACCCCAAAACACTCACTAGAAGAGAAAGAAACAGTCTACCCCAAAACACTCACTAGAAGAGAAAGAAACAGACTACCCCAAAACACTCACTAGAAGAGAAAGAAACAGACTACCCCAAAACACTCACTAGAAGAGAAAGAAACAGTCTACCCCAAAACACTCACTAGAAGAGAAAGAAACAGACTACTCCAAAACCAAAACACTCACTAGAAGAGAAAGAAACAGTCTACCCCAAAACACTCACTAGAAGAGAAAGAAACAGACTACTCCAAAACCAAAACACTCACTAGAAGAGAAAGAAACAGACTACTCCAAAACACTCACTAGAAGAGAAAGAAACAGACTACTCCAAAACACTCACTAGAAGAGAGAGAAACAGACTACTCCAAAACACTCACTAGAAGAGAAAGAAACAGACCACCCCAAAACACTCACTAGAAGAGAAAGAAACAGACCACCCCAAAACACTCACTAGAAGAGAAAGAAACAGACTACTCCAAAACACTCACTAGAAGAGAGAGAAACAGACTACCCCAAAACACTCACTAGATAAGAACGAAACAGACTACCCCAAAACACTCATTAGAAGAGAAAAAAAAAAAACTACCTCAGTTAAAACTCTATTGGAGACAGCAGACCTACACAAGCCAACAATCCATTTTTATGCTATATAATGATCCATGGGCAGCTAGGAAAAAAAATTAGAAAGCAGAAGAAAGTAGTGGCGGTCACTCATGATCACTCACTTGGCTTGCAAAACATTGGCAATGCAGCCGGCAGCCAGTGGAGCAGCACTGGAGGTGCCCTGGAAGTTCTCTATGCAGCCCCCTCCTGCATCAGTCGTCACCTGATGCACACAGGAATAATCATGAAGACCATATTACAATCAGAAATTAGTCAGTGACATTCCAGTATACTAGTGCATTTCACATCAAACACACACACACACACACACACACACACACACACACACACACACACACACACACACACACATGCACCCTGCTGATTCTCTCCCTCTACCCTGAAGTCAGGATTTGCATTGGCTGAATAATTCAAAACCTTTTCATTAAAAAAAAAAAAAAAGAAAGAACAGAGGCGGCTTTTGAGAGCTATGACTGTCCCCGGCATGTCCAACTTGATCTGCCCCAATTGTCCTTCTTCCTTCCATCGGCATGCTCCTGTCCACTGTGCATGTCACCACACAGTACAAAACAATGTGACTAAACCCAGCATGTCACCACACAGAACAAAACAATGTGACTAAACCCAGACAGTGCACAGCTGTGCCTGTCACCACACAGCACAAAACAATGTGACTAAACCCAGCATGTCACCACAGAACAAAACAATGTGACTAAACCCAGCATGTCACCACAGAACAAAACAATGTGACTAAACCCAGCATGTCACCACACAGCACAAAACAATGTGACTAAACCCAGCATGTCACCACAGAACAAAACAATGTGACTAAACCCAGCATGTCACCACAGAACAAAACAATGTGACTAAACCCAGCATGTCACCACAGAACAAAACAATGTGACTAAACCCAGCAAGTCACCACAGAACAAAACAATGTGACTAAACCCAGCATGTCACCACAGAACAAAACAATGTGACTAAACCCAGCATGTCACCACAGAACACAACAATGTGACTAAACCCAGCATGACAATGCACAGCATACAAACCCGTTTCAGTCTGACCAGATTCATACTCTTCTCCTGTCCTGATTTCTCTACTCCCCCTCCCTCTCTGAACATCCTACCACACAGCACAAAACAACACAACTACACCCCAGCTACATAGCTCTAAATATAAAACTCCTTTCAGTTTGCCCAGCTTTATACCCTTGTCTTAGCCTCTCTTCTCCATCCCCCCTACCCTCCACCCCCCCTCCCCGGCCCTCCCACCACACAGCACATGACAACACGACTACACCAGCCACACAGCCCCACATACAATACCACTTTCACAGCTTGACCAGCTGATTCCCCTCTCCCACCCTCTGTTCTACACAACCCAGTGGCCATCCTACCACAAGGTACCACACACCATGACTACATCCAGCCACACAGCTCTGTATACAACACCCCTTTCAGCTTCACCGGATTTGTACCCTTCTTCCACCCTCAATTCTCTCCACTCCCCCACTTACCATCTTATCACACAGCACAAAATGACCAAACCCATCCATGTGGTACTACAAACAACACGCCTTTCGCCATGACAAGATTAATATCCTTCTCCTGCCCTCTCTTTTTCATTCCCCCTCTCAGTGTCCTACCACACAGCACAAAACAACGCTACTAAACCCCAGCCACACAACACTACACATGGTACTCCTTGCATCTTGACTGTCTTCATAATTGTCCTTCTCCTGCCCTCTATTCGCCGCTGTCCATGTGGTCACCCCACCACGCAGCCCAAAACAACACGACCCAACCCAACCACACAGCACTATACACAATACCCAACAACACGTTTAAATCCAGTCACACAGCAGTGTAAACAACACCACTTTTCACGGCTTGACCAGCTTCACATCCTTCTCCCACCCTGTATTCTCCACTCCCCATCCGGTCATCCTACCACAAAGCCAGCCACACAGCACTGCATGCAATATCAATGTCAGCTTAACTGGCTTCATCTCCTTCTGCCTCTCTCTTCTCCACTTCCCTTCCAGCGATCCTACCACGCAGCACAGAACAACACAACTAAATCCTGCCACTCAGCACTACAGACAATACCACTTTCAGATCGACTAGATTCTCCCACCCTCCACTCCCACTCTGGTTATCCCACCATACGCACAGAACAGCACGACTTCACCCAGCCACACAGCTCTGTTTATAATGCCTCTTTCAGCTTGGCTGGATTCATTCCCTTCTCCCCCCCCCCCTCTATTCTCCACTCCCCCTCCAGCCACCCCACCAAACAGCAGAAAAC
Source organism: Conus canariensis (assembly GCA_033310375.1). NCBI lineage: Eukaryota > Metazoa > Mollusca > Gastropoda > Neogastropoda > Conidae > Conus > Conus canariensis. Next base: position 69,157,670 of record CM065727.1, read on the forward strand.
ACCCCATCACCACCAGACTACACCCCACCCCACCACACAGCACAATTCCTCATACCACTGTCAGCTTGATCTGCCCCAGGCGCGGTATTCCTCTCCCCCCGTGGGCACCACGGCCATCCTACCACACAGCACCAAACTCCCCAACACCTCACCACACTGCAAACTTTGCCATACCACTTTCAGCTTGATCTGCCCCAGGTCGCTCTCCTGCCCACGGTATTCCTCTCCCCCCGTGGGCACCACAGCCATCCTACCACATAGCACCAAACTCCCCAACACTTAACCACACTGCAAAACTTTGCCATACCACTTTCAGCTTGATCTGCCCCAGGTCGCTCTCCTGCCCACGTATTCCTCTCCCCCGTGGGCACCACAGCCATCCTACCACATAGCACCAAACTCCCCAACACCTCACCACACTGCAAACTTTGCCCTACCACTTTCAGCTTGATCTGCCCCAGGTCGCTCTCCTGCCCGCGGTATTCCTCTCCCCCCGTGGGCACCACGGCCAGTGTGGATGTGCAGTTCTCCATGTAGAAGGGCTGTCGGCCACGGTCTGTGATGGAGCCCACGGATAGGGTCTCAATGCTGGAGGTGTAGCCATCAGCGTTGCAGTCGTCCATGTTCATGCCTCCATTGCCGGTGGCCCAGACGAAGATGTTGCCCAGGCCCCCACGGCCCTGTAGTTATAAATAGAAAATGCACGGGAAAAGTTATATCAGAAATGTATAATGCTGAAGCAAAAATCATGGGCATGAGTCAAAGTTTAGAAACTGAGACTAAAACTTTATCTGTAGATAGACAATTCTGAACAAAATGCAAAAAAAAAAAAAAGAAGAAAAGAAAAGGGAAAAAAGGGGAAAAAATAACAACACACACAAACACACGCAATTGCATACAATTAGATGAGTCCTTTTAAACTCTGATTTAATTTTATTAACATACACTGTATAAAATTCAATCTAAATGTCAACTAAGGCTGGCCACTTAGCCATGATTTCCACATGCAGCATCTTATATGTATACAATACACACCACAGAAAATGATAAAAGAAAAGAATAAAATTTGTGAAGAAATAAACCTGATCCACTGAGAGGCAAAGAAAAGACTCAGCTGAAAATGAAGGAATAGAATCTTTTCACCCGACTACAGTTCTATCAGGATCCCCATGACAAAGAATGTCAGGCAGATGAAGGCATCTGAAAATCCTTAGCATGCTGTTGAAAAACGATATCCAGGTATCATGTATAACTCAATAGTTCACTTACCATGCTCTCAATTAAAAATGTCAACACAGTTATTTCAAGATTGCTACACTGTAAATTTCTACATTTTGCTTAAAATTATGTCACAAAATTCTTAAAGAAAAGCTCTGAATGGTACCTGTGCTTACATGAGGATGTCTGTAGTGCCCATCAACAAATACTGGGAAGAGTTAGATGATTTTCCCATCAAAGTCATGTTCTCTTTGTCATATACACACTTATAATGTTGGATCCTTCACATATCACCAAGTTCGATAGCCTCTCCAAACGAGAATCTCATTCATTCCATCATCTTTGTTTGGGAAACAGCAACTTCCGGTTTGTCTGAAAACAACACTATCTGACAGATATTACACAAACTACACAGTTTTTGATCTGTGGTCAGAGTAGTTTCCTTTGGACTGAAGCTCATCCATGCATGAATCCAATCTTAACCCAAGGTCTGACCAGCATATTGGGCTAATACGCAGGTCAGACATCTACTAAGTCGCAGCCTCAAGACCCTTTTCTTAATTCTCTCATCTTAGTCAGTGATTCATTTATCCATCAGCCTAAAATCATGCACAGTGTGGTCTCAGAATTTAGCTGATGTGGTGTAGTGTATATGAACTAGTCCACACGCAGTGACATCCCACTCATGAAACTGAAACTGAAACATGCACAAACACCAACTCTGCATTCTGCCAATACCCAAGATTTGGCAAAATCATTGCAGCTGAGCAGTGCGATTACTTTATGCTAAAAGCACAAAGCCATTGATTTCAAACAAAAAGTTCCATATTTAGGATCCTGCGCACCTCCAGAACACCCTTCTGCAGGGACTGTCTGGCATAAAAGTTGGGCGCCTCCATGGTGATACCGTTGTCATTGGGGCCCCAGCTGGCACTGTAGATGTCCACGTAGTCCCTGTTGAAAGCCAGGGCCTCCCCTTCCAGAGCGTCCGTCACTTTGCCGTCCAGGATTCGGATTCCTGTCAGTGAATGTAACACAGGATGCTCTATGGATGCTCTTTTATTCTATCTCAAAATAATACATAAAGCATGTTCTGTCTATTGGTCTGTCAGTGTGTGTGCTTGTCCTGTAGTGGGTATTCCCTACACACAGTTTTTGTCCGATTGCCTCAAACTTTGGCATGTTGACACATTACAATACTAGGTACATCAAGACTTAACCCTTTTTCTTGCTAGACAGTCACATTAGTCCCATTTTTTTCTCATGTGACAAAATATGTAGATGCCATGTAGTGAAGTGATGCGATGTCAGGATTTGAAGCAGGTCTAAAGGAAAGCTGGGGCGGAGGGAGTAGAAGGACTCTAAAGGAGGGAGATGACAACGGTAGGGAGAAGGAAGTACAGTGGCGAGGGGGGAGGGAGGCAGAACACGCAGGAAGGGGGAAATGGGGACAGAGAAAGGGGGGATGATATAAGGGCTGAGGGGGTAGGGGAAGGAAGATGAAGAGACAGGGAAGGGAAGGGGGAGAGGAAGAAGGGGCACAGTGGGAGGGACAGAAGGAGGGAGTGAGTGAAGCGAATGGAGGAGGGAGAGAGGAGAGAGGCAGGGGAGACACAGGAAGGGGACGGGAAGAAAGATGGAGAAGAGGAGGAAGGTGGGTTGGGAAGAGGAAGAGGGGGGACAGGTGGGGAGGGAGGGGGAACTGGTAAATCAAAGATGTCCATACCAGTTTGAACGAAAACACATTTAAACGTTATATTCACACATGCATACACCCCTAATACAGATGACAAGCATACACACATTGTGAAGCCAGTTTGGATGGATACAGTTTCAGAGCATGACATTCCTTTTGAGACAGCTTTGCTGAACTGTCACTAAAACGCTCTTTACTGCATGTCTGCCTTTCGTTACAAACACATACACGTCCGCTTTCTTCTCTCGTTCCTCTCTCTCCTTCTCATTCTACTCACTTTCTCTTTCTCTCCGACTCCTGCTCACCCACCCACACCCTTATCTCCCCACCCCCTTTCCACCTCCCCACACACACCCACTTCAAACACACTATAGAGGTCAGACAACTATGAACAGGAATTCCTATTCAAGCTAAATCTAATACTAGTCAGTAATAATGAAATAAGGCCAAGCAGTCATTTTTTAAGTCTAGAGGTAAGAACATGATGCAAGAGAGTGCAAACACACACATACACACTTGTGTGTGTACAGTTGTGGGCGATTGCGTGCGTGCGCACACATATGCAAAGAAGCAGCTGACAGAAGGATCAGTCAAAGCACTGAGAGACTGATTGTCTGACCGAGTCACTGACTGTTCAAGCATATTCACAAACAACCAAGCATACATGACAATCTTGTTGATATTGATCACTTCACAGGGATATGGCAGAGCCCTCGAGAGTGGGATGCCAACTTACACTGACTCCACAACTATGCCATTATTGTCGTCAGTAGAGGGCTTAATGTTTGGTGTCCTTCGTATACTACATCAACACATGCACCACTGAACACAACAACACTCAGCGGCCGTGCACAGTCTCCTGTGGGAGGAGGCCTCAAGATGACTGAATCAGACTGCTCCCCGTGTTGGGGTTGTGATGCAGTGAGACTGGGTGTAGCTGTGTTTGAGGCAGCCAGTATAATGAGCAATATGAGAGTAATGCCACTAAGTTGGCATGGAACACAAGAGAAAAAAAAATTTACCAAAAACCCCCCCCAAAAAACACCCAGCTTACCACCAATCTTTGCATTATAGGCCACGCCCACTCCACAGACACTGTTGTTGGCAGCGGCGGCAATCTCTCCAGCGCACCTTGTGCCGTGACTGAAAGAAGAAAATAACAACACTGTATCAAGTTAATTTGTGTGTTACTGGATAAAGAATATTGCATCAAGTTAAAATTGTATTATCAGATGAAATATCAGCAACGTAAGTTTGAGAGTTTGTCTCTTGTGGATTAAGAATATTGTATCAAGTTAAAATTGTATTATCTGAAGAAATATTAGCAACATAAGTTTGAGTGTTTGTCTCTTCAGTTTCATCAGTTCGCTAATTTGCAACTATGGCAGAACAGTTCATATTCTAAGACACTTATGCATCATATGTCTCTTTAAAATCAAATCTGTCATACATATACAAGTCATTATTCCAACATTTTGACAAATTAGTATCATGACTGATGTTACTGGAAATCAGGAAGTTAATCTGAAAAAAATCTGTGAATGTCAGAGCAGAATGATGGCAGACAGTTCCTTTGGATCAATTTTGCACTTTGTATGAGATTTTGTCAGAGATAATGTAAGCATATTTTACTATGGAAAATACAAAGTTCATTAATCTGGAAACCTGACATAATTATTTAATTTCTGATGAGAAAAAATAATGGAGTGTCATAACAAGATTGAAAAGTTTTTGTTTTTCTTGGTCTGTATAACAGAATTTCATCAAAAGTTTCCTCTTTACTGATTTCTTGTTTTACCTGAAACTTTTTTGTCTTTAAATATACCAAGTTTACCTCCCAACAAAGTCTCCCTCCCTTTATACACTTTTTTTCTTCAATGAAATATCTTTTCTCCTGTATGTCTTTTTACCAGGTTTTCTTCCCAACTTTGATTTTCCTCCTCAAAAAACCAACTTCCATGAATTTCCAAAGGTGATCACTGACCAATTCTACTTCTGCACTGTACTCCCTCCACAAATCAGTGCTAACTCTGTCTGACAAAATGCCACAGTCTTCAGCTGCCTTACTAGTGAGAATATCAGACACAGAAAGTGGCAAAAATGAAGTGCAGGACAAACAAGAGTTCCGGTCACCTGTTTCCAGGGTTGGTCATGTTGGGCATTGGGTCATTCAGTTTGTCCGCCTTGTCATTCAGGTCAGCACTGGCTTTGGCGTCCTGGTACACACATGGGTCAATCAATGTATTTCAACACAAAATGTTGAGTTTCAACAGGAGGCCAAAGTCAAGAGATGAAATGGCTCAGTCTGCCTCTTGTTTTACTGCTCTCACTTCAGTCTCTTTTTATGCATGCATGCACATACAAACGAGCGTATACACACACACACCTACTGTTACGAACACACACACACACACGGACACACATACGCACGCACGCATGCACGCATGTGTGCACACACACACACACACACACACACACACACACACACACACACACACACACACACACACACATACACACATACAGTCTTCTGACACTATTTAAGAGATTCATAAGTATGATTGATAAGACTGTGTATTTATCTAGTTTTTTTTTCACTCACAAATTGTGGAGAAAAAAAAATGGAACTGGATTCTCTATGATTTACGTTACAACTGTCATCAGTTATCTTTCGCTTGAAATATCTGATAAAATCAAGTCTGAATTATCCCAAGTCTGAACTATCACATACATGTTAACACACACATATATTTACCATGTTCAGAACACTGTGAGCATAAACCACACACATTCTCTTTCACACACCCATTCACCCATACACCACACACATCCCCCTCTCTCCCACACATGCACATCCATGCTCTCACACTCAGCTATGCCTACATACTGCACACACACAAAGCTCTAATCCTCCACCTTATCCTACCCCTCCTATTTTGCACCTCTTCCCCTCCCCCCACTATGACCTCCTCCCCCCAGCGCCACTGCCTTGTCTTTCCTTGACATCCTGACCCTCATCCTCACTCACATAATTACCCTCATCCTCATTCGTATAATTGCCCTCATCCTCACTCACATAATTACCCTCATCCTCACTCACATAATTACCCTCATCCTCACTCACATAATTACCCTCATCCTTACTCACATGATTACCCTCATCCTCACTCACATGATTACCCTCATCCTCACTCACATAATTACCCTCAATCTCACTCACATGATTATCCTCATCCTCACTCATATAATTACCTTCATCCTCACTCACATAATTACCCTCATCCTCACTCACATAATTACCCTCATCCTCACTCACATAATTACCCTCATCCTCACTCACATAATTACCCTCATCCTCACTCACATAATTGTGGACGAGGTCTGGGTGGGAGTGGTCCACCCCATCGTCCAGTATGCACACCACCACCCCATCTCCAGAGAACCCGTTGGTCCATGCCACCTGTACATTCATGTCCAGGAATTTCTCGCCTCCACTCTGGCCCTGGTTTTCCTGCAAGGGCCACAAGACCATAACGGCTGTCACTGTCATGTTCACATACATCCACTGAGTTCCACTGAGTAAACCTATTTCATAAAGCATGTAATTCTTTTTTCAAACAAGTATCACAGAATGGATCAGAAAAAAAACAAAAAACAAAAAAACATGAATAATTTCCAGAAATTCAAGTGCAAATGCTGCTTAACACTTGGATATCTATTTGAAAGAGAAGACAAATTATTCTGAATTCTGCTTGCAGTGCATTAACTCATAGTGCACTGCATAAGTGCTATTTAAAATACATTCAAATATTTTTCTGTCTCAAAGTTACCTTTTCTTTGTGTGTAGTATTTGTTCTGCCCCCCCCCCCCCCCCCCCCCCCCTGAGAAAACTTAATATTCATGGTTATTCACAACCTATCAGTGTATTATACTGATAACCATTTAAAAATCAGTATGAAACTGTTATTTCTGTAACACAGAGGGGCATATATTTCAGTATTTGACAGTCAGTACTATTGCTGCACATTGCTTATTTCAGACAAAATATAGAAATAAAGAAACAAACCAAAAATAAGTGGGCTCAAAACTTTGTAGCACTTCCATGAAACGGATATAAAGCCGACTCATCACACACACACACATACACACACACACACACACACACACACACACACACACACACACACACAGACACACACACACACACACACACACACCACACACAACGCACATACACACACACACATCCCCTCTTCAAACGCAGACAGCAGCAACCACAAAATTAACTGCTACAACAGACCACCATCAGCAACAACAACAAAGGATTGATTCCAACCCCACTCACCAAATACCACATGTCTTTGTAAAAGGGGTCATTGAAGGCGAGCTCATCCAGGAAATTCCTCACAGACTTGGTCGGCAGCTGTTCGCGATGGAACACAGAGTTGTCTTTGATCTCCCGAATGGGCAGCTCCACCTGCTTGTCGTGGATGATGCTACGCTTCACTCGCCTCAGCTCTATCTCCTGCTGCACGTAGCGCACCTGAACACAGGCACAGGGCATAAACACACAGTGGTCAAAACTGTAATAACAAAAACAATAATTCTATTCAGTTTTTGCAGACCTTTTGGCCCATACGAACAACAGAATATGTTATCAAAATTAATCGATAGAAGAGAGGTGAACATTGCTATTTCTTAAGCGTAAATGTTTAGTCAAATATAACCCAGTTTTGTGGATCAGGTATCTGTTGGTGGTCATACAAAGAAGTCGAAGTTTGACAATTGTTGGAAACTTACAGTAGTACATAGGAAAGAACTTTCTACAAAGAGTGGAATGTTTCGGGCATACAAACAAAAAAAAAAGAAAGATATCTTCAATATACTGACCATCATATTGCGAACAGAAAGGGTTGGACATTGGGTTCCCATAACCAAAAACCCCGTTTAAAGGTAGGTGAAACCCGTGTTAACATGCTTCTTGGCTTTTTTCAGTGCTGAAAGACACTCCATTTGAATGGTTTCATCTGCACTTTGTTAAATCTACTGAACTATTGGAACCATTGGCAATAAATGTTATATCATGATTGTTTTTAGGGAACGACTTTTCTGTTTTTGTCTATCATTGGTCAGCTTACATAACAATCATCAGATCTGGCGTTTAAACTCATAAGTGTCAGATGCTATAAAGAAAAAGAAAAAAGGAAGAAGACAAGAGAAATAAATGAAGTGTACCTTTTTTTTTTCAATGCTTACCTATTTCTTTGTATGTATGTATTTTCTTTTTGTTTTTCTGTCTCTGATGTTTTTGCTGTTGTTGTTGTTGTTTTGTTTTCACTGCCTGTTGTAAATGCTTGCACCTTTCATAATGCGTTCTAATTTCAATTTCTTTTTATTCATTTACTATTTTACTTATTTCTAATTTCATTCACATGCAAAAAAAAACAAACAAATCATCTTGTGTAAAAGGATGTAACTGAGATGTACGTTTGCTAATATTTTGCATATATAATGTACATGGATGTAGTACAATATCACTTTTCTATTCAATCAAAAAGCCAGTGACTAAGTGGGTACATGCAATAAGGGAAAACACAATAATCATGAAAAGAGACACACAGAGAGTGAGAGTGTTATGCTGTGTTGTGTGTGTGTGTGTGCGTGTGTGTGTGTGTGTGTGTGTGTGTGTGTGTGTGTGTGTGTGTGTGTGTGTGTGTTGTGTGTCTGTGTGTGTGTGTGTGTGTCTGTGTGTGTGTGTGTGTGTGTGTGTGTGTGAGCATGCATCCATGCATGAACATGCAAAGTGACAATGCTAGTGAATGCACATGTGTACGAATGTGCTGTACATGTATACAGTCTTAAGTGTGTATGACTGTCATATGTTTTCCTATCAATACTTATACATTGAACAGTCAGTTAACACTACTTTTAAGCATTCATCCACTAACGATTTGGAATGAAGCAACACAAAAAATGAACCATGGAGACAAACCTTTGGGTGTGACCTAAGACGGAAGATGTGGTCGTCCGCACTGCGTTTAGAACGGTGGCTTACTGTTGGATGCTCCAGCAGAAACACACCTATGTGGGGTAACTGTAAAAAACAAAACATCAAACAAATAAATAAACACAATACAATTAAACGTTCCACTAAACACCAACAGAGACATCCTCCATATCAAGTCTTGTTTTGTTTTTCTCTAGGACAAAATCTAATTTGCCTATCATACCAGTGTTCCCTCCCAACAAAGACTCACCTTCTCATGAGACCAAAATATCTAGGATTTCTGTAGACCGTTATCAAGAAATTCTGCTGTACATGTCCTTTAACCTTTTCACTCACTACTGATGAGTATGTGTGTCAATGAGTTGCTTCTGTTTTTCCTAGTACTTTTTTTTCTCTGTCATATATACTACATTTACTTTTAAACAGAAAACTTCCTCTTTGTGTGTGTCATACTCCAAGGATACGAATGTTCTAAAATTCTTTGACATAATTGCTTGATGACTTCACATTAGATAAACATCATTCGTAAATTCATTTAGATCATCTTAATGCATTATTTATGCATTGTGATTAATGTGTTAGGTAAACAATTTGATGTGTTACTGTTTATTTCCAGATATTATCTACAAAAAGGCTTTTATTAAAGAAAATACTGGGCCACTTTTCCAAAAATATACCTTTATTACTGTATCCTGAATTAAATAGCCATTATCAATAATTAAAAAGAAAGGACAACATCTACATAGTATCAAGTGTTACCTGTAAATGATGTATTTCATTCATGAATAAGTCATTTTATTCACTAACACATTATGAAGATGACAACAAATCATCTAAATGTACAAATACTGAACTACATATAAACCTCAATAAGTCATGACACACTGATGAATAATATGCAACAAACCTAACTCCACAGTGTATGAACACTGTTTATTTTATCGAAAGTAATCAAAGACTGATGCGTTTGTTTTTTTTTCCCCCTTCCTTAACAAAACAGCATCCTACATGGATCAGACTCCCAAGTGGTGTACTAGTAGTGTGAGACTGACCACACAAGAAAAATGAAGATTCCAAGTCTGCATCCTTTGTATACCTTTTATAAATGAACTGAACAGTCACTGATGGAGGGGGGGGGGGGGGGGGGGGGGGGGGGGGGGGGGGGGAGGTGTTAAAAGAGTTCTTTGCTTGTGTTTTTTTGCTAACTCACAACTAATATCTTCTTTTGATGTGTGTGTGTGGGGGGGGGGGGGGGGGGGGAAGGGGGAAGGGGGGAGGGGACAGATGAAACAAATATTTCGAACCATGTGGCTAATGCTTGTGTCTCCCTGTGCTCAGGCAGTGACTATTGTCATGTTGTACCAGGATACCAAAACACTGACATGGAATCAAAACAGGAACTAAAAGCGACGGCACGCGGACATGGGAAAAGCAAGACAGCAAAGAGTAAAGTTACTCAACGGTAAACCACCAAACGCATAGAACAAGCAAGTTACAAAACGGATGCAGTGCATATTGATCTGCAAATAGTAAAGTAAAGTTACTTAATTAACGATAAGCCACCAAACGCATAGAACAAGCAAGTTAAAAGCAGATGCAGCGCGTATTAATCTTCTTCAGTCAGGACTAAATAAATCAAACACACAAAGCCTTTTCTTTGTTTTTGTTTCCTTTTAAGTGTTTGCTTGTTTGTTCTGCCTCAAGAAGAGCTGTAGGTCGAAACACATTGTGTCTCTTTTGTGACTTGTTGTTTATTCCATTTCTCTGGTGGGTCCAGTACCTCCACTTCTGCCTTTTCAACTTGAAGTTCCAGTCAGTTCTGGAATACCCACCTCTCTCTCCACGGAAAACCCCAGGTCAGCAGCCACAGTCTGTGCCTCCGCCATCCCTCCATCCACCTGCACTGCAAAGCTGTTGAGGTAGTGGGGGCCACTGTCGGTGTTGCCGTCTGCTGCGGTGGCTGATGCAGGCGATGCCAAGAGAGCCATCATTACCACCGCTGTCAGCACCGCCATTTCCGCTGCAACTGCTGCCTTCATTGTGGCAGCAGTAGCCTGGGATCCTTTCAGCAGACAGAAGGTACAGGATGGAGAGCTCAGCTGGTAAAGAGTGAGTTATTTGTTATACAATTTATAACAGAATGGAACAAGTTGCCTCAGGAGGTTGTGATGGCTGAGTCACTGGGCTGCTTCAAGTCCAGGCTGGCCTCCAATCTCTAGAACCTGAAACAACCACAACCACCACCACCACCCCTTCCCCACCACCCCCAACCCTCCCCCCTTACCCTCCTCCTGACCACTATCCCCTACAATTCCCCCCTCCCCCCCCTGCCATCCTTCCCAGTCACTTTTCTACCCCTGCCCCCCCCCCCCCACCCTCCCCCTACTACTTATTCACCATCCACCCCCCCCCCCCCCCCCCCCCCCCCCACACACACACACTTTTCTTTTTCTCTCCAATTTCAAATCCTCACAACAGCGCAATCTTTGGCAATCTCCCCAAACTACGACAAAACCATCAGCAAAATGATGTCGGTCCCATAAAGGAAGAAGAAGAAGAAAGGCTGATGGGACAGTTTGTCTGCCTCTGTCTCTGTCTCTCTCCATGTCTCTCTCTGTAACTCTCTGTTCTTGTTTCTGTGTCTGTTCCTTTGAACAAACTTTCTCCCTCTGTGTGTGTGTGTGTGTGTGTGTGTGTGTGTGTGTGTGTGTGTGTGTGTGTGTGTGTGTGTGACAGACAGACATTCAGACAGACAGACAGAGAGATTATGTTTGATTAAACAAGTACTGGTTGAGGGAAAGAGACAAAAAGAGACAAACAGATGGAGAGAGAGAGGGGAAGGCGGAGGGAGAAAAGGCAGACAGACAGACAGAGACAGACTGACAAAGACTGAGAGATTGAATGAAGGGGAGAGAGAGAGAGAGAGAGAGAGAGAGAGAGAGAGAGAGAGAGAGAGAGAGAGAGAGAGAGAAACAGAAAGACAGACAGACAGACAGAGACTGAGACAAAGAGAGAAGATACCTTGTTATTTTTTCCAAAAAATCCTCCAAATAACACAATGTTCATAGGCAACTTTCACATATATTTCAATGCAATCCTTTCTTTTTGCCTTTCCCTTGTCACTTTACTTGTCCCCCTGTCAAGTTTATTGCCCTTTGAACACAAACAGGCAAAGCAGTTCTACATAAATTTCCTCTGTGAAAATCTCTCCATTCCTTCGCCCAGGTTCAACCCTTTTCGATCCCCTCCTCCTCATCACATGCGCTTATCAATATGGACAAAACGCAAAACACTTTTTTTTGACAGTTTTTTTTTTTTTTTTTGGTGTGTGTGCACAATTACATGCAAAAACATTCTATAATCACAAAAACTAAAGGCAAAGCACACCATCTACTAACTAAAGGTACAATACATCTATAGATCCAACTGTTCAATAATCCAATTGATCAAATTCACAAATGTACAACAATCTGTTTTATTAGAATATAAGAAAGTATGAACACTTCTACAAATCATGGTTTTGATCTGTTACATTTCACAACACAATATACTTCGCACACATGGCCACACATTGCTTCAACCCTCTGTCTCAAGCTGTGTCAGCTGCACATTTTGAATCATTCCAAATTACTTGCTGGAGTTCCCAACCTGATCTGAATCTGATGCCTTCAGATCTGATGTTCTGAAGAGAGAAGGTCAAGGCTGAGTCGGACAAAATTTCTAGATATTCCCTCCGTCCTCCCCTCCCCTCACTTCTCCTCCACCCTACCATCCCTTATCTTCTCTCACTGCCCTCCTCTCCCCCCCCCCCCCCCCCCCCCCCCCCATTTTCATCTGCTCTGAAACCAGAACACACATTTTTCAAACACAAACCAAGATCTGTGTCAATATTTTCACAGCAAATGTCAAGTGTGCTAAACATGTGTGTAATATTTGCATTGTACTGCAGTGTCCTATGTCATGCCGAATAGTGTCATGCTTCTGTGTATTGCTTGACATTGTGTCTATATATATATATATATATAT
>CM065727.1:69180616-69238116 GCA_033310375.1 Conus canariensis
GGATTTTTATTTATTTATTTTCTTTTTTAACGGGAAAAGAATCTTAAATGGCCTGAAGGCAACCGCCATGAACCTCACTCGGCACATTGTTCTTTGGCCCCAATTTCCCTGTCCACACACACACACACACACACACACACACACACACACACACACACACACACAAAAGCAAGTTTCGATCTGTACTGGACATCAACTTACGCTCAGATCAGACTTGAAGAGAGTGAAAATGCTGAGGGGTTTTCAACCCTACGAAAGTTTGAGCTTTTTTTTTTTCTTCTTTTTCTTTTCTTTTTTCTTTTTTTTTTTTTTTTGTCTACACCAGGGCGCGCGTATGTGCGAGTATCAGTGCGCGTGTGTGTGAGTGTATTTTTTGCGTGTTTAGTTATGTGTATGCATGCACATGTGTGTCCCCTGTGGTAACATAAAACGTTAAGCTTTTCCTCAACAATGAGTGGTCACAAATGTGCTATTAACATTTTCAGCAATGTCTTCAAACTAAGACACTGCAGCTTTTTTTTTTTTTTTTTTAACGAAAATGTGGTTGAAGGGTGCTATAGAAATATCCAGTCATCAAAATATTCTCAGACGTGAAAACGACCTGCGTTGTCGTCTGCAGCTGCGGCAGTGTAGTGTGGACAGGCCGCCCTATTTGTGCTTTGTTCCTGTCACCGGTTGTTGTTCCGGAAACCACCACTATAGCAAAATTAGTCTCACTAGAGCATTAACAAACATGCCAGCATGACACTTGCTTTTCTTTTCTTTTCAATTCTTTCTTTGTTGTTGTTGTTGTTGTTGTTCTCCTTCTTCTTCCACTTCTTCTTCTTTTCTGCTTCTTCTTGTTCATCATCATCATCATCATCATCATCTTCTTCTTCTTCTTCTTCTTCTTCTTCTTCTTCTTCTAAGGTGGGGGGAGGGGTGGATGTTCTATCGAGATCACTCCTGAAATGTGACATGTTTCATCAGCAGTTAACTGGACGTCCTATAGAAGAAATTGTTTGTTCGGCATGCCTCTCTCCTCTTCCATTTGTTCCACCCACTCTTTGGCCTTCATCATCCTCTTGTGAAGCGTTTCACGTGAGTCCAATGGGCAAATTGACTTTCTTGTTGTCTGGTGTGCTTCAGGGCACCTCAGGCATGAGGTTGGGAGGCATTCCGTTCCGCCCTTTCCTGTTTTGTCCTCTTCGTTGTTCTCTCCCGTATCAGTTTGTCTCCTTACGTTGTTAACAACAACAACAACAACAACACCGGAGAAGGCGAAAAGGAGCGAACTCGAGTGACAGGAACTAACACTACGATGTTGCCGGACACAGATGGGATGTCAACGACCAATCAGCTTTCAGCTGTTAAAGTGGACATGGTCGACGTGTTAACAAGATCATGAGATCAACGTCACTGTTAGAGATCTCTGTTTATTTGTATGTTAGTTGGAATTCAGCTTAAATGCAGACGGATGCTCGAATCGTGTTTCCTTTATTGCAGTCAGAGACTCTTTAATTGAAATGAAATCAGTCGAGTGGTTGCGGTGAAAGCAAGCATTGCCCGTGGGGACATACACGCGCGCGCGCTTTTACACGCATGCACCTACGCATGCACAGAGAGAGAGAGAGAGAGAGAGAGAGAGAGAGAGAGAGAGAGAGAGAGAGAGAAGGGGTGGGGGGGTAGGAGGAGGGGAGGGAGAGAGAGAGATTGTTCTTCGGTTTATTTGAACGTTTCAGTATTGTTTGTTTGTTTTATGGGTGTAGTAAAATGGCTGCTCATCTAAGAACAAACATACTGCGCTGCTTTACTTACCACTAAACTTTCGGAGGGGGTCAAAACAAAACAAAACAAAACAAAACAAAAAACCCTAAAAAAACAACAACAAAATCATATCTAGTCTTCTCAAAGATCGAACGAGTACTCCGTCCCTTCCCTCTCCCTTCATTCTTCCCCTGCCCCCCATCCCCCCCCCCCCCCCCACCCCCTCCCTCATTAATCCTTTGATAATGGAGCAGGTGTACTTGCGGATAGCAGAAGCAAAATGTTTACACAGGTTTTCCTTATAGCGTCTACCAGAGCGTGACTTGGTCACGCTAAGCCAACAATGCGTGTGACCATCGTCCTACTTGAGAGCAAAAATACCCACGGCTCTGTCTACCAACCAGAGAATGTTGCTATTTTTGGTGCAGTAGGAAAGGCAAGGAAGGGTGGAATGGGGATGAGGGGTCGGGGGGGGGGGGGGGGGGGGGGGAGTGGATGAGTGGGTTGGCGAATGGTAACTGAAGATAATGAGAAAAGATATTGATTTTGACCTGCAGCCTGTAAGTACAGCATCCATCTTTTGTTCGTGTGTTTGTTTGCTGTTTTTACTGAAGATGACGTGGATGTGAGACGGAAAGAACTACGCCGAATTGAAACCGAGATTGTTGAGACGTCATCTTTGTGTTTCCTCTCTTTCTCTTTTACTGACTTATCTCCGGCATACGTCAGGCTTTGTGATTCGCCTAAGTCTGTAAACTTTCTTTTGACTGGTAGGAATTAAAAACCAACGGAATTACCTGTTGACCATTCTGTTGACCCTTACATATGGTGACCACATTTACTGTATTTCAGTTCGGGAGATCGAGAACTTGACATCAGAAGGTCTTGAGAAGGCGCTCTCAAGCAATCATTGTTTTGAACCTGAACTCCTTACGCTCAATGGGGACCGGGCCACATCCAGCTCATGAATATAAGATGCTCTTATGAAGTCAGATCTGTTTCTCCTGATACTGCCGGGATTCGAACCAACCAACTCTCGGATGGGTCAGCATCTCAAAGCGTTGTCTTTTTAGACCGTAGTTTTACCCACTTCGCTGTAGAACACCTGTTCTAAGTTCAGAAGTTCAAGCCTTATGAAGTTCACCTTTGTCCCTCAATCCTCGACCACGTCCAGCGGAACTCTGAGCCTTCTGACCAGAAATCGCACGCTGTTTCATGCGATCAGAGGCCGGTAAGTCCACAACCCCTCTTGCTCCAGTCTTAAGGCGAGAAGGCGAGGTATTTGGCTTGAAAGCTAAATTCTCTCGAGCTGCTGACAGACTGGTGTACTTCTCAATTTTGCAGATATGAGCTGGCTCCATTCTGTTTCCATTTGGCACCGTGAATTCAATCACAATCACCCATTTCGGTGAAGCTGGGTGGAGTTCAGTAAGCCTACAACACAAAACATCGGCAAGAAGGGCACTCGAGAGAGTGTAGACCTCCGTCCAGGTTCCATGCTGGGATCAGACGGGATCCTCACCAAGCCTTACAAGTTCGTGTAGAAGTCAGTTTGTCTAACATGCTTGATGTTTGTTTCTCATTGAACTTCAGGCATCATTTCTGGAGAAATTTATGTGAATATCAGCAATAGCCTATTTCACCACTTCTAAGATAGTGACAATTCATGAATCCGCCTCTTGCTTTGGATCCGCCTCAGCATTTCAGAGGCTCGTTCTTGGATCACAATCCATCTTTCCAGGGAGTTTCGTTAAATTTGGTCAAGTAGTGTGTTGTTGTTGTTGCTTTAGCGTAAGCGGCCAAATTGCGCCGACAGACGGACAAACAAACCAACAGCCGAAGGTAAAAACATAACTTCCTTGGTGGAGGTAACGTGATGCATATAGATAAACAAAGAGCACTAAGTGGCTCAGTGGTGTAGCACAGAGTTTGCACACAGTCGTGCGTTGTGAGTTCGAACCCCGTGGCTCGCTTCCAACATAAAAAGTGTTGTCGGTCATGTGCCTTCAAGTGGACATCAAGCCTGCATGTTACTAATTCAGGCAAAAACAAAGAAGCAAAGCAGACAGCAAGCACACAAACAAAGATACAAACCGACTTTGATCTGGGAATAACATGTCCTTCAGATCTTCAGGCAGCCGGACCGTAAATCTCATCGACACCTTAAAACAAACAAATAAACAAACAAACCAACAAACAAACCTGAAACAACATAGATCTCCGATCCCATCTGTTTTCAATCCACTGATCCTTTAGTACAAAGATCCACCCCCCCCCCCCCCCCCCCTCCCAAAGATTGGGAGCAATTTTTCTCTCGGACATAATTGTAATATCAATACAAACATTGTTTTAATGCTGCGTACCCTCGATATAAAGCTAAAGCAGTTAAGAAAACGGTCTGTTCTATAGAGCAGACGAAAAGATAATTGTCTGTCTAGAAGCTATGACATTGATTTTAATTGATACATGCTATTTTTCAAGGCTAGCAGTCAGAATTTTAGTTAAAAAATTGACTATTTTACCATCGTGCCCAATGCACGTTATCAGATTAATATATTTATATTTTAAGGCTGAATACTTGGTACACTAAATATTCGCATGGTATTACTTGTATCTGCAGAGAAAACATTTCTGTGCATCGTCTTTTGTTTGAATGCTCAGTGTTGACCTCGCTCTATCAGGAAAAAGGATTTGAGATGAATAACTTTGATAATGTCAATACTGTCTTACATGGTTCATATGCTGCTGAAATTGCCAAGGTTCTTTCGCAGTCACAGGTTGCAAAATTTTTATACAGATCAACAATTTTGTGCACCACTAGGGTACTTCACTTACGTAAATATGCATATATCAGATGTAGGTTTGAAAGTACTAACATAGGTGATAAGTTGAGTGTGGAGATTGTTTTTTGTTTGGTTGGTTGGTTGGGTTAAAAAAAAAAGAGTGTCTAATGGCATCTGGCGATGAAAAGACATTAAATAAACCACTGAACTGAATTGAAGGGACGAAACGTGTTCTAATAATGAACAGCCGCTCTCTCTCCGCCACCCCCTACCTGTTCCACTTCTCAGTGCACCATGAATAGTAACATTTAATAATACGTAAGAATTTCGTTCGTGATTTTCAGTTCCTCACCATGAATGCTTGGGCAACGACTATGTGTAACATTATAACTTTTCAAGGAACATGAAATTCAAAACTCGGCTCAAACTGAAAATCCTTGTTGTCATCTTTAGGTCAGAAGATGGGTGCGTTCTATATTCGTTCGTCCTCGTAAGTTTATAACCAGCAGATGGGATGCGAAAATGTTGAAAGAAAAAGAATTTTTGTTAAACATTTCTGAAAACTTTCTGTCTGCACGTCTGGCTGTACCAACGTTTTGTACAGCTTCACCGACTTGTCATGCGACGTAGCCTACATGACGTATGAAGGCAAGTTCAAAACACACCAGTCGCCTGTAACCAAGCCGGTGATCTGTGGAGTGCCAATTGTCAGAAATACTTTCTAAGATCACTGCTTACATAGAATTGGGACAAACAAACAAAAACCGCTAGTTTTGATCAAAAGATCAGTGGCATGCACACATGTCCGTAGCAATAGCTCTGGCTATCTTAAAAAGAAAAAATAAAGTTGCAAAATGTAACAATTTTGTTTATTCTGCAATACCGTCGCGTATGAAATTTCCAGTTGAATGTGGACATTTGCAGCCACTTTCTCAGCCAGCTCCGTCCGTTTCCTGAGAGCTGTCCTCCTTCAGCTCCTGTCATTTTCTTTGCTCCTTTCTAAGATGTTGTCTTGAAACAGCGAGGTTATTGTGCGGTGTGAGGTAGGCAAGTTGAGTCAGGGGACAAAGGGAAATAATTCCAAATCACCTCCCTTGTATTGTTCATTGTTTATTGTGTGCGTGAATGAATAAAATGTTGTCTTTATTGTGACTGCCTCTATGTGATTTTTTGTTTAGTTTGTTTTGTACACCACGAGTGGTTGATAGGGCTGTCATTCAATTAACTGTTGTTGGAGGATCGTTTTAGATGCAGGGAAAGGTTCAAATCCGTCTGCTAGTCAAAATGCCAGCTCGGCGCCGGCAAGTCATTCCTTTAGAACAAGTTATTAAAGAATATATTCTAGACGGTTCCGATAAAAAAAAAAAAAAAGGATAGTCGATCAACAGTGGAGATGATAGGGAAGATAGGAATATTTGAAGATGTTCTTGATTACAATGACAAATCAACCGATTCGACTGATTCAGTAACACACACACACACACACACACACACACACAGAGGCACTTGACTCACAAAATCTCTGTTGCCCAAATTCTGTGAAATTGTTTAAAAATGGATAATAACTGATAGAGAAAAGCACCATAACCGTAAGTGTATTAGGTGAGTGCTTTTTTGTATCAATTTGTCTTCATGCTATTACCAGACATTGATCGTCAAACTCTGCACATGTCTTTATTTCTGTGTGTTTTGGTTACTTTATTTACCCGTGCGTTGTCTCAACGCAGGATCTCTTAGAGTTTTGAAAGTACATTCATCTAAATATCCCTGATTTCTTCTTTTCAGACATACCAAACATGATGTTAACACAGACCAAACATAACACGTAAAATAAATTCCAAACGTGCTAAAATCACAACGTAGGCAGTGGTTTTAGCGTGAGTGGCTGTGTGCGGGAGGGGGGAAAACTCACGCTGCACGCATACGCAGGGATAGTGTTAAGCACATTCACACCGAACGTGGTCATGACTATTTTTTCGTGTACTGAGAATGCCTTTTGCGTACTGCATGTGCAAAGCATTTGATCACAGTATTTCCTTGTAGATGAAAGCACAGGCCTACAGAACTTATCTCCTTCCGCAAATTTCGCACACACACACACACACACACACACACACACACACACACTTTAACCAGTAAATCATATCAACTACAGTATGCGGCTTTCTTTCTTTTTTTGGTACTCCCAGTTCTTAAAGAACAGGGAATACTTTACAATGGGAACGAAGAAATGCTCTGTGTGTGTGTGTGTGTGTGTGTGTGTGTGTGTGTGTGTGTGTGTGTGTGTGTCCGTGGTCAAAATGTGTTCCTCTCGCTCCAGACAAAACTACTGGGCCGATCTTTCTGAAAATCTGTTGGTATGTTCATTATGGGTCACGGATGATGCCCGATGTTTTATTTTACTGTTATAGCCGTTACTAACGGCTATAACGGTCCATAACGGTTTTTCTTCTTTATAGAATATTTTAGAAAGTACTTGGCCGATCTTTATGAAATTTGTAGGTATGTTCATTATGGGTCACGGGTGATGCCCGATGTTTTATTTTACCGTTATATCCGTTACTAACGGCTGTAACGGCCCATAACGGTTTTTCTTTTTTGTGGAAGATCTCAGAAAGTACTTGGCCGATCTTTCTGAAAATTTGTAGGTATGTTCATTATGGGTCACAGATGACACAACATCTTGCACACACGTAAAATCCCATCACCAACTTTTGGAAGAGAAGGCCAGTTTGGCCGTTGGTATGGATGACACGTTACACATAACATGCACCTTCCCCGAAGTTGGAGTATGGCTGCCTTAATGGCGGGATAAAAAAACGGACATACACACGCAAGTGTCAGAATAATCAACTTGATGATTGTGGACACTCCACGGAAAGAAGAAGAAGATGGCCGATGTTTACCAGAATAGCCGTTACTAATGGCTATAGCGGCCCCAAACGGTTTTTCCCCTTTATGGAATATCTCACGCGTATTCAAGATAGACTGGGAGTACGTTTATATGCTTTGCATCTTGTTGCTTTTTTTTTTTTCCACCGAGTGATTTTGGTCTAGGCTTCTAGGCAGAGCACGGAGAACAATTGTTCTACACAGCAATTTGGGTGGAGAATTTTTGCCGTGGTTTTCCCACAACTTCTCTGTGAGCCTGCCGAACGCTTTGCAATTCTTGGCGTCACCTCTGCGTCCAGAGATCCACTGCTGGTGCTGTCTGCATAGGAGAAGTTGTCCATGATCGTAATCTCTCGTTGTGCATGACTGCAGATGGTCGAGGTATGGCGCTGGCGGACTCTGTGAGGGCTGAGGCAGGGGTTTGAGACCCACTGTCAGGCAACACGTCTGCGATCTGCTGCTGTCTGCTCCAACTACGTCTAGGATTCTTTACAAGGTGGTTGAGGGTCTGGTGCCAGCGATCACCCCGAGTGACTTCATCACACCGCAGAAACCAGGACGACGCATCCGCTCCACCAGAGACAACAATACGTACCTGACACAAAACCCAGTGGAGAACTATATACGGAACAACGATAGGCGCTACTGCGTTCCTGAAACACACACCGATCAGTACCGTCATTCATACTTCCCACAGACAATAACTGAGCCGAATCACCTCGACGATACCATCGTCCACCAAAAGTCAGTCGACAGTTTCAAGTCAGCTCTGGCAAAAGCCAGAAGCCGATAATATCATCGCGCTGCGCACACCCACCGTCGCGCCTACGCCAGTAAATGGATGTTTAGCGACGTATTGATCCAGATCCAGATCCAGTCATACACTGTCTTATTCCGGTCCATTTCTAATATCATTTGTGTATGAGCTCAGTTGAATTTGTGAATGTGCGGCTTCTTCACACTTAATCTGCCGTAATATTTGTTAAAGCATCCAGAGATGTACCTGTCTAACTATCCCTCTGTCTGCCTTCCCTCTTTCTATTAACTGGCTAGAAATCAGCATTTTGAGTATAACAGATTTTCGTGCTTCCTTACCCAACCCCATCACTTCACTGGAAAGAATACAGAATCCTCGTGGTTGTGATTTTAGCAGCAGAAGAAATAATGAGAGCTTCGATTCATGATAATTAGTAAAATGTTTATCTTGGGTTGATGTAAACGTAAATAACACTACTAGACTGAGCATTTTTTTTTTCTTTTTAATTTAATGACACACATGCCAAATAACAGCAGTAGAGGTTATCACAAAGTTATCATAATAAGTAGTCAAATACATGCTTTATTGTATCAGACTCTTACTGTTTATGCAGTGGTGCATCTCTTTACTGCACACTTTTGATTACAATCAGTCGTTAAATGCTTCTGTATTTTATTCACCACTGTCATGAATGTAATCTCAAATACTTCATTGGCACAACCAAAAAGCTGATGTCAGAAAGATGCATTAATATCAGTTTCTCTGTCCCTCCTTTCTCTAAATCTGTCCCCTTCCATGTGCATGTGTGTGTGTGTGTGTGTGTGTGTGTGTGTGTGTGTGTGTGTGTGTGTGTGTGTGTGCGTGGGTATGTGTGTGTGTACTTGTGTGTATGTGTGCATGTGTGTGTGTGTGTGTATTTTGTGTCAGTGTTAGTGTGCGTGTGTAGGTATATCTAGTTCAAAGAGGAAATGGAATGGGGGATGAATTGATTTCACTTGGCACTTTCACAATGATTTGAATTTTGTTGCTAAGTAGCTGAATAAAAAGTTGAGAGAGAGAGAGAGAGAGAGAGAAGAGAGAGAGAGAGAGAGAGAGAGAGAGAGAGAGAGAGAGAGAGAGAGATAAACACAAACAAACAAACAAAGAAAAACTGTGTTATCTGTCTCAGTTTATTTTTCAAGTGATGCAACAATACACTAACAGTTAGCTCAGTAACTTTAGACACAAAAAACGTAACAGTCACAAAAACGGACAACCACTGACTTCATGCTCCACCAGGCGATTTGCTGGCTAACATCTGCTGCTTGGTGACAGACTTTCGGAGTGAGAAATAAAACAATAACAATAACCCCAACAAATCCCAGCATCAATGGAAAGACAGGGAAGACTTGAGTGTGAAATCGAAGAAGAGCAATGACCAAAACAACCCCCAGCATCATTGAAAAGACAGAAAAAATGAAATCCTGGATACAAAATCTCTGTGCAAGTCCATTACTCTGCTTTTCTTATGTCTATATTTGCAATTATGTTATGTGTGTGTGTGTGTGTGTGTGTGTGTGTGTGTGTGTGTGTGTGTGCATGAGAGGTCTCTATGCATATACTCTGTGTATATCCTTTAATTTGGGATTTGGTTCATGCACATGCTCTGTGTATATCCTTTAATTTGGGATTTGGTTCATAAGTACTTTTGTTCCATAAATTTTATCAATAATTCAGTATATTGTGGGTGACAATGATGAAAAAGGCAGCATGACAAGTGCAATGCTAACTTATTCCTGTTTATTGTTGGTTCATACATTTTGACAGTTCAATCATTTGCCACACTTGTATGAATTGTCACACTCGACATACTTTTTCCTTATTCTTATTTCCACATTATTCTTGACATTCCCACACCCTTCCTTTCTTTGTCCCCCTCCCTGCCCCCTCCGCTTGATCTGCCTGTTACTCAGCCACCAACATAAACCTGCGCTGGTTGAACCAACAGATTGAAAGAAAAAATTCATCTACAAATCAAAAATACTTAAAAGAGGAAGAAAAATTATTCTGGAGCCAAACAATGTACAACAAACCTAAATACAATCACATGCTTGTTACACAATACATTGTAACCAATCAATGTACAAGACGAAAAAAAACCAAACCATTCTTTTTAAGTCGCATGAATCAAATGAGTAACAGTACACGACTAGGATAAAAAATGCACATGTAACATTGATAACACATAATCTGCTTCTTTCAAAAAAAAAAAAAAAAATCTGGGGTTGTCATTGTTGGAAATCAACAATACTAGACATCTAAATTGTAATTAAATCAATCCCCACTCAAGAAACAAAAAGAAAAAAAAAAGAACATTTTTTTCCTAATGTGAAATGAGCCGAATTTTTTGGTTTCCTTCTTCTATCAATTTCAATTTCTGATCACAGAGGGGTTATAGTTTCAACATCTGAAACAGAAGAAACTCACAGGCACGCAAATTACAGAGAAACAACAACTGCAAATAAATAGGCAAGTACACAAACAAAAGGGAGAAAACATTTGTGAATAAACATATCCACTGATAACAAAGGAGGAAAACAGTCAAAAGAACGCCGAGTTTGTTAGCGACATGTTACACATAAAGTGACACACAGTTCACAACAAATCCTGAGAAAACAGGAGAGGTGGGTGGACAGAGACAGAGAGAGAGAGAGAGAGAGAGAGCGAGAGCGAGAGACAGACAGACAAGACTGAGAGACAGGGAGAGTATCTCATGTTTTTTCACAAAAATGACAAAAGAAACCTCAACAAATATTCTGATCTGTCTCGACCCCAAAACGCGAAAGAAGTTAGTAAATTTGTGTGTGTGTGTGTGTGTGTGTGTGTGTGTGTGTGTGTGTGTGTGTGTGTGTGTGTGTAAACATATGCATGGATACAAGAGTACATGCATTTGTCTATGTGAACAAATATGTAAGTGCTGGCAAGGTGTGTGTGTGTGTGAGAGAGAGAGTGCCTATGTGCAAGGAGTGTATGCGTGCACATCAACATGCATTTTCTTTTCTAAAACATGATCAGTGGTTTTACATAAATGTGCATGCTAGCATGTTTCCAATTCAAGCAATGCCACAAAATATGAGAGAAATGCACTACATCAAGTAACAGGTGTGTGTGTGTGTGTGTGTGTGTGTGTGTGTGTGTGTGTGTGTGTGTGTGTGTGAGGAGAGAGAGAGAGAGAGAGAGAGAGAGAGAGAGAGAGAGAGAGAGAGAGAGAGAGAGAGAATTGAAAAAGTAAAAACAGGAAGAAACGGTGGAAGACAGACTACAAAGAGAAATATCAGTTTCATAGGTATTTTTATTTTTCTGGTTTAAGCTGGAACACATCTAACCATACCTGAACGCTCTGACGAAGGGTACATTAAGAGTCAATTTGAACATGGTGATACTTTGGTGTATCCAGAAACAACAGACTGTAAGATTTCCAGAGGTATAATTGTTTTTGTTGTCTTTCTTCTGACGAAAGTTATTACAACAGCAATTCCTGAACACAGATTGTAATGATAACCAACATGAGAAACTGCTCATTTAACTGGCATTTGTGACTATTTTTTGCTGCTGTTTTCACAAAAAAGATTGAATTGAACCAAAGGGTTTGGGGATATGATCTCAAAATGTTTACTTACCCAAAGATGCCCAACAACAACAAAAACAATGAACCCTACAAAAAGCCCCATGATAAAACTAAATCAAAAACACTTTTCAGTAATGCTCTTTTGTCAAAGCGCATCACGCAGTCATTGTTCTAATCATGCATTGTACAAACCGATCTTCCGGAAAGTTCCTGGAATTGTTTCTCAAATTCCATGTATTTTGACTGGATCTACTACATCATGGAACTTAAAACTTGTAGAATACTCTATGCCCTCTGACTGCAGGGTTCCTACAGATTCCCAAGAACAAAATTCAAGGAGTTTTCAAGATTTTTTTTAAATTTCAAGGCTACAATACATATATTGAAGTTATAAATTATCTCCCTTGGTTAAATGGCAGACAACAAACCGGGATCGCGACGACGTTGTAGGAATTTGTTTTTAGATAACTTCTAATCAACCTGAACGCAGAGAAATAAAACTGCCCATTCTTTTCGCCACATTAAAAATTTTTGGAGCCGATGGCTTGATTTTAAAAGGTTTTCAAGGAGGTTTGGTCAACAGAACCACATTTTCTTGATTTTCAAGGGTTTTCAAGGCCTTGAAATTTGCTCTTAGAATTCAAGGAATTTCAAGGCATGTACGGACCCTGGACTGTACAAAAGTTGCAGGAATATACTAACAAACTTGCGGGAGGAACAAATGACAGTCATTCATTCCATTTATTTGGGGTGATCTCAATAACAACTTTCCATTCTCTCACTTCTGGTCTCATTCTTTTTTCTCATTCACTCTATTTTCTACCGTGTATTTTGATTGGTTATGCTACAAAATCATTCATGAACTTTCAGTTAACCAAATGACTGTAAATGATTGAGGTTTAGATTCTTTGAGTGATTTGTGAACATCAATGGAGATCAACTTGCATCACTATTTTGAGACTAGTTTAATAATGGTTTCAATATTTGACATTCATCTTCT
The DNA here is from genome assembly GCA_033310375.1 of Conus canariensis. Classification (NCBI taxonomy): domain Eukaryota; kingdom Metazoa; phylum Mollusca; class Gastropoda; order Neogastropoda; family Conidae; genus Conus; species Conus canariensis. The sequence continues at coordinate 69,193,402 of CM065727.1, forward strand.
GCTGACAGGACAGAAAGGAAAAGAGAGAGAAGGAAAGATCTGTTGTTGACAGAAGAAGTCGAAGGGCTTTGCCACAGAAGAATTTGGAAAGGAGTTTCATCTCCTTACATTCACCACATAAATGTTACCCGCGTCGTCTGTCCTTCATGTGGATGCAATTCAATGAGACATTAGAACCAGCTCTCCCCATTCAACTCAATCAGCATTCAATACTGAAGCCTATTCATGGGACAGGAATTTCATTTTCATTGAAGAGTTTACGTGTAAGTGTCTCTCTGGTAAGTATATTTACAGTGTTAAACTCACACAAGCCGTATAGTCAGTAACTGTAATTACAGAGCCTAAGAATACAAGTCCAGTTTAGTTATTTAACAGTTACAGGGCATGTAAGTACAGAGATAAATTGTCAACAACATAAACGTTCTACACACAAGTCATGAAAAAGCATACCACATACATCAAAGCATCTCCTCATGTGCGTTATTATCAAAGCCGCCTCTACATGTTCAAGGTTACAAATTTAATATTCAACACAACCATGAAACATAAATTAAAAAAAAAAAATTCATTGCAACGAAACACAACAATAAATTAGGAATACTATTCTAGTTCATGATGGTTATTATCATGTCTTACAAAGTGCTATCCTCAGTTGGAGACTGAGCTTGAAGTGCCGTACAACCCATGCTCAAATCTACACATCACTACCTGTGTAAACCTGACTGAAAAGCTGCCAGCTGGCGCTAATCATCGTTTTCCATGTAATTCGGTAGAAAATAAGTCATTCAGACTTTTGTTCATTGCTTCATTTTTATGGAGGATGCATGCTATGTGTCTATATGTCATCCATACCAACGATCAAACTGGCCATATCTTCCAAAAGTTGGCGACAGGATTTTTTATATGTGCACATAGTCTTATACGTGCATTCACACACGCAACCTTAGTTTATAGTCTTGTTTGAAGTCAGAATGTTAACTCCAAGGAAACATCTCTGTCAAGGGAGCGAAATTTCTCACAAATGGCCTTAAGTGCTTTAGAGGAAAAGAATGCCGCGCATGGTGGAGAAACAGGTGATGGGCCAACTAGCAGTAGCGCCTTCACCTAGTGCACATGGTCAAACTGTGTCAAGGAGGTCGAAGTGGTCAAGTAATGATGGCACCTAAGGTAGTGAGGACCCTCCCGAGTTCGAACCTTCCCGATAGTGAAAGGGAGGAATATTTAACTACTAGGACCTCAGAGCACCGAGTGAGCGCTAAAAACTCAGTCTGCTGAAGTTGCTTTGTAGACAGACCTTGAAGAGCAGGAATCATGGGCTTGTTCAGATGGTGTTGCCATGGGGCACTGTGTTGATGCTTTGTCAGGCTAGTTGAATGTGTGTGGAACTTTGTTGTCGTAGCTTTCTCTAGGATAATTACTGTGTTAAAGTGGCTCCCGGAGTCGACAGGAATTTTCGACGTCCATTTGGTGTGAAGTGGCTGTTTCCTAGGCAATTTGGTAGGGATGTGTGTAAATGCTGATGTGTGGAAGAATGTAGCGAAAGGGGAATTCAATCTACTTGTGAACAAGGTGGTGGAGAAAAAACATGGACAAAGGTATGGCCCAAAGGGAAATCCTTCGTGTTCATCCCTATATAAACTGAGGGGTGAGAGGAGAACACCACGAGAGAGAGAACAACAGAGGAGAGAGAAGACAGAAGAGTGAGCACGACAGAGAAGGGTCGAGAAACGTGGTCTGGGCGACAGAAGTGACAGCAAGGTCTTGGGCATAAAAGACAAGCTGAGAAAGAAACACTGAGTTTGAAACCCAGAGCTGGGTGAAGAGACAAAGAAGATTTCTACGTCGAGTTCCCAGAGACAACCACGAAGACCCAGTCCTGAAACCTGGTGCCAGTCAACCAAGGGCGTCACCATCACCCAATGCTGAAGAAAACTTGAAGTGACTTGTTCAAGAACTGTGGTCTGGTGTGCAAGTGTGTGTGTATGGAAACTGGCCAGGTAAGAAGCCATTTTATTATTACCCAGGATTAGGAAGAAACGATCTTTTATGTTTTGATTATTCCATTTTGTGTAACTGGATTTTTCATGTGTAATGGTAAGTAGCATTGAAACTGTATTTTGAGTTCTCAGTCGTGCTAGGAGAGAAGCGAATGCGTGACATCCCATTCCCAGAGGTGAATGGTTGGTGGGTGCATGAGGGCGCATATGCGTGTACGAGTGCAGAGAGAACCTTGGTGTGTTAAGCCCAACTAATGATACATCAACCTAGTTCACTTAAGCGATACCATCACGATTTCCCCCGTCCTGGACAATCTCCCCACACTGAAACAGCCCAGCAGCGATTCAAAACAGCAACCCCAGAATAACGCAATCTTCCAACCTCACTGCTGAATTGTTCGCAGGTTTAATTTGCACCACTAACAGTGAAGAAAACAGAGTCAACCAAAAGAGATCCAAGAAGAACACAGTGAAGAATTAACATCAGAGTTGTGATCTCATGACAAGTGTAGGTAACATAAGATGCCATCAGTCATCTGGAGTGAAAGGTTTGTCTGTCTACTTTTTCATTTAAATGACTTTTAATTTACACTGATTTCTGACGAGAAAAGGAAACCTGAGAGTGTGTGTGTGTAGTGTGTAGCGAGAGAGAGAGAGGAGAGAGAGAGAGAGAGAGAGAGAGAGTGAGAGAGTGTGGGTGGAGAGAGAGAGAGAGAGAGAGAGAGAGAGAGAGACAGACAGACAGAAGAGATAGAGAGAGAGAGAGAGGAAGAAGGAGTGAGAGGAAATTTGTGTGTGTGCAGGTTCATGAGAGAGAGAGAGGGAGAGAGAGTGCATGTACGCGTGCACGCATGCACACATGTGTGTGTGTATGTGTGTATGCGCATGCAATGCATGTTTTCATGTAGAAAGTCCTAAAAGACAGAAGCTATTTTGAAACAAATTCTTTTTTTGTTCCTACTCAAGAGATAACAATAACTTCCATCAAGTTTCAAGTGTGTAACTATGATGTTTTGAGCATCAAAGTGTGTGTGCCTCTCTGTGTGCGTACGTGCCTTGGTGTGTGTGTGTGTGTGTGTAGGTGTATGTGTGCATGCTTGTGTGCACATACTACTAAGTAGGCCCATTCACACAGACCCCTTCCATCCCTAAAACTGTAGTCCATAGACTAGCCAGTAGTCCATAGACTACAGAGTCTTTCAAAGAAAGCTCAGATTTAAGATAAACAAATACAACAGAAAACAACACAAACACTGCAAGTTAATGCAATGCAATACAAAACAGTTAAAAATACAGTCAACCAAAACTATTTCCAGCACTGAGGGTGAAGTCTTTTTTTTGTGAAACATTTCACAGAAGAAGACATGTTATGACAAAAACCTTTTATTTGTGTTATCAGGCGTGCAGCAAGCTTTAGCCAAGATGATTGCATTCACTGACATCCAAATGTATCGTAAATGAAACATTCATCGTCATAGGCTGCAATCAACACTGGCTTCAAATGTGACATGCAAACATGGACCAGAAAGATGTGCACAACACTTGAGGAGATTCACATGCTCTTCTCTTCTGCAATCTCAAGGAGCAGGTTGTCAAGGGACCTTTACATGAATGTGAGCAGCCTTTCACCATGGTGTGTATCAGAATCCATGTGCATATGTGGTTTGGTGTACAGCTGTGATAAGAGATACACTCAATTCAAGCATGCAGATGTGGCTGTGCTACTATTTCTCATAAGCATGCCAAAGCACACAAGCGTGCGTGTGTGTGTGTGTGTGTGTGTGTGTGTGTGTGTGTGTGTGTGTGTGTGTGTGTGTGTCTATGTGTGTGAGTGTGTGTGTGAGACAGAGAGAGAGAGAGAGAGAGAGAGAGAGAGAGAGAGAGGAAAATATGAGTGAATATACCTGTAATATGAGAGAGAGAGAGCGTGAATGTGAGTGAACATGCCTGTGTTACGGCAGATAATTCCCTGTCTTTGTTGGGAAACAAAAAAACAAACAAACAAAAACAAACAAAAAAAAACAAAAAAAAATCAGGCATATCTGCACAAGATGTCAGACACAATAAATACTTTGATAAATAAATAAGTAGATTAATAAATCAAGAAAAATGACTGATTGACAGTTTATTCTATATCGATCAGCTCCAGCGCTGGGCTGAAATTTGCACCAGCATCATCTGATCCTGACCAAGATGACATTAAACACTTAGCAGAATGTTGGCCTTACAAAAATGTCCCCTAAAACAAACCAAACCTATCAGCACACAGTACAATGGTCAAGAGTGATAAGAACTCATAAACACCTGCTGAAATATCAGTTACACTCTAGGATTTGTGATCTTCACCTACTCATGGTGTCTTCATCATGCAGGGACCAGAGAGAGATGTCAAATTCATGCCTGTATTTCTGCAAAAAACTTAGCTTTAACAGCACAAGAACCTCCACCATGGAAAGACATTGTGCTCACACAGATGTGCATGGTTAGACACACAGAGATGAGTCTAATGTGGACCACCATGTGAAACAGCCTGAAGTAATGAGTAATGTTATCATAGACTTTTAATACAGAGAACAAGGATTGGTTACATTCACTCGAACACTCCTGCTGTATCGAGTGGCTTTTCTTCCTTTTCCGCTTATGGTGACATTAATGATAGCTTCGATGGGTATATTATTTCATGGGACTCTCGTTACATGTGAATTTTTCTTCTTGTTATCATCCATCTAATTTTGGTCTGTTTAGATTCTTCTCTCCCAAACCCTTCCCACAATCACTTTGGTGGTGGGTGTCCGGTGGAGAAGTGGGAAAGGGGGGGGGGAGGGTTAAAGAAATTGGCCTGAAATGTACACATCCCATGAATGTGAAAGAGTATGCATTTTATCTCATTAATGACAGATGAGGCTTTGTTCGAATTGCTACAAACGGAGAGGCAGAGAGGGACAGAGAGAGAGAGAGAGAGAGAGAGAGAGAGAGGACTGAAAGAGTGTAAGAGAAAGTGTGCACATCAAAAGACCAGCTTTTCACAAAACAAGAGAACTAGAGTTTACAAAAACCTGAAGATCTAGCACACATACATACATACACACATCTTTTGGTGGGTCGTTTCAGACTCGTCAACAGTGAAACAGAACACTGCAGACGCTGTTAACTCAGGACACCAGTTAGGTACACCTTCACAAAGAGAACACGGTGGAGGACAGAGGCAGAGAAGGGGGATGGGGGAGGGGTGGGGGGAAGGGGGGGGGGGAGGGGGTTGGGAGGAGCCTGTTACAACCCTGCTCCCTGCAGAACATTTCTTCCAGAGGTGGCAGAAGCGAGACATCAAGTCTAACCCCACAGGTCTTCCGTGCGCCCAAACTTGAATACCATTGCACTGGAACACACAAACATTTTTGAATTGGTTTCTTTTCATGCTCAAATATTTCCAGTGTACAGTATAGCATCAAATGATCACGCACACGGTAAGGATGGTGAGGAAACCTCTTAAGTGCAGTTAAGTTACGTGAAACATCCTACTCTTCTGTACCATACATACTCTTTCGTACATTTATTTTAACAAAGTACTATTATGCTCTTGGAAAACAGTTCACATGTTCTTCACATACTGTTCCATGTCATTTCTTTCTTACATTGTGTATTCATCGAATATCAATTGATGCTTTACTGCAAATAATCTATAACCATGCCATTCCTACATTGCGTTAAATGATTGATTGCCTAAAGCTTAAATTTTTTCCCACTATCTCATGTAAAAAACTCTCTCAGTGCTTTCGCTTAATTTTTTGCCACTATCTCATGTAAAAGTCTCTCTCTCTCTCCCTCTCTGACTGTACTGTTTGGAGTCCTGCCTGAAGAAGATCTAGGCGTTCTGCAGAAAGACAGCCACTCTCTCTCTCTTCTCTCTCTCTCCAACTGTAATGTTTGAAGTCCTACCTGAAGAAGATCAGGGCGTTCTGCAGAAAGACAGCCACTCCAGGCCAGTCAGGCTCCACAACTGAAACAAGAACCCTGGATTACAACCTGATGATCTTGGCTGGAGCAGCACCCCGCCAAACAAAGTCTGGAGTTGTTCTTGATGCTTTTAACACTACTGAATGTGCAGCCATGTCCAGGTTATACAGCACACCATTATGTAAGCCACACTAACCAAAATAAAAACAAAAACATTCAACACACACACACACACACACACACACACACACACACACACACACACACACACTCACATATACACACACACACACATTAGATACAACTTATTGATCAGCAATCCCCCCCCCCCCCCCCCCCCCCCCCCCACCCTCCCCAACACACACAAACAAACAAAAGAGAAACAAAACAAAATAAAACAAAAAACATCCCAGTGAAAACTGATAAATCATGAAAGCTATGCTTAACAGTGTTATAAATGCCTCAGGAACATGCTTTAGCATTAGACGTCATTGAAACCAGTGATGCTTCAGTGATTTTTTGACAGGAAATTATCCAGAGTGTGAGTAAAATTGAATCTGACTATAGTTTTAACAAGAAAAATACACCAGGATTTACAAATGGCAGACGCCCAATTTTGTTCAGCAGTAACAGCAGAGCAACTGCACCACTTTCAAAGAAATAACAGATTTTCGAATTAATTAAAGACAAAGTTACAAAGATGATATAAAGTGACTTTTGCATAAACTTCTTTTTGAAACAAAAAGAAAAGAAATACTTTGGAGACTGACTCTGATAAAGCCAACTTAGACCAGCAGAACATTTCTGTCAGTTGCAGACTTTCAAAACTGAGGACAACGCTGCCTTGATTTGAATGTGAAACTGAAGCAAAGAAGTCAAATGTCATATTTAAAATAACTGTTTACAGTTATGAAAAAAAAATCTATCAATAGGTCGATACCAGTGTAGCAGTTGTAGTGGCGAGAGTTCAAGATAAAAGAACTACTTAGAGCCAGGAAATTACAGTTGATACCTATGATAAACCTGTTCACATGATAAATACCCTAAACACACACACACACACACACACACACACACACACACACACACACACACACCAGACAACCCTGTCTTTGATGGCCTAGGTGCAACTAGATCAATGATGACAATTCAGATATTAAATCTAAATTACTGGTGCTTTTTGACACTGATTCGAATTTCAGAATGAATGAGTTAGGTGAACCAGATTTTTGCATTGATTTTTACGTCTTTCTGGAGAAGGCGATTGATTACAGTGGTTATCACATCAACAACCCACAATTCAACACACAAATATTAAACTACTCTGTTTTTAGACTTTTGTGTAGAAATTGGTGTGATCTGCACCTGCAGTTTTTTTTCTTTTAAGCATTTTTAAAAACAACACCCCATCTTCACGACTGTCTGACACACAAATACATATACCAAAAAAAACAAAAAAACTCCCACCCATTTTTACATTTGTACACAAAATTCAGTACAATTTGGGCCAGCAGATTTTTTTGGAATAGATATTTTTTCAAACAGTAACCCACTTTCATTAGTTCATCAAACGCTCTTTAAAAAAAGTGCTTTATGGCTTGGTACAAGTGCAGTTAAAAAAACACACAAAAAAAAAACAACAAGGGAGGGAATCTTTGCAGGCGTGTGAATTAGCTTGGACAATGAGAAATATATTCCAGGAAAATAATTCTTCAAAAGAAAGAAGTCACTATGTACTGACAGGTTGCACAGTGCAACATCTGCTTTGCAGAGTTTTTAATGGACTATGATGAGTTGCCCAGAGTAAGAAAACCAATATAAACAAAAAAGAGTGAACAAACAAAAAAATTCAGTGTAAGTATTAAAAACACATTTACTGAAAGGGGGGGGGGGGGGAATGGAATGCTTCCAGCCCAAAACACAGAAGTTAATTAGAGAGTTTAACTACTCACCTGCCTCTCCACTGTAACCGGCAAACTATGATCTGCCTGCTGAGGCTGACCCATCATTTCATTCTCTTAGTTACAGGCTACTGTGGAAGCTTTGAAAGTTACAGGGGTGTCATGTGACCTAGCTGACTAGCCAGAAAAGTGGTTCTTAAATTTTCCAGGCCTCAAAATCAATTCTAAAAACATCTCCAGGTTGTAAGGTATAACTGAGCTCTCTGTGTGTGTGTGTGTGTGTGTGTGTGTGTGTGTGTGTGTGTGTGTATGTGTGTGAGTGTGTGTGTGTGAGTGTGTGTGTGCGAACGTGCGTGCATGTGTGCGTGCGTGTGTGTGTGTGCGCGCGCATTTCAATCTTCCAAGTGTTTGTAGATGTGGGGGAAGGGTGATAAGGCTAAGAGGGAACAATGTGCTCACTCGTGTTAATCTGGTTTTGTTCTTTATTCCTTGATCAATGCACTCAACAAGCAAAGACCACTTCCCCTTTTTTTCACTCTTGACCCGGAACGTTGAAATATGTTGTCTCACTCACTAAATTTCTCAAGTGTGACCATGAACAACGGAGACAGGGGCAGTCCACGTAAGATCACTGTGGACACTTCAGTGGCTTACGTACAGACTGTTAGATCTCTTGTCATGAACAGACGCTATAGCGTTTTCCGATGACTTAACGCTTCAGTATGAATGAACGCTATCAAGGTTTCGGCCTTCACCGATTTTGCATGCGGTGGCAGCGTGATCAGTACACGGCAACAAGATATAAATAGTATCGTCAGCATTCCTTCGTTCGCCTGCACAGTGGTTTCGCGGCACACCATCACCCACTCTGCCTCAGTGGCTGATTGACCAGACCAACCCACATGACTTACTAATCTGCATAGAAACATGGCGTCTCAAACAAGTTTTTCTGCGAATGTGTCGGAGCAAAGTCAAGCCCGTCAGCAACGTTTTAGCATTCCTGAAGTTATTGAAATGCTACAAACGGAAGGTTCAGTCATTGAAGAAGAGGATGACAAAGCTGATGAAAGTGATTCCAGTGAAGAATTTTGAGGAGAAGAGGAAATTGACACTGACTCGTCTGTGGAGCTCAGTGATGATGAAGGTGAGGGTGGGCCACTTAGCCACGCGAGCAGAGCGTCTGCGTGCCGTGAAAGACTGGGGATTTGAGTGAGCAAGAGTTCATTGGCTTTCCTTTACATGACTGGCGCGAAGATTCAAGTTTTTTCCGACAGTGCCTCCTTTTTCTGGTACTTCTGGCCTTTGTGTGTCAGCTGAGTGCCACGCCCCCATTTTTCCATTATTCCAAGTTAGGCTGTGCATAGCAGGCATGTGATTTATCTATCTTATTTAGTCTCCTGGAGTGTATCTACCTTTTTTCCCAACCCATTTAGTGTATTTACTGACTTTTTCTCCTGAATGTGAAGCCATGGACCCACTGACTCTGTGCAAGCGTTGTGACATTTTTTCACCCTCAAGCATAAGAAATCGTATGAAAGTGGGAAGTTTATTCTTTTGTATTCTACTAACACAGCTTATGAATAACACTTCCTGAAAATTTCGTTGAGTTATCTCTTGTTTTGTATTTTTGGTGATTTTTTTACTAACCATATCAAATGGCCCGTCCACAGGGAAAAACAAGGGACAGAACTGTCTGTCCTAAGTGAGTTAAGGTATGTTTGTTCTTGCTCTACAGCTCAGTAGCAAAAAAGTCACAAGACCAAGTGCTGTGGAGTCAGCAGTGTCTCAGAGAGGGATTCCCCAGTTTTGGAGCAGGTGAGAGTTCACAAAGTTCAGCTACAATAATATCAATAACAGAGGAAGAGACACATGCACAGTATTTCCCTTTGACAGAATTTGGTGCAGTTTCAACCTGAATTAAAAAACATTTTTCTGGTTGATATTGTTTGTTTTTAAAAACAGCTTTTAATTTATGAGTTTGTCCAGTGTTCTGGAAAAAAAAAAAAGCTTGTTATGTAAACAACAAAACAAGCATAGAAGTTTAAAGGGTAAATAACTATAAGAAAATATTAACAATGTTCACAAAGAGCACAAATAAAATACAGTGTTTGCACAAAAAGTCTACAATAATGTTCAGCTATAAAGCAAAGAAAAAAAATGTTTCATATACTGAACAGAGTGTCCTTCAATGAATTGTTTTTACTTAATGAAAAAACTCACACAATATTCAAGATTTGAAAAAAAAAAAAAAATTGTTCAGCCACACATTTTTCTGGTTGTTGTTGACTTTGTATAAAGCTGTATTTATTTCTTTATAAAATGATGTATTACAAAGTGTGCCTATTGCATTGTGTTTGAGTTCCGTTCTTTCAAGAATTGCATTACTCAATATCAAACTTTGGCAAATCACTAAAACATAAGAACTGGTAAGAATTACAAATCTTAACTCCTAGAGAGATGAAAAAATACTCGTAAGTAACTGTTTTTAAAGAGACAAAATTACGCTGCATCAGACATAAAGCAAAGATCACTTTTCATGTCCCTACTCCATCCCTTACACTTCAATTTATCTGATGTGCATAGTATCTGCACTCCCTCAATACCAGCCTCCTGTCTTATGATTTGAACAAACTGAAGAATAAAAATGAAAAAAGACAACAGTTCCAATTCATATTCCTGACTAAAAGCAAGCAGCCTGCAGAAGACAGGGCAGGGAGACAACTCACAGTGCACAACGTAGAATCCAAAGAGGATCCAAATGAGGCGGCAATCAATGCCCCAAAAGCCAGCAAAAAGCCGATGAACAGCCACACACGGGCACCTGAAATGAGTTTATACAAACAATGAACAATGTAGATCCGTTTTTTTTTTGTTTTTTTTTTTAAGAAACAATACGAACTTGTCCACGAAGCAAAGAATAAAAGCTGTTCTGATTGACGAACTGACTGAATCTACTTATTAGACTTACGTTTTGTGGAACTGGAAGGCTATCATCCAGACAGACAGACTAGAGGAATGAGGGGTGAGGGGCAGAGATGGTGTGTGCTTGTGTGTGTGTGGGGGGGAGGGGGGGGGATGGGGGGAGGGGAAGGGAGAGGAGGAAGGGGACTGGGAGGGGAGCCAGACTGACAAGACAGAGAGAGACATCAAAGAGTGAGCTGACAGGTGAAGGAATCAGCTTTTACGGTTTCTTCTCCCTCTGATCATCTTTACCTCCATAAAAGGCATTATTCCCAAACCGCTCCTTTTGGCCAGCCCACACACAGCCGCACCCAGGGGTCCATTTCTGATTCTCGAGCAAGAATCGTCATGGAATAGTCCATTTCAGAGCTAACACAATCATAAACACAAAACAAACCACCAACACCACCCTTCTCCCCTGGGAACTGTGAATAAAATCACAATTAAGAAGTTCAATTTTGTGATGATTATCACCCACACATGTCATCCCCTAGGCATGAAATTCTCATCTGAACTTACATGAATTCTGGCCCGTGCGTCACTAAAAACGTACCAAAAATTTTATCCTGACACAGTCATTATCCCCCTGTATGCACTGCAACTTTGACTTCTCTCTCATAAGCACTTTTGTCAGATCTGCCACATTCTAACAGTGACCACTTAACTTTACTCATGGCTTTAGAACTTTCTGAACAACTTCTGCTTGAGTGAAAGCAAACAAGTCTTCAAAATAAGCTATCCAGCCTCTCATCAGACCACAGGACCACATGTCTTGGCCAAAAGCGATTGATATGGCAGAACTTATGAGAAAAAGCTTTTCATCACCTAAATTGACAGTTCACTCTGCTCTTGCTGACCATAAATTTGAGTTTGGAACAAAAATCAAGCAATCTTTCTAATATGACCCCCTCCAACAATTCAAATTGTGGTGTTTCATGGACAGACAAATGTTTTATGCAAAGTGCAAGAGTGACCAGTGCACAAAGCTTTGTCAAGGGTTCCACCAGTTTGAACACCTGCCTCTTGTTTGCCCCCAAGCTTCTGAATCATAGGTTTTAGACTGGAATATTGTCAAGTGATAGAATATTTCAACACTGTCAGAGATGGCTTCTGTTGAGGAAATTATGATGGTCATAGATGTGATGAAGATCAAAGGTGACATCCTAGACATCAAGCTTCATTGTTAAAATCCTGTGTATGTGTTCACATTCATTCATTCACATTCATATGTTGATGACACAATAGTTACAGTGCAGCATAAGTCAGGATTTAGTAATAAATAGCGTTTAGCATATAATCTGGAGTGTATTATGAAATCTGAATGTCATTTGGTCCTCTTTTCTTGTCTATTCCTGTATCTTTTTCTACGTGTTATGTGTATGTGTCGGTCAATATGTGTGCATTATATGTGTATATATGTGTGTGTGCGCCCATGTACATGCATGTGTGTGCCTGTGTGAGTGTCCAACTGCAAGTAATTTTGTGTGTTCACGTTTTCAGTGCATTTTCTGGCAGTTATACGGTGCGACCCCTAAATATCCTGGTGAACCCCTGAAAATTTGGAAGCGAGTTTTGAGCGTCAAGTCTGATCCCCTGATTTCTAGAAAATGATTACCACAGTCATCCCAAATAATGAACAGATTCCATTTTAGAGCAACTGCTACTTACCAGTCTGTCCAAGACAACCGTTGGTGTAAGATTCCCCACGAATCTGGCCATTGGACACTGAGTTTATTCTGTACAATATAAATAAATAAATCTTTAAACAAACATGAATGAATGATTCTATCTGTGTCTGCTGCTTCATTCTCAGTGCCCTACAAATGATCACTAATCAGCAATACCACAGGTAATACTTGGACCCGGTGTTAGATGTCCAAAGGAATATGCAATAAATATCATGTCATCTTGAAGAAACTTTGCAGAAGAGACACTGCACTGCTGCTGTATAAGTTTGGTGTTGTTTAGTGGAGCCTACTACAATTCATCGTATACGCAGAGCACCAATTGCCATGCTGTCTACAGATTACGGTACTGGCTTAGCCAGAAAGCCACCAAGATCATTCCCTCCTGCAACTCCATCCCATGAGATGTCTATAAAACTGCAATGCAACAGCAGATACAAAGAATGACACAGTACATCCGTTGAGAAGTTAAAGACTGGGTGTGTGCTTCCAGTCTTCATTTTCAAGCCCACAGAACATTCAACAACACTGTGTAAGCACTGGCCCATTGTGGCTCTATTTTGAAGTCCATTGAGCATTCAACAACACTTGTGTGAGCACTGGCCCATTGAGGCACTATTTTGAAGCCCATAGAACATTCAGCAACACTTGTATGAGCACTGGCCCATTGAGGCACTATTTTGAAGCCAACGGAACATTCAACAACACTTGTATGAGCACTGGCCCATTGAGGCACTATTTTGAAGCCCATAGAACATTCAACAACACTGTGTGAGCACTGGCCCATTGAGGCACTATTCTGAAGCCCATAGAACATTCAACAACACTGTGTGAGCACTGGCCCACTGTGGCTCTATTTTGAAGCCAACGGAACATTCAACAACACTGCAGGAGCACTGGGCCATTGTGGCTCTATTTTGAAGCCCACAGAACATTCAACAACACTGTGTGAGCACTGGCCCATTGTGGCTCTATTTTGAAGCCCACAGAACATTCAACAACACTGTGTGAGCACTGGCCTACTGTGGCTCTATTTTTATGCCCACAGAACATTCAACAACACTGTGTCACCACTGGCCATTGTGGTTCTGGTGGGACTCCGGACCCTGTCTACAATGCTAATCATTAAAAAATGGTGGCAGCTACAAGAAATGCCATGAAGAAGTGCACATGAACCCAGTCTGATTTCATCGAGCTGCCATTCCATTTGGCCACTTTATCAAATGCACATTTTACAAATAATAAAATTATGACCATCTTTCATGCATGCCACATGCCAACATGGAGCTCATCTGAAAAGAATACAGTTTTTCCTTTTCATGTATGCTTGTTATAGCTTGACTTTGAAATTAAAAAACAACCAATGTTTAACAACATTCACTTATGTTAAGTGCAGTATGCTTTAAACTTGAAAATTAATATTGTCATCAATATAAGAATGACACAATCATTTTTGTGTGTGTGTGTGTGTGTGTGTGTGTGTGTGTGTGTGTGTGTGTGTGTGTGTGTACGTGCGGGCATATGAGTGTATGTGTGTGTGATTGTTTGTTTATGTGAAAAACAAGTCCAAGTCCGTTCATGTTTGAGAGACACTAATAATGCCCCTCTTTAGTACCCTCCACTGCACCCACTGGGACTTCCTAAAAGTCCATTAATGCTCCAATAATCCTCTGATGAAAGTTTCAGCTCTGGGCTGCCTAATTAACACCAGGCACAGGACACTCTGGAATGACAAAAACAAACAAAAAATGAGTAGGTAGTGAAAAAGAAAAGCAGCGAGAATCCAATAAGATAACTTAAGGGAAATGAAGTGGACGGGGGAGGGGGGGGGGGGGGGGGGGAGAAAAAAGAAGAGAGAGACAGACTTCTTCTTCAGCGTTCCAGTATCTGGTAGCGGGTGAACTCGTTTTACCTTGTTGGGATACTCACACTATACTTGAGAGTATATCAGTTCACTCCGACTTCGCTGAGTGCAGAAATTTGTGGGAAGAAGTTGTGGAAAAAGACAGATAAAAGACATGGTAGACAGAAAGGACAGCAGATGACAGTACAGCAAAGGAGGAGACAGAGCTAAAGGAAAAGGGGATGTTACTAGCACAGAATGTCCAGAAGGAGGGGGAACTATCAGTACAAAAGACCCCCCTGTATCCCCACGGGGAGAGAGACAGACAAACAGAGAGAGACAGTCACAGAGACAGGCAGACAGACAAGGGAGAAAGAGGCATACAGAAAATGAGAATGGATCAGTGTCAATCAGAGATCTATAACTTACACAAAAAAGGCGACAGTGGATATAGCTCCAGGGGTGTGGTAGGCATGGTTGAAATCTTTCTGATCAGGGTAGATAGCAGCTGCATCTATCACCATCCACCATCCGGTGAAAAACTATGAAGGAAAAAAACCCACATTTTGAAAACTTTGATCTGGTTACCCTCACAACAACATTCCAATTATCAGTGTAATTTTCTACAAAAAACAACTTTCTTTCAAATGTATTCATTCTGCTGGAATGTCTAGCAATGCTGAATTTTTCAGAGTTGGTATTTGTAATGGTTGGAGTCATGTCATAATAGTTGCAGTGAATGAATATTTTTCACTTCCATAATTCCAGACAGTAGATCATGCACTTCAATGCTTGCATCACCAACTGGGAGAAACTGTCAAATCAATATCTGGTTAATTCTATTTTTTTCTATTTTTCTTTCTGGGTTCATAGCCCCACAGCTGCTCAAATATTCCAACATGTTGTCTAAGTGTCACACTAAAAATGATGAAATTTTGCATATTAAGCATCTTTGGTAAAGTCACCACTTAGCTGTCAAAGAAGTCAACTAAGCACACAGAATACAATGCACAATAACTTTCCACTGGTGCCATATCCCCATAAAGATTTAGATCCCGTTCTATTGCAATTTTCTTTTTCAAAGTTTACCTCATTCACCCGATTTCTGCAAAAGACATGTTCAAAATTAAGTTGAAATCTTCCAAATAAAACCAGATCTACTGTAAATCTAAAGGAACTAAAAAAAAAAAAAAAAAAGGAAAAATGAGGGGGGCAAATACAGGTCAATATAAATGCGAACAAATTTGTGTGTTAAAGTTCCCAAATGAATAAACCACATCAAACTGTAACCCACAATTCTTTTAAAAAAAAACAACCTGATCACATGGTCTTAAACTCATGTTAACCCCTTGACTGCCAGCATGTGTAGTACACATGTTGAGGGTTTTTTTTTTTTTACTGTCAAACGCTGCAGTATGTATCTTGGTCTAGCAGTTTAGTCACATTTCTTTCCATTGTATACTGGTGGTGGGAGTATTCCAGTAAACTTCAGTCACTTAGCTGATCCATTTTACGTCGAGTTATATGACAAATGAGACCTAACGGCAGTGCAATGAGATCCTGTTGACAATTGACTCCCTCCTCACCCCCTTTACCAGTCATGGTCAATGGTCATGAACAAGAGGTTGTCTGATCACAGCTCGTTTTAATGCTCACACATGCAAAGTTGGACTTTCTACCAGTTTTTGTCATGCAGCTTAACCTATTGACAGTGGACTGACAAGTTCATTATATGATGTTTGTCTTGAATAAGCATGTGTGTGTGTGTGTGTGTGTGTGTGTGTGTGTGTGTGTGTGTGTGTGGTGTGTTTGTGGATTACCAATGGTCATACTTTCAGGGGGTGCTTGATCATGATGATGTGAGCATTTTTTCACTTGATGGCTATGCGGAGAGCAGAACACTGGAAATACTTTACGCATTAAGTTTCCTCTCACTTCTGTGGACTGGCTTTGTTTTTGTTGCTGCCTTTGAGTTTGAGCTGTTCTCACAAAAGAAGGGTCAAACAGAAAGGCAGCTCCTGCTCCAGTCTATAGGAATATCTGAACAGTAACAATTCTCTGGCCATCCACAGATTTAGCAAACACCTTTAAATGACTTTTACAAATAATGTACAGTAAGCTTTTTAAAAAAAAATCTATGAAGAAAAAAATCACATTAATTTGAACTGAACTGTACACAGCCATTACTCTCAATTCTAAATTCTTTGCTATGAACAGAAAAAAATCTATTGATCAAACCATAAATTCATAAAGCCAGACAAGAGACCCACCATAACCCCTGACACAATGGAGGCCACCATGTTTCTTCTTTCCCCAGCTCAATGCAGTCACACTTTGGCACAGAGCAGTTATCCAGAAACCCAGACATCTTCGCCTTTTCTTGTCTTCACCTTCAGCACTGCTGTCGTGTGTTGTCCAACCAAAGCTCTGTAAGCACAGCAAACATACACAATGAGAATATTTAACACTGACCAACATCAAAATTATGTCCATTGTGTATACATTATCATGCCAGGACCAGAAAAAAAAAATCATCGATTTTCAGTGATCACAAGTTTCACCAGCTGCACACCTCATGTTGTCTTACCTTTTGCATTATTTTTCTCTTTACAGTTTTCAGTATCAAAGGGTACTAAACCTCCATTGCTATCTGATCTAAAACACTGGACTGTTGCAGACACCACAGGCGGAAGAGAATCATCTGTTTTTGACTTAAGTGACTGCACATTTAAATAGCATACTTTAGTTGTAATATTTCACTTAAAGACAAGGGTGGAGTGTCTATCACTCTATGGGTGTTGAATTTGTCTTTGGTCAGGAAAGTATAAAACCCTTCCACAATGACTGAAAAAAAAACAAACTAAACAACTGCAGTGGCCTTCCCTCATCATGGGAATATGGCAAGGTTGAACATAGTATGCAAAATTATAAATGATCAGGCGGGTGTGAGTAACAGTGAACACTATCTTGGCTCGAACCCTACAGCAAAAAATTTATCCCCACTAGCTGCAACAAATCCAATGCTGTGCAAAATATTGTCACGATTCCTTTCTGCCTACCACATCCAGAGAATGGAATGTACTGTTTGAAGCAGCTGTGGATGCAGGCATCCTTGATTCTTTCAAGTTGTGGGTGGCATAAAAATCGTGTACATGAACATGAAGAAAAAGACAGACAGTGAGGTTAGTTGGAGTAGGTATGTACAGATTGCCCATCCATCCCTTCTGAGCCTTGAATTGGTAATGTCAACTCCATGGTATTCTGAGCTGGTTGGACACTCTGATGTGAAAACTTGACCTGGTAATCAAAAAGGGTTTGTTTCTTTCATCTGCTGCAGGATAGCACATTAAACATTTTCATGAAACTCCAATTCCCTCTTTTTCTTTTTTGCTTTCAACAGTGGAGAGGTGTAAAGATCATGCTGCAAAGCCTGCAATTCTGGATGCTGCTAATTATACTTTATGATGCTGGCATCTGCACACAGTCATACTTTGGAGTGAAGATTTTCGAGGATCACTGATGAAAGTAAAGTGAGAAGCAGTCCTAGAACTGTACCCTATGGGACACTTTATGACATGCACCTGGTCTGATGATTCTCCATCCAGTTCCAATTGCTGTGTTCTACAAGTTTGGAAGGCTCCAATCCAACTGAGTTAAAACAGTTTTGAGTTAATCCAACTGAGTTAAAACAGTTTTGAGTTATGGTCCACGGATACCATTACAATGATAACGATGGAGTCTGTGAAGGGGACGCTTATATATATGGAAAACGATAAAGGCCTTGTAGAAGTCAGCTACCACTAGGTCTGTTATCAAGAAGTTGAAGGCAGCACTACGGAATTTACGATAAATTCGAGCAGCCCAATAGATGTTTGAAGTTAAGGAGCTTACAAGTTAAGACTTTGACTTCACGGCAGTTGAACTTCAGTACTTCTGGTCTTACATTACAAAGAAAAAAAAATCTCACTTGTACTTTCATATATATTCACTGTGATTTAAGCAAAATCCTCACCTGTTTTACGTAGATTTGACTTGCTATGCCTCTGGGCAGAAAGACAAACTGTCGCTGCGGTAATCAATAGCCTTACTTTATTGTCATGTTTATTTTTCTCTGACTGCTGTTAGGCCACATTCACCGGATGTAGAATTCAGTGTGATTGGATTCACATGATGATGACGTCACTAGTCAATGTGTACACATAAATTTGCATAAACCACAAACTTGAAGTTGAACCGATACACAGCTTCAAAATGACCGAAATCGCACCCCCTCCCTCCCCACACCTTTTTTTTCTGTTTCTGTTTTTTCCCAACCCTCCCCTCCCCCCCCCCCCCTTTTTTTTATTTTTATTTTTTTACTCCCAGTTCTTATAGAACAGGGAGTACTTTAGAATGGGAACGAAGAAATGCTGTCCGTGGGTCTGTCTGTCTGTCTGTGTGTCCGTGGTCAAAATGTGTTCCACTCGCTCCAGACAAAACTACTCGGCCGATCTTTCTGAAAATTTGTAGGTATGTTCATTATGGGCCACGGATGATGTCCGATGTTTCAGTTTACCGCTATAGGCTGTAACGGCCTGTAACGGTTTTTCTTCTTTATGGCATATCTCAGAAAGTACTTGGCCGATCTTTGTAAAAATGAGCAGGTACGTTCATTATGGTCACGGATGATGCCCGATGTTTTAGTTTTCCTCGTTATAGCCGTTACAAACGGCTGTAACGGTCTGTAACGGGTTTTCTTCTTTATGGAATATCTCAGAAAGTACTTGGCCGATCTTTCTGAAAATTTGTAGGTATGTTCATTATGGGTCACGAATAATGCCCGATGTTTTAGTTTACCGTTATAACCGTTACTAACGGCTGTAACGGCCTGTAACGGTTTTTCTTCTTTATGGAATAACACAGAAAGTACTTGGCCGACCTTTATGAAAATTAGTAGGTATGTTCATTATGGGTCACAGATGATGCACGATGTTTTAGTTTACCCGTTATATCCGTTACTAACGGCTGTAACGGCCTGTAACGGGTTTTTTCTTTGTGGAATATCTCAGAAAGTACTTGCCCGACCTTTATGAAAATTAGCAGGTATGTTCATTATGGGTCACAGATGATGCCCAATGTTTTAGTTTACACCGTTATAGCCGTTACTAACGGCTGTAACGGCCTGTAACGGGTTTTCTTCTTTATGGAATATCTCAGAAAGTACTTGGCCGATCTTTCTGTAAATTTGTATGTATGTTCATTAATGGTCACGGATGATGCCCGATTAATTTACCCCGTTATAGCCATTACTAACGGCTGTAACGGCCTGTAACGGGTTTTCTTCTTTATGGAAGATCTCAGAAAGTACTTGGCCGATCTTTCTGAAAATTTGTAGGTATGTTCATTATGGGTCACGAATAATGTGCAATGTTTTAGTTTACCGTTATAGCCGTTACTAACGGCTGTAACGGCCTGTAACGGTTTTTCTTCTTTATGGAATATCTCAGAAAGTACTTGGCCGGTCTTTGTGAAAATTAGCAGGTATGTTCATTATGCATCACGGATGATGCCCGATGTTTTAGTTTACCCGTTATAGTCGTTACTAACGGCTGCAACGGCCTGTAACGGTTTTTCTTCTTCATGGAATATGTCGGAAAGTACTTGGCTGATCTTTGTGAAAATTAGCAGGTATGTTCATTATGGGTCACGGATGATGCCCGATGTTTTAGTTTAACGTTATAGCCGTTACTAACGGCTGTAACGGCCTGTAACGGTTTTTCTTCTTTATGGAATATCTCAGAAAGTACTTGGCCGATCTTTGTGGAAATTAGCAGGTATGTTCACTGTGGCTTACGGATGATTCCCGATGTTTTACTTTACCGCTTAGCCGTTACTAACGGCTATATCGGCTCATAATGGTTTTTCTTCTTTATGGAATATCTCAGAAAGTACTTGACCGAACTTTCTGAAAATTTGTAGTATGTTCATTATGGGCGACGGATGATGCCCGACGTTTTAGTTTACCGTTGTACCGTTACTGACGGCTGTAACGGCCATAATAGTTTTTCTTTTTTATGGAATGTCTCAGAAAGTACTTGGCTGATCTTTGTGAAAATTAGCTACGTATGTTCATTATGGGTCACGGATATACCGATGTTTTAGTTTACCGGTTATAGTCGTTATAACGGCTGTAACGGCCTGTAACGGTTTTTCTTCTTTATGGAATACCTCAGAAAGTACGTGGCCGATCTTTGTGAAAATTTGTAGGTATGTTCATTATGGGTCACGAATAATGAGCGATGTTTTAGTTTACCGTTATGGCCGTTATTAACGGCTGTAACGGCTGTAACGGTTTTTCTTCTTTATAGAATATCTCAGAAAGTACTTGGCCGACCTTTCTGAAAATTAGCAGTATCTTCATTATGGGTCACGAATAATGCCGATGATTTAGTTTACCGTTGTAGCCGTTACTAACGGCTGTAACGGTTCTTCTTCTTTATGGAATATCTCAAAATACTTGGCCAATCTTTGTGAAAATTAGCAGGTATGTTCATTATGCGTCACGGATGATGCTGATGCTTTAGTTTACCCATTATAACCGTTACTAACGGCCGTAACGGCCTGTAACGGGTTTTCTTCTTTATGGAAGATCTCAGAAAGTACTTGGCCGATCTTTCTGAAAATTTGTAGGTATGTTCATTATGGGTCACGAATAATGTGCAATGTTTTGGTTTACCGTTAGAGCGTTACTAACGGATGTAACGGCCTGTAACGGTTTTTCTTCTTTATGGAATATCTCAGAAAGTACTTGGCCGATCTTTGTGAAAATTAGTAGGTATGTTCATTATGGGTCACGGATAATGCCCGATGTTTTAGTTTACCCGTTATAGTCGTTACTAACGGCTGCAACGGCCTGTAACGGTTTTTCTTCTTCATGGAATATGTCGGAAAGTACTTGGCTGATCTTTGTGAAAATTAGTAGGTATGTTCATTATGGGTCACGGATGATGCCCGATGTTTTAGTTTAACGTTATAGCCGTTACTAACGGCTATATCGGCTCATAATGGTGTTTCTTCTTTATGGAATATCTCAGAAAGTACTTGGCCGAACATTCTGAAAATTTGTAGGTATGTCCATTATGGGCGACGGATGATGCGCGACGTTTTAGGTTACCGTTGTACCGTTACTGACGGCTGTAACGGCCCATAATAGTTTTTCTTTTTTATGGAATGTCTCAGAAAGTACTTGGCCGATCTTTGTGAAAACTTGTAGGTATGTTCATCATGGGTCACCGATCATGCCCGACGTTTAATTTACCGTTATGGCCGTTACTAACGGCTATAACGACCCAAAGCGGTTTTTGTTTTTTTATGGAATATCTCAGAAAGTAAGTAGCCGATCTTTCTGAAAATGTATAGGTATGTTCATTATGGATCACAGAGATGCCTGATGTTTAAGTTTACCGTTATAGCCGTACCGTCACCAACGGCCCATAATGGTTTTCTTCTTGATGGAAAATCTCAGAAAGTTCTTGGCCAATCTTTCTGAAAATTTGTAAGTATGTTCATTATAGGTCACAGATGATGGCCGATGTTTACCAGAATAGCCATTACTAACGGTTACACCAGCCCAAGACGGTTTTTACTCTTTATGGAATATATCACGCGTATTCAGGATAAACTGGGAGTACGTTTATATGCTTTGCATCTTTTTTAAAAATTTTTTTATACAGTTCCATTCCGTCAAGACAGATATATCATACGTTATACGATGGTCTCTCAAACGATTTTGCCGTTGGCAGGTGTAAAAATTTGCCGAGTGTACTGCATGTAAAAGTATTACAGCCAAAACGTTGAGTTGCTGGTTTTCAACGATGACCAACATTGAACGATAATGAGATTGCACATAAAAAAAGATCTTAACATGCTCGTACCTCCAAACGAATGCTGCCTACGACACCGAATCGCCCAGTAGATATGACCGAGGAGCGAGGAGGGTCCTTGTTTGTTCTGTGTGCTCTGTGTTGTCAAGAGGCCGTTGTTTGTTCTGTGTGCTCTGTGTTGTCAAGAGGCCGTTGTTTGTTCTGTGTGCTCTGTGTTGTCAAGAGGCCGTTGTTTGTTCTGTGTGCTCTGTGTTGTCAAGAGGCCGTTGTTTGTTCTGTGTGCTCTGTGTTTTCATTTCTGCTGGTCGATTCGGTGTCGTAGGCAACATTCGTTTGGAGTTATGGGCCTGTATTTATTTCACCATGGGAGCCAAAGTTACCTACATGTTCATGGTTTGAGATCAGATTTGTTGTTGTTGTTGAAAGAAGGGTAATTTCTCTTTTTCTCCAGACGATCACATTCTCCATATTCCGCCTGTCAGAACAAAATCCTTTGGCTAACCGGCAACTTCTCTCCCTCACCCACCACCCTGGCGCCAACTACCCCTCCGCTCACCACCACCCCTCACTTTTTCCTCTCTTCCCTGTCAGAGTCATTCATACAGTTCAAAACACCCTTCAATTTAACACCGGACATCCAGCTCCACAGCCGTCTGTGAAGCCTCATTTGTTTTCAGACGGCACTTTTTTTTTTCCTTTTAAATTTTCAAATCTCACTCTACCCAATTGAGTGTTCCTGGTCTACATTTTTTTTGCATGTGTGGCAGTCTAATTGTGGCATCTGGGATCGTGCAGTAAAGGAAGAAATGCCTAGTAAGCACCAAGCCAGCCTTTGAAAGCACCGACAGATTGGGCTCTGGACTGATCAAATCATCTGGCAGACTATTCCAGGTAACCTAGCAGAAATGCCAACACAGAGCATGCAGAGCAAACGAGAAAACACATGAACTCAGCAACAACTGGGGAAATGAACGAACATTAATTGATACTGATCCATGACTGTTGTGAGCAGCAATCGTTTGAAGTTATGGGCGTGTAATCATCTCAAAATGGGAGCAAGAGCTACCCGACTTCCTCGTTATTTACTGTTTACTGTCCCAAATAAGATTTTCTCTCATACCAATGAAACCAAGGTTACCTGTATTCGTTTCCGTTCGTTGATTGTTATTGACTGTGTTGGAAAAAAAGGGCTTCAAGAGTAACAAAAGAATGAAAAAATCTGGGAAAGTGGCAAAAATAGCAAACATTGGAGAACTGTGGTCTGCAAAAAAACTACCATGCTGTATATTTTTACAGCAAATTGGAAAGTGAAATTGCACAGTTCTTTCCTAAATTGTAAATCTCTCTCTCTCTCTCTCTCTCTCTCTCTCTCTCTCTCTCTCTCTCTCAGTGGGAGTTCGCAGCAAGATGGCGGATGACAAGCAGTGAGTGGTTGGCGCTCCAGTGCAAATTGAATTAATGAAGCGGTTTGTGCTGTGACAGAGTGTTTACAGAGTTACAGAAAGCAGTGCGTGGTGGTCACAAGGTGTAGGAGATCAGCTATGGTAGATTTGAGTGTCTGGAGAGCCAGAATCGGACTTTTCCGCGGGTCGAGGGGGAAAGGAAGGAAATGCAAGAGAAAAAAAAAAATGGCGGAGGGGTCGACGTGGCGAAGGTGAAGGATGTACTAATCTGGTTTGTGCTGTTGTGGAGATTTGCAATAACGCTTGTGAGTGCCTGCGAGATGACAAAAACGGCCTTCGGCCCTGGAGTCTGCAGCAAAATCGGCGGAATTGCGGAGAATGGCGATTCAGGCACGCTGACGTTACTGACGTCACTGGCAACGACGGAAACAAATGTGACCGTAAAGATGAATGGAGGTGAACACACATACGCATCCCGGTGGCCCAGTAGTAGTATAGTGTGTTTTTTTTCACTCCGGATTTGTTTTCGCAGGGAGCATGGCGGCCCCCGGCCCCAGACTAGCTGAACTGGGAGGGGGCACGATGAGTGGAGGGCGCTGTTGGACTGACAAAGTCAAGATGTGTTCGGACATTCAGTTCCGCAACAGCGTGACTCCCATGGCGATGTTGCTCCTGACGCTCAACCTAGCCTACGTACGTAGACGGCTGCTACTAAGCAACGACGTCGAGGCCAACCCGGGCCCAGATACAAACGCAGGTCAGAACGTGAATATAAATGAGAAAATTGAACAAGAAAACAGAAAGTTAGAACAGAAACTAGAAACGAATTTCGACAGTTTAGATACAAAGATAGACACGAAGATGACACAATTATTCACAGCCATAACAACACTCACAGATTCATTCAAAGCACAGACAGACACTATAAATAAGATTGAACAGAAGCAGACAGTCATGGCCGACACACTGAACAAACTCAGCAAGGACGTAGCAGACACAAAACACGACATACAAGCAAACAAAACGGCGGTTAGACACATAGGGGCAATACAAGACCATATGTCACGAAGGCTGATCACAATGGAAGAAGAGCTGGACAGGATCGAAAGTTATTCTCGGAGGAATAATGTGAAGTTCTTCGGAATAAAGGAGGATATCACGGACAGCAGAAAAGAGAACTGCGAAGAGGTGATCAAAGAAGTACTCGACAAACACATGACGGACGGACCGTGGGTGGACGACGCGACTGAACGTGCACATCGGTTGGGGAAACCCGATCCATCCTCACAGAGACCCAGACCCTTGATTGTGCGCTTTCTCAGGTGGGGGGATGCGGTGAGGGTAATAAGGAACCAAGAGGTGCGAGAGAAGTTGAAGAGAGAAGGAATAAGACTAACACAGGACAGAACAAAAAGGCAAGCGGAACAGTCAAGAGACTTAAGATCACAAGGCAAGTCCGGTTATTTTGTGGGGGGAAAACTATATGTGAGGGAAGAATACAGGCCACGAACGGAATCGAAAGACAGTCAAAAAGGAATCCAAAGACAGTCAACAAGAACAATATGGGCAGTACAGAAGACAAGAGCAACACGGATATGAAAATACCTACAAAAAACAGACGTATATGAACGGCCAAGGGACACAGAGAGAAGAAGGAAGTGAAAGTGACTATGGTGCAAGTGGATTCAGAGGTTATGGTGACTGGATGACGAGAGGACGTGAGGAATGGGAGGAAAGAGAGAGAGAGAGAGAGAGAGAGAGAGAGAGAGAGAGAGAGAGAGAGAGAACCAACGGTGTGAACAATCAAGGGAAAGTAAGCAAAAAAATAAGCAAGAAGGGGAAGAATGGAGGGGAGAGAGAGAGAGAGAGAGAGAGAGAGAGAGAGAGAGAGAGAGAGAGAGAGAGAGAGAGAGAGTGACGAATCAGGTATGGATGATGATAAATGAAAAGAAAAAGGAGAGGAAGGAGAGAAGGAAGACGGGGGAGATGAAAGTGCGGAAGAAAATGAAAGCGAAAGTGACTTCGATGCATTGTTAAGCAGAATAGACGTAGCAGATGAAGAGAGAGAAAGAGGACTAGAGGAGGAACAAGAGGGTATGACAGAGAAACAGTATGAAAGAGGAGTGAGAGAGGAAGAAGAGGGGAGAAAGGAGAGACTAACCAGTGCAAAAGGAAGAGAAAATGCGACAAATAATGAGAGAGATTGTCCCCTACACTTTATACTGTTTGCATAATGTTTTTAGTTGTTCAGCAACTTTTTACCTCTCCACACTTTCGTTTTATTTTATTCTACTACCTTTCGCTGGCTGCTTTGGGGGTGCTGTTGGATTCTTCTTTGAACCCTTGGTGGTGAGAACATCGCAGAATTACGGACTGTGGTGTGTCTCTGTTTGACACCAAGAGCACAGACACAATCAGCCGTGTCTCCCTGATGAGTTCCGATCCAGCGGACGAAAGGCCTAGGAGCAGGCGATACATATAGATCTGCCTTCGAGAGGGATTGCGATGGTTCCCTCATGCAGCTAGTGAAGGGTTTTCATTTTTATAATATACATTTTTTTAAAAATTTCAAATCTTTGCCAAGTCATTAATATAATGATGGAAGAATTGTTAACCTACACTTGTTTTCCCCCACTACTTAATTGTTCAGCAAAATAATGAGAGAGAGAAAGAGGGTGTATCCGGCAAAAGCGAGGCAGGGAAAACACACACGAAAAATACTACGGAGGCAAATGCAGGTCAAAGTTCGGACACAGGTCACGAAAACACCAACAGCATGCGCACACAAGCAATGGTACACACATCGGGGGGTGAGCATGACAAAAGCTCGAACCAACCGGACAGCATTTGGGACATACAGAGGTCAGGGTCACACACGGACACGGCGTGTGCGGCAGGCAAAGAGGTCGAGGCACAGAAAATGACAACACCACGCACGCGACAAGAAGGACACACGAACACAGGGAAAGAACAGGAGGATGCTAGTTCAAAACACAAAGGCACATCGAAGGGAATGGAAGATAGGCATAAGAAAGACGATAAAACACCCACATTAGGCAATAAATCAACAAAAACAAGACAATTCACAATAGAAGAAACCATGCAAGCACAAAGCATAATGGGCTCCGACAACGAAGAAGGGAACAAAACGAACGGTAGAGGTAAAACTAAAACAAAACAACACGGTACAGGAAAACAACAATCAAGACCTCAAACAGGAAATACAAAACTAACAAACAGGGTACACACGTCTATCAGCGAACACACGTTCCCAAACAACAAGAAAGGACAAGAGAGAAGGGTCAGATAAAGAGGATAGCTGTGGGGCAGGCCAGGGTCACACATAACAGAAAAGGAAGGATAATGATACAGGACAGTCTGTGGAGAATGTGAGAAGAGTGAAAGGAAATATACTGTTAAAAAAAAGTTAAGGACCAACATTGAGAATGCACAAAAACTTTTAAAAATTCACAAAAATTCAAAAATTTGTACCGCCTTGTGGTCCAAACAAATTGAACCACACGCACAAATTGATAGTGAATGCGGCAACTGCAATTTTGTGGCACACATTTCTCACGCGCCTTGAAAAACACGTGTCGCGACTTGTCATTTTTGGAACAAATTGGGGTGAATTTCTGATGTGTTTGGGATCCGAGGAGCATGTGCTGAATCAAAATCATGTGAAGCACGAGCTAAATCAGGCTGTAGGTAATAAAGTATGCTCAACCAAATGTCTTTAAAAGCCACTGTACTGGCGAAAAATGCAATGCAACAGCATGCCTCCACATCGAAGACTGAACGAGCTGGATCGAGGAAGAGCAATAGGATAGCTCCAAGAAGGAGTTGCAGTCCGGGAAGTGGCACGGAGACTTGGGGTATCACACTCTGTTGTTATCAGACTCAGACAACGCTTTCAAGACACAGGAAGAGTGCAAGAACGACCACGCTCTGGTCGACCCAGAATAACAACACCATGAGAGGACCAATACATTGAAAGGCAGGCCACACAAGAAAGAACAGCAAGTGCAAACAACATCAGACGTCGCCTTAGAGATGCCACCAACACTGTTGTCAGTGATCAGACTATACGAAACCGCCTACACGCCGCTAACCTCCGTGCTTGACGACCAGCCATAAGACCTCGTTTGACTGATGCCCACAGAGCAGCACGCCGAGTATGGTGCACGCAGCACGTGAGATGTACACATGAACAGTGGGCTAACGTGATGTTTACAGACGAGTCGCGGTTCTGCCTGGATCCCACCGATAGACGGAACAGGGTCTGGAGACGCCGTGGGGAGCGTTTTGCAGAAGCTGTCCTGGAAAGGAACCACTATGGTGGGGGATCTGTTATGATTTGGGGCGGCATAAGCACACGCTACAGAACGGTTCTCTACAATGTGGCAGGGAACTTGAATGGTGTGCGCTACCAAACAGAGATTTTGCAACCCCTGGTGCTGCCAGCCCTTCAACAGCTTGGACCTCAGGCAGTCTTTCAAGACAACAATGCACGGCCCCATCGCACCAGAGCAGTAAACACGTTTCTCCAAGCTGCTGGTGTCAACAGAATGCAGTGGCCCACAAACAGCCGAGACCTGAACCCCATCGAACATCTTTGGGATGAGCTGGGCCGGAGACTGCAGCAGCGTCGTCCTCCTCCTGCTAACCTGGGTCAGCTGTTTGAGTCATTCTGCGCACACTGGTGAACTCCATGCAACAACGCTGCCTTGAATGCCTTGCCAATAACGGGGGACACACACGTTATTAACCATGACATTGAACAAACACTCCTCCTGTGACTTTTTCAAATTTGGGGTTGGGGGTGTTTGTACTGCACTCGATTCCAGTTTGTTGATTCCTCGGACTTGTCATTGTCTTTACACACTTTTCACATATTCAATAAATTCATGTTACACTTGGAGATTGATCACTTCCCAATTTTCTTTTTTATAAATCAGTGAAATGTTGGTCCTTAACTTTTTTGAACAGTATAGTAATGAAAACGAAAACAAGAGTGAGAATGAGAGCACGAGGGAAACAAGAAAGCTATATTTTGGTTGCTGGAATGTCGAAGGTCTACTTGAAAAGTTAACAGATCCAGTCTTCTTAGAATGTATCACGTCGTTCGACGTGTGTAGTCTAAGTGAAACATTTACATTAGAATCATCCGACTTCGAGATAAAATTTCAAGAATTTTTACATTCACACTCTCCAGCGGTAAAATTTACTAAAATGGGCAGACCTTCAGGGGGGATTATCATGTTAGTTAAAAAGGAATTGTCTGAATATGTCCAGCTGATAAACACTGATGTAAAAAAATGTATTATGCATAAAAATAACAAATGTTTTGTTAAAGTGTGAAAAAGATACACTGTTTTTTGGCATTTATGTACATCCAGTGGACAGTCGTTTTTACTCTGATAAAGATTATTCATGTACTCTAGAACTAATAGAACAGTATATACTTATGCAAATAGAACAAGGAAATGACTTTTACTATATCATTGGAGGAGATCTCAATGCTCGTGTAGGAGAATGGGGCTTGAATATCAATGATAACAATGACATTGCCAATGATAACCAAGACGTATATTCACGAAAATCAAAGGACTCATACATTAACGGTTTTGGCAAAAAATTAATGGAACTTTGCATAACATTCAATTTAACCCTTTAAACGGACTTTGTACCGAAAACTTTGATTGTGCATATACATTTTACTCGGAAAGGGGGAACAGTACAATTGACTATTATGTGTGTTCTACTGAATTGATTGAAAATGTAAGAAATTGTACTATTGATGAAAGAATTGAATCTCACCACATGCCTATCACTATGGAACTTCAGAGTACATTGCCAGACCCACAAGTAGATAAACCCAAGAAAAAGACAGCAAAGAAAATTAGATGGGATCCAACAAAACAACAGGAATACATCCAGGCTATTGAAACAGAAAGATCCAAGCAATTACTTGATCAGATCACAGAAGAGATAAACACTGACGTAGATACAAGCATAGAGAAATTTAATACACTACTTAAGGAGGCGGGGAAAAACATGTATACAACTACAGGCGCGGGAAGAAACAATATAACATCAAAAGGTTAGTACGACAAGGAATGTAAAGACAAAAAGAAAGAAGCTAGACATGCACTCAGCAGACTGACACATACGAACAAGAGCAAAAACCTAACTCTATATGAAGAAAGAAGGGAGGCATATAATAACAAAAGAACAATATACCAAGAGACAATTAGAGAAAACAAAAAACAGTATAGAAAACAAACATATGACACACTCATACAAAACCAAAAGGATAGTCAGAAATTTTGGAACATCATAAGAAATACTAAAAGAAGGAAGTCTACACTACCATCAATAACCATCACACAATGGAAGGAACATTTTGAAAGCGTCCTAAATCCTCAAATACCTGAAACACAAAACAATACAGAGAGACTACAATAAAATGTAGAGGAAGATGAAGATGAAATCCAAATACAAGAACTAGATGAAGAAATAACCAACAACGAAGTAAGTCTAGCAATAAAAAAAAAATTGAAAAAGGGCAAATCACCTGGTATAGATGAAATACCACCCGAATTTTTAAAGACAGTTGAGCAAAATATAACTCCATTCCTGACAAAATTATTCAATAAGTTATACCAAGATAGTTATTTCCCCAGTGAATGGACAAAATCTGTCATAGTACCTTTGTTCAAGAAAGGTAACAAACAAAACCCCAGGAAATCACAGAGGAATCTCCCTACTATGCATTATAAGTAAAATATTTACAGCCATAATAAACAGAAGATTATACAACTGGGCAGAGGAAGAAAATAAAATAAGTAGAGAACAAGCAGGATTCAGAAAAAAAATTACTCAACCATAGACCACATTTTCACACTTGTATCAATGATTAGTAACTGCCTATATGGTAGAAGAAGAAGTAAACTATATGTTGCATTTATCGATTATAAAAAAGCGTTTGATACAGTAAACAGAGATGAATTAAGGAAAATATTACAGAAACACAAAATTTCTACTAAAATGCTAAATATGTTGAAAGGTATATATAGAACAGTACAAGCATATGTGAGACATGGGACAGAATTAACAGAATTTTTTGACTGCCCACTTGGAGTGAAACAGGGATGCCTATTATCTCCCTTGATTTTCTCCTTACTAATAGCAGAAGTAGCTGAGAAGGTAACAATGAGAGGAAGACATGAATATCAATTTTTACCAGGAACCGAGGAATTATTCTTATTGCTATTTGCGGATGATATAGCACTATATCACGGACACCAGCTGGACTACAGAACCAAATTAATAACCTGCAAGAAACTTCTGATCACATAGGGTTAACAGTGAATCTGCAAAAAAACAAAAATCATGGTATTTAGAAAAGGAGGATACCTAGGCAAACTGGAAAAATGGTGTTATAAAGGAAAAGAAATTGAAGTTGTTACCAGCTATAAATACCTAGGTAATACATTAACAACTAAACTTTCTGTCAATATCTCATCCTCAGATATGCAGGTTGAGCGAAAGGAAAGATGATAGAGATAATGAAAACAATGTATAGCTTTGGGCATATATACATGAAAATCTATTTCAAACTTTTCGATTCACAGGTTGAGCCATTACTTCTATATGCAGCAGAAGTATGGGGACTAATTAACTATTCAGCAGCAGAAAATGTACATTTACTCGCAAGCAAAAAATACCTAGGGGTAGGAATGAAAACAGTGAACTACTTAGTATATGGAGAGTTAGGTAGATACCCGATATACATAGATAGTACAATAAAGACAATTAGATATTGGCTAAGACTGGTAAAAATGACACCAGACAGCATATGAGAGGGAAAAAACAGAAGTAAACAAACCACAAAATTGGGCTCTAGGAATAAAAAGATGTTTAGACAGTTATGGGTTTTCAGAAGTGTGGAACAATGAGGGGGCAAGAAATGAACACAGGTTCATCAATGAGTTAAAGCAAAGAATGATAGATTGTTTTAAACAAACATGGCATGACAAAATTACAAACAGCGAACGATGTACAACATATTATTCGCTTAAAACCATGCACCAAACAGAAGAATATTTACACGAAATCACTATAGCAAAGTTCAGGAAAGCATTGACAAGAATGAGGCTAGGAATAAATGAACTGCATACTAACAAGAAGTATATAGACAATTTGGTGATCACAACATGCCCCTTCTGTCCAGTGGAAGAAACAGAAATACATTTCCTAACAATCTGTCCAAACTACAGACAATTAAGAGAGAAATACATATCTAAACATTTTAGAAACTTGAATACAATTAGACTAGAAAATTTACTACAAAATGATAACATAGATATCACATGCGATATCGCAATGCATATCTTTTATGCACTCAAAGCCAGAGAAAATCTATTATAAGAAAAAATACCAAGAGGGATGGCAATGTTACCTAAACATATCATAAGATTAGAAAAATGAAATATAATCATGATAGAGACGAGAATGGAAGATGGAACTGGAAGAAGAATGATAGAATTTGTGTAAAAGAATGAGGAAAAAATGATAGACTATCTATGAAGGAGAGACTGGAATAACTGAGAAAGATTGGACAAATGTACATAAGTGAAATATCTGAAAAAGGATGACGTTCTTGCATATGCATATATGCTTTATACAAGTGCATGACGACGGGAAGGTGGGATCATGATAACAGAAGGATGGAAGTAATGTAGAGATGTATGTTGGATGAATATGTGTAACATGTGTATATGTATAAGTAGGCATGGATTAGAAGATAGGAAAGCACAGACCAATGTATATACAATAATAGAAATAGGCACTTAAAGATAGTAAAATAATAAAGTACATATATGCATGAGCATAACAAAGAATAAGCCAAAACCGAAACTAGGTTATTATGTACAGAATGAAGCAAAGGTCGTGGTCGGCCTTACGCTGAATGTGGCATGCCCTCCGTGCGAAAGCAAGAGAGCGTTCCGCATGCAGCCTAGGGAGACCCAGAACATGGAAAACATAAAACAAATAATCACAAGAAGGTCTATGTTTTCGCTGTGTTTATATGCGTCTCGGTAATCTTGCCCAATACCGGATGTTTGACATGTGCTGACAGATACAAGATGTTGGCATGCAGGTTACATGTTCAGGGCTTTGGGTGCGAGCAAAGATAGTTCGCCCTCCCTAGGGCGTACAGTCTTTGGTGCGAGGTGTGTGTCCGGCCTGCCCCCCCCCCCCCCCCCCCCCGGCTCGCGGTCTCTCCCCCCTCCTCCTCCCCTCTCTTGCGCTCCCCTTGTGGTGGGGGGAGGGGGGGGGGCGGGGCGGGGCGCGCGGGGCGGGCGGGCCGGACAGCAACAAAAGACGTCGGAGCACAGCTGCCGGCTGGCACGCCCCGTGCGGCTCGCGGTCTCCCCCACCCCCCACCTCCGTGCGGCTCGCGGTCTCCCCCCCCCCCCCCCCCTCTCTTGCGCTCCCCGCTGTGGTGGTGGTGGTGGGGGGGGGGGGGGAGGGCGGGCCGGACAGTAACAAGAGACGTCGGAGCACAGCTGCCGTGCGGCTTGCGGTCTCCCCTCCCCCCCCCCCCCCCCCTGCGGCTCGCGGTATCCGCCCCCCCTCCCCTCTCTTGCGCTCCCGCTGTGATTGGGGGGGGGGGGGGGGGGGGGGGCCCCGGACAAGCAACAAGAGACGTCGGCGTCGTAGCACAGCTGGCATGTGGACGAGTATCCAGTGTATTGTGCCTTTAAGAATAGCCCAGCCTGTAGCCATACAACCACTGACGAGTATCCAGTGTATTGTGCCTTTAAGAATAGCCCAGCCTGTAGCCATACCACCACTGACGAGTATCCAGTGTATTGTGCCTTTAAGAATAGCCCAGCCTGTAGCCATACAACCACTTGACGAGTATCCAGTGTATTGTGCTTTAAGAATAGCCAGCCTGTAGCCATACAACACTGACGAGTATCAGTGTATTGTGCCTTTAAGATAGCCCAGCTATAGCCATACAACCAGTTAGGAAAGGTATATTAATAGAGGAAATGTTACAGGCCTGTTCTTAATTTTACCTGGGTGACTAGTATTACAAAGGTTCGAGGATATATATGTTAGTATACAATAGTGTCGCCTATCAACCTTAGGAAATATTGTCTTGATTAACTAGTATGTTTTGTGAATATCTGTAATATGTATTACTGACGTAAATTCTAGGGATGGTTTTTCGGTATGTTCCTGATTGCAATGAAGTCACTACATTATTCAACCCTACCCTAACCCCATCCTAACCCTAACCCTAAACCTAACTCGAGTTTTGGAAAAAAACGATCCTGAAAACAAGGCCTTCATAGCGAGAGAATCGGGAATCCCCAATTCTGAGGCTGGCGTCTCCTTACTGAGACTAAATTTATGCAAGCGAACGAGAACTATGTTTCATTTCATTTCATACTGTTTTCTTTGGAAAAAATCGAAAATTCGACGCTGTGAACTCTTTGTGTACAGACCTTTGGCCTCACAATAAATGGCGCGGCGTTAAACGCGCGTCAAGAGTCAAGAGTCTCTCTCTCTCTCTCTCAGTGAAATTAAAAAGAGTTCTTGTGAACTATATATTCAAGCCTTCTAAATGGAAGAAACGTCAAACGGATATTATAATCTGAAGTTAAAACGTCGGAAATATTACTGAGACAAATAAAAAGTCAGCAGCATGAAAACTGTTTAATTCCTATTTTTGACTTATTTTGATATCTTATATTATCCCAGGCTCTTAGGAAAGTTTGACAGGGGTCTGGGCAAATAATTGCTTGAGCCCCGACTCTTCCTTGTAATAATTAATGAAGCTTTTACCCCAATTTCTAGAAATGAAACTTGATTCTTGATGAAACTTGATTCTCGGGAGCCGGAATAGCTCAGTTGGTAGAGCGCCTGCCTCGTAATCTTGGTGATCCTGGGGTTGCGGGTTCGAATCTCCGCCGGGGCGTTTCGGTACAGGGGGATTTTTTCCCTCGGAGTTAACATTAGTTCTGACTCCATTTCCCATATAGTCCTTCGAATGAGACTATAAACCGAGGTTCCGTGTGTGAACGCACGCATAATATCTTGCACACACGTAAAATCAAATCACCAACTTTCGGAAGAGTAGGCCAGTTTGGCCGTTGGTATGGATGACACGTTACACATAGCATGCACCCTGCGTAAGAAATGGAAAGAATGAAGGAAGTAAAGAAACTGAGTGAACGATATTGAACGATATTGACTGGATGACACGGGAAACGACTGAATGAAGCGCCAGCTGGCAGCTCTTCAGTCGGCACTACCCAGGTAGGCAGCCCGTTGTGTAAGCGAGTGTTGATTGTAAAGCGCTTAGAGCTTGGTCTCTAGCCGAGAATAGGCGCTTTATAAGTATTCATTATTATTATGAGTGTAAACAAGTGGTTCTTTCTGTTAGGCTTGATTTCGTTGAATTAAACCCACGACACGCACTTTGTTTAATTGTAGGCTACATGTATTCAAATCGCGAGCGGCATGTCGGGAACGATAACCTAACAAAGGCGGAGTCGAACAACTTGTTTTGTTCATATTGCAGAATTATTCATAAAGGTAGTCTACTATCTCATACGCTGACATGGGTAAGTAAAAGCATGGTGTATCGGTGCATTCACAATATATATATATTATATATATATATATATAACAAAATAATAAATTACAAGGATAAGTCACCGAGCACCATTCCAGCAACTTACAGAGCAGCTTGGTGTTGCAACGACTGCAAGAAATATTCAATTATAAACAAAGCTTGCTCTTAAGTCGTAGACTGAAGAAATATGGGGAAACAAGCATTCATATCAGAAGTGGTAGATAATTATCCTAACTAACAGTATGTGCTTGAGTGGGTGAATGGGGAATAATAAATGCTTCTCAAAATGAGCCTTCAACAAGCTTACAGTCTCCAAGGGGGAGACAATCTCCAAATGGGAGGAAACTCACTAACATATAACTCCTGGTCAGATACCGGTATTTCGAGACCTGATTGTTTCTCCTCAGTGACCGCGGAAAGTGCTAACTTGACTCCTCTACCTTTTCGGATTTAAGCAGAATGCTATCCCAGAAAAAGGCTGGTGTGCAATACCGTAGTATGTTTGTTGAGTTTTCAAAAAAACAACCAATAAATTCCAAGGATAAGTACCGAGCACCATTCCAGCAACTTACAGAGCAGCTTGGTGATGCAATGACTGTAAGAAATATTCAATTATTAACAAACTTGCTCTTATGTCTTCCCCTTATTTCTTCAGTGTAAAACATAAGAGCAAGTTTTGTTAATAATTGAATATTTCTTGCAGTCATTCATCACCAAGCTGCTCTGTAAGTTGCTGGAATGGTGCTCGGTTAGTTATCCTTGGAATTTATTATTTTGTTGTAATTCAGTCCCTTGCAGATTCATTCCAAGAACTGGCTCCCAGCACTTGTGTCTATGACGTTTTGTTTTTATATTTTTGACTTTTCACAAGATAATGTAGCCTGTTCTGTTTCAACATTTTGTTTTTTGCTTCTTAGGTGGCACCTTTGGTTGGTTTTTTGAAAACTCAACAAACATATTCAAGCATAATTATGTTTTAGATCAAATTTATTTTGATTTTACTTCATTCACAATGATTTTATGTGACGATTTCTATTACTATCATTTTATTTTGCCGATACTTACCAGTGTAGTTCGTATGTATGTGTGTGGAGGAGAGGCGAGTTAGAGTGATTGGTTGTACGGGAAGGGTGTGCTTGTGTGTGTGTGCGCGCGCGTGTGTGTGTGTGTGTGTGTGTGTGTGTTCGTGCGGGGAGCAAGAGGGAGGGGGGCGAGGGACTGCGCATGTGTGTGTGTGCGTGTGTGTGTGTGAGATCGTGGGCGGAAGGGGGGCGAGGGACTGTGTGTGTATGCGTGCGCACATATTCATGCGCATCCTTTTGATCCAGTTTGTTTTGATTTGACCTGAATTCAAAAGGATTTTATCTAATAATTCTTTTATCTGCCATTTCAGTTCATGAACTTTGTTCAAAAGTAGGCCAATACTTAGCGCAGTTTGTGCGTGTGTAAGTGTGTGGAGGGGAGGGGAGTGGGAATGGGCGGTGGGAAGGGAATGGTGTGCATGAGCGCGCGCGAGAGTGTGTGTACGGTGATCGCGCCACGATTTTTCAAAGCTGTCCCAACACTGACAACCCAGAACTGTCACCAACTAACGCGATCCCAGAGATATCCAAACCAGTGACAACATCTGAGAACAGGCAGTCGGTCAGTAAGGTACCAGAATGTTCAACAAATTGGTCGACAGCCTTGACTAGGAGCAGATGGAACTCAAGAAGACATTGAAACGGGGCTCCAGGAGAGGCATTCATTTCGTCTACATCAATTCAAGTTAACGGGAGACTGGAAAAGTGTTCTTTTTCCACACTGACATGAGTCTAGTTCTGCTCGTTTGTTGAAAATGAAAATGAATGTTTTGGTTGTTTTTCCCAGTGGCGGCCGGCTCATATTTAGAAGCATGAAAGATTTAATGATGGTTTACTGCAATGATGTCTTCTTAGAGAAAGAAAAGGGGCGAATTTAAACCAGTGTTTGGATCATCAGAATATGATGTAGGCTTCATGTAACATTATGTCACATTAAGCCTACGTCATACTCTTCTGGTACAATGTAAAGCGATGGATCCTCTCTCTCTCTCTCTCTCTCTCTCTCTCTCTCTCTCTCTCTCTCTCTCTCTCTCTCTCTCTCTCTAGCTCTACTTTCCTCCCCAATCATAAATAATCAAATGAAGGAACATCATTAAACATAAGCGCTCGGTGTGTGTGTGTGTGTGTGTGTGTGTGTGTGTGTGTGTGTGTGTGTGTGTGTGTGTGTGGAGCGCGTGCGCGCGCGCCCGCGCACGTGTGTGTGAGAACTGTATGTCAGTCTGTTAAGAAATGGTCACATGATGTTCGTAAGCAAAATATATTTCTGTTTAATGTCTTGCAGAAAAGGCAGGTTTTATTGAAAGCTTGTGAGAAAGTTAGAGAGAAAGTGGACAGTTGCGCAATGCGAAGAAATGTATTGATTTCTACAGGGATGAATTAATCAGTATATACCTAGAACATTGTGGTCAGCAGATACAGTCTTGTTCTCTCTCTCTCTCTCTCTGTTTGTGTGTGTGCGTGCGTGCGTGCGTGTGTGCGTGCGTGCGTGCGTGCGTGGTGCGTGTGTGTGTGTGTGTGTGTGTGTGTGTGTGTGTGTGTGTGTCTGTCTGTCTGTCTGTCTGCCTGCCTGCCTGTCTGTCTGCCTGCCTGTCTGTCTATCTGTCTCTCCCCCTGTGTCTCTGTCTCTGTCTGTCTGTCTCTCAGGTTTCTGTCTGTCTGTCTGTCTGTCTCAGGTTTCTGTCTGTCTGTCTGTCTGTCTCTCAGGTTTCTGTCTGTCTGTCTGTCTCTCAGGCTTCACCACTCTCTTCTCTCGTAAGAAAAAAACCACAGGAAGTTGTGCATGTGCTCGTGCCTGTGTGTGTGTGTGTGTGTGTGTGTGTGTGTGTGTGTGTGTGTGTGTGTGTGTGTGTGTGTGTGCGTGCATTAAACAAAGTGCTCTAATTCAATGTAACAAGCAATCACAAACGACGAATTTGTGATTTTTTTCTACTCCGAACTCGATACCTTATGTGCTATTTGTATATTCATTTCCATAAAACTGTATGTATGAAATGATCATTCAGTTATTATGAATGTTCACTTATCTCCTTCACGAACGACACTGGCCATAACACACACACACACACACACACACACACACACACACACACACACACACACACACACACACACACACCACACACACGCACACACACAGACACACACAACACACACACATAAACACACACACACACACACTCACTCAGTCACTCACTCAGTCACTCATTCAGTCTCTCACACGCACACGCACACGCACACGCACACACACACACACACACACACACACACACACACACACACACACACACACACACACACGTGCGCGCACAAACGAATACACGTACATGCACAAAAATGCATGTGCATGCGCACAGACATCCATGAGCACACATGCAGTCAGAGTCGTCGTTAAAAACCTAGCCCCACCCTCCCACTCAGACTGTGAACACATCCCCCAACAACAGTCCCCATCAGACTGTGAACACATCCCCCAACAACAGTCCCCATCACATTGTTAACACATCCCCCAACAAGAATCCCTATCAGACTGTTAACACATCCCCAACAACAGACCCAATCACACTGTTAACACATCCCCCAACAGCAGTCCCCATCACACTGTTAACACATCCCCCCAACAACAGTCCCCATCAGACTGTTAACACATCACCCAACAACAATCCTCACCAGACTGTTAACACATTCCCAAAAACAATCCCCTCAGACTGTTAACACACCCCCAGCAACAATCCTCATCACACCGTTAACATCCCCGAACAACAATCCCCATCACACTGTTAACACATCCCCCAACAACAAATCATCATCAGACTGTTAATACCCCCCCCCACAACAATAATCCTCATCACACTGTTAACATCCCCAACAACAATCCCCGTCAGAATGTTAACACGTCCCCCAACAACAATCCCCATCACATTGTTAACACATCCCCCAACAACAATCCCCGTCAGACTGTTAACACATCCCCAACAAAATCCTCATCACACTGTTAACATCCCCCAACAACAGTACTCATCAGATGTTAACACATACCCCAACAACAGTCCCCATCACATTGTTAACACACACCCCAACAACTCCACTTCAGACTGTTAACATATCCCCCAACAACAGTCCCCTCAGATGTTAACACATACCCCAACAACAATCCCCATCACACTGTTAATATATCCCCCAACAACAGATCGCATCAGATGTTAACACATCCCCCAACAACAGTCCCCATCACACTGTTAACACATCCCCCAACAACAGTACCCATCACACTGTTAACACCCTCCCCCTACAACAGTCCCCATCGCATGCTAACACATCCCCAACAACAGTTCCCTCAGACTGTTAACACATCCACCAGCAATAATCCCCATCACACTGTTAACACATCCCCAACAACATCCCCATCACACTGTTAACACATCCCCAACAACAATCCCCATCATACTGTTAACACATCCACCAACAACAGTCCCCATCACACTGTTAAACATCCCAACAACAATTCCCATCACACTGTTAACACACTCCACCAACAAACAGTCCCCATCACACTATTAACACATCCCCACAACAATCCCCATCACACTGTTAACACATCCCTAACAAAATCCCATCACACTGTAACACATCCCAACAACAATCCCCATCACACTGTTAACACATCCACCAACAACAATCCCACATCACACTTTAACACATCCCCTAAAAATCCCCATCACACTGTTAACACATCAGCAACAACAGTCCCCATCACACTGTCGACACATCCACAACAAAATCCACAACAGTCCCCATCACACTTGCACAACCACAACAACAGTCCCCATCACACTTCACACATCCACCAACAGTCCCCATCACACTGTCAACACATCCACCAACAGTCCCCATCACACTGTCAACACATCCACCAACAGTCCCATCACACTGTCAACACATCCACCAACAGTCCCCATCACGCTGTCAACACAATCCACCAACAGTCCCCATCACCTGTCAACACATCCACCAACAGTCCCCATCACACTGTCAACACATCCACCAACAGTCCCCATCACGCTGTCAACACATCCACCAACAGTCCCCATCACGCTGTCAAACACATCCACCAACAGTCCCATCACACTGTCAACACATCCACCAACAGTCCCCATCACCTGTCAACACATCCACCAACAGTCCCATCACGCTGTCAACACATCCACCAACAGTCCCCATCACGCTGTCAACACATCCACCAACAGTCCCCAT
Source organism: Conus canariensis (assembly GCA_033310375.1). Lineage (NCBI taxonomy): Eukaryota > Metazoa > Mollusca > Gastropoda > Neogastropoda > Conidae > Conus > Conus canariensis. Next base: position 69,233,997 of record CM065727.1, read on the forward strand.
CACGCTGTCAACACATCCACCAACAGTCCCCATCACGCTGTCAACACATCCACCAACAGTCCCCATCACGACTGTCAACACATCCACCAACAGTCCCATCACACTGTCAACACATCCACCAACAGTCCCCATCACACTGTCAACACATCACCAACAGTCCCCATCACACTGTCAACACATCCACCAACAGTCCCATCACGCTGTCAACACATCCACCAACAGTCCCCATCACGCTGTCAACACATCCACCAACAGTCCCATCACGCTGTCAACACATCCACCAACAGTCCCCATCACGCTGTCAACATCCACCAACAGTCCCATCACCTGTCAACACATCCACAACAGTCCCCATCACCTGTCACACTCACCACAGTCCCCATCACACTGTAACACATCCACAACACCCATCACGCTGTCAACACATCCACCAACAGCCCCATCACGCTGTCAACACATCCACCAACAGTCCACACACGCTGTCAACACATCCACCAACAGTCCCCATCACACTGTCAAACACATCCACCAACAGTCCCCATCACGCTGTCAACACATCCACCAACAGTCCCCATCACGCTGTCAACACATCCACCAACAGTCCCCATCACCTGTCAACATCACACAGTCCCATACATGTCACACACCAACGCATACGCTGTCAACACATCCACCAACAGTCCCCATCACACTGTCAACACATCCACCAACAGTCCCATCACACTGTCAACACATCCACCAACAGTCCCCATCACGCTGTCAACACATCCACCAACAGTCCCATCATTACAAATTAAACAAAATGGTTACAAACACTGGTTTGACAGATCTTTGGAGAGTGTTTCATGAGGAAGAAAAGGAGTATACTTGGTGCAGGCAAAATCCGTTTATTGCACGGAGGCTTGATTTTTGCTTTGCCAGCCAAGAACTGGCTGATAAGTGTGTTTCATGTGACATTATGTCTGTCGCCAATACGGATCATAGAGCAATAATTACTGAAATAAATGAAAATGAATTCGTCAGAGGGCCTGGCTACTGGCGTTTTAATAACAGTTATCTGAAAGATGCCGTTTTCGTTGGCAGAATGAATGTTGTATTAAAAAAATGGATAGGTGAAAGTAAAGAAATGTTTGAGAAAACAGGGGATCAATGGGACTGGTGTAAATCAAAGATAAAACATTTTTGTTTAGAGTATGGCAAATTTAGAGCACAAAACAAACGGAATGACCTTTTAGATTTGAAAAGTAAACTCCAGAAGATGGATCAACTATGTGCAAATGATCCTGATTATGAACAAAACCAAAAAGAAGTTATGGAAATAAAGAAAAAACTTGAAATATTATCACTTGAAAAAGCTAGGGGAGCCCAAACAAGGGCAAGAACAAAGTGGGTAGAAGAAGGAGAAAAAAATACAAAATATTTCTTAGGCTTGGAAAAGGTTCGTGGTAACCAAAATGCAATGACACAAGTGCAAAAGGATAATGGTGAAATAATTACAAATCAATCGGAAGTCTTGAAAGAGATTAAAGATTTCTACTCAGCGTTATATTCTAAATCGCCAGAGGAAGAGGGGAATATGAAAGGAAAACTGAAAGATTTTATTCAAAATGAACCATTTACAAAATTAGAAGAAGAGTCTTTCACATGTGAAGGTCTAATGAGTGTACAAGAGACAAGTCTAGCTTTAAAGCATATACAAAACGGATCAGCACCAGGTAGTGATGGTCTTACAACTGAATTTATGAAGTTTTTCTGGATAACTATAAGCGATGTTGTAACTGAATCATTCAACGAATCTTTCAGAGAGGGTGAAATGTCATACAGTCAGAAACAAGGCATTATTATACTTCTTCACAAGAGCCTTGACCTTCCAAGAGACAAAGTAAATAATTGGAGACCAATTACACTAACTAATACAGATTATAAAATACTAGCAAAGGCATTGGCGTTGAGACTGAATAAAGTTATTGATAAATTAATTAGCCATGATCAAGTAGGTTATCTGAAGGGACGAAATATTTCGACAGTAATACGAACTATAGATGATGTCATCAACTATCTAAAGGTAACGAAAAAGTGCGGATATCTATTAGCACTAGATTATCAAAAAGCGTTTGACTCTGTTTATAAAGAATTCATGTTGCAAACTTTCGATATATTTGGGTTTGGGAACCAGTTCAAAAATGGGTAAGTGTGATTACAACGAACACCGTCAGCAGCATAAATCATGGTGGCTGGATCTCGGAATCTTTCCCTGTGAAGTGTGGCATCAGGCAGGGCTGTCCTTTTTCACCTCTGGCTTTCATTTTAGGTGTTGAATTACTCGCAATAAAGATTCGGAACAGTAATATATCAGGAATTGATCTTCCCACTTTCAATAATGAATTGGTAAAGCTTAAAATAAAACAGCTAGCAGACGACACAACTTTGTTTCTAAATAACAGAGATGACATGATAAAAGCACATGACATAATAAATGATTTCTCTGTTTTTTCTGGTCTCAAATTAAATGTGCAGAAAACAAAAGCAATGAGATTAGGGATGCAGAGGTATGAATACAATATGCCATTTATGTTAACTGAACAAATTAAAATACTAGGGATTTACTTTAAAAATAACCAAGCAGCAATAAACATAGAAGAAAATTGGTTAAAACGAATTGTAACAATGAATAAATTGATTAGAACATGGAGTAAGAGAGATTTAGGAATTTATGGGAAAATAGTTATAATAAAGTGTTTTTTGTTGAGTCAGTTTGTGTTTGTAATGCAGTCAATAGGTCTGCCAAAGCACGTTTTGACCACAATTAACAGAACCCTATATAAATTCTTATGGCAGAAGAAGAATTCAAACAAAAAAGCGTTTGAAAAGATAAAAGAAAAATAATGGAAGCAGATATTAGTCAAGGAGGAGTCAAGATGGTAAACCTTTTTAAGATGCAAGATAGTTTCTATCTACAGTGGGTAGGAAGATTATTTACAGCCACAAACGATAACTGGAGCTATATCCCCAAATGGCATTTGGATAAACTAACAAGTAACATGGGTGCCTTTGATATAAACTGTACATCGAGAATGCTGTCCCCCCATTGTCAGATCAGTAACCCATTTTGGCAAGAAGTTCTACACACACATTTAGATAACAAAACAATAACCAAACAAACTGATGTATCACGACAAAACTTTCACAAACAGCTGCTGTGGAACAATTCGCTTATAAAATATAAATGTCGCACTCTATTCTTTCCTTCCTGGAAAAGAATAGGAATTGAAAGAGTAAAGGATATTATTAAAGAAAATGAAAATAGAATGCTGAGTTCCGAAGAAATTCTGGAAAAAGTAGTACGAAACAGAGGAAATGTTCTTTTTGAATATAATGCTTTAATGAACTCAATACCTGCATCCTGGAAAAACTGGATACGTGAAAATCCTTGCCAAGAAGGGATACAGAATTACTTTGATTACAGGGTTTACTGTGTAAAGCCAAAACATATCAGGAAAATATTAACCGATAAAGGAAATACAACTGAAGACTTAAAGACGTGTGCTCATGGGTTTTGGCTTAGAAATCTGAACTTTGAAATAGACAAGGATTCATGGCTAATGGCACATGCTGCTACGAAAGAAACCAGATTAAGAGAGCTGCAGTGGAAAATTGTTCATAATATATACCCAACAAATATTTTGTTACATAAAATGAAATTGGCAGAGGATAGTAACTGTTCCGTTTGCAGAACTGAAGTAGATTACATAGAGCACTTCTTTTACAAATGTCCCCCTGTGAAAGCATTTTGGAAGAAAATGGAAAGTTATGTTCATGGTCAGACAGGTATCCGCATAAATTTAGATCTTTTTGACATTCTGTTTGGAGTCAAGATAACTACCTGTGGAAACGATATCAATAATCAAAATATAATAAACCACATGATCTTAATCGGGAAAATGTGTGTTAGTATACAAAAGAAAACAAACGCAAATACACCATTACATATACTATTTGAACAACACGTGCAGTTTAGAGTATTGAAAACCAGATGACATCTTCGACATAACTAGAAGTCGGTACAAATATATTATATTAGACGGATATTAAATATTTAAAAACTGTAGACACAAAAAAA
>CM065727.1:69243116-69258116 GCA_033310375.1 Conus canariensis
ACATGCGCGCACATATAACATTCTCGCTCGCTCTTTGTCTCTGTCTGTCTGTCTGTCTGTCTGTCTGTCTGTCTGTCTGTCTGTCTCTCTGTCGGTCCGTTCCTCCCTCCCCTCCTCCCTCTCTCTCTCTCTCTCTCTCTCTCTCTCTCTCTCTCTCTCTCTCTCTCTCTCCTCTCTCTTTATACCCCCATTCTCTCTGCATGTGTATAATCGAAAGAACATCTGTTGTGGGATTAACGACCGTTATTGAATTAAGTGATTTGCATCGTGTACATTGAATAACACAGAAAGAGTAGTGACGAAAAGAATATGAGAGAGCCCCGTGCTTCACAAGAGCTGCATGGCCAGCATATGGTAACTTAATATGAAATCAACCATGCAGGGTTTACGGGGGCTATCACAAATATGTCTGAGGGACAGGGAGATAGGCAAGGAACATCATATTTGGTAGGTGGGGAGAGAGAGGCAAAAGAAATGTTATGGTTTGGGACACGGACAAGAGCAACAAAAATGTTACTTTGGGGGCAAAGGAAAAGAGGCAAATAAGATTTTTTGAAAAACGTTTCAAATACAAGGAAATAAGCAAGAAAAATGTTATCATCACTGGGACACAAAGAGAGGGGCAACTGAAATGTTTTATTTGTCAGACAAGGAAAGGGCAACAAAAGTGCTATGTTTGGGGCACAGACAAGAGGGGGGGGGGGGGGGGGAATGTTATAATTATTTGGGGCACAGAGACACGCAATGGAAATGTTATATTTGGGGCATAAAGAGAGGCGTTACAGGCCATGGGCCCACCAAGTTGTCGGTATCATCTGGGTGGGCAAAGGATGAGTGGTGGCAATTAATTGGTACCACCCCAGGAATGAAGAAAATAGGTGATAACCATTTCAGACGAGTAGCTCATTGTCTTTTTTTCAGGGTACCCTGTTTTGGCACTTATCGCTATATTAAAAGTACTGGAATCGGCCATTATCGTACCATTTTGTCTTTTATTTCTGAAAAAGTGTAACAAAATGCATGACATATTAATTCTATTAGTGCATTGAATCAGTAAATAAACTCCTAATTGTAACTGTATATTTATTTTAATATCTGGTTATATCTTTCTGGTGACGCTGCATGCAGAAAATGAACGATGGCAGGTGAAGGCGGCTCTGGGACACAACCATTGAGACGACCACGTTTGGGCTGCATCATCCACTGCACTAATGATGAAACAGACAAGCTAACCTCACCAGAGAATGTGGACTCGTGGAAAACTTTACTCGCTGCAGCTAAGATTCGAAACCATGGACCAATTTTGGAAATAGCAAAAACCTGGACTGAGCCTCCATGAAGATGAAATCCCACAAATCCAATACCATCGGAGGTGCCGCAGCATCTTTACCATGAAGAAACTTCTTGAGAAACTTCAAGCATCCAAAGAAAAAGATGTAGAGGCTACAGACAACGAAGAGGCCACAAAGAGGCCAGCCAGGCAAGGGCCAAGTTCCTGTAGAACATTTGCACCAGTGTGCATTTTCTGTCAGAAAGAGAACAAGTACTGTAAAGGGCAGAGAACAAGAGAGCCTCTTGTGCAGTGCAGGGAACTTCAAGCTGATGATAAAGGTCAGGGAGACAGCTACAATGAAAGTGGACGGCAGAGTCATGGCCATTCTCAGCAGAGGCATTGTAGCTGCTGAAGGTCAATACCATAGGTCGTGCTATGGAGCATACACCAGACAAGTGGACATCTGTGATGTCAGAGACAAGAGCAAAGTTGGTGATGATGTTCAGTATGAAGATGCTGTGAATCGGTCTTACAGTGAACTCTTCCTCTTGATCAGGAATGACCTATTTGCCGACCCTCGTGTGACAACTATGGCTAAACTCTCTGGTAGGCTATTCACATCAATGAATTCATATGGCGTGGAACATGTTAAGGATTCAACCAAGAAAAACATCCGACGAAAGCTAGAAAGTGAGTGTGGAAAATCCTTACATATCTTTCCTGATGCAAAAGGAAAGCTCCTTCTATGCCCTGACAACTTGACGGTGTGTGAACTTGCCAAAGAAAACCAGTCCTTAAAAACTGAGCTGCATGGTCTTCAAGTTAGAACAGAAGACACTGTGGCCAAAGGAGCCTTGCAGGTGAGAACAGACATCAACAACAAAGAAACTCCCACAGTGTGGCCACCACCAGTTGATAGGGAGACAGAGGATGCTATGATCCCAGAGTCTGTCAGGCTCTTTCTCTGCTACCTGCTGACAGGGACTGGAGACCACACCCATGCACCCGAGAGAGTCAAGCGGCTCGTTCGTTCATTTGCTCAAGACTTGGTCTATGCTGTGACTGGAGGTAGATTAAAGCCCCCCAAACACATCTTTCTGCCGTTTGCTGTCAAGCCACTGACTGGTAATGTGAAGCTGATTCAGATTCTGAACAGATTGGGCCATGGCATTGCCTACTCACAGATGGAAGAAGTGGACACTACTTTGTGTCTACAGAAGGTATCCTTGTCAAAAGGTGACGTAGTTCTCCCAGCAAACATTTATCCAGGGACATTCACAACCTTATCCTGGGACAACATCGACCGCCTGGAAGAGACAGACAGTGGTGGGGGACATCTCACAGAGGATTGCTGTGCAAGCAAAGTCAGCTGAGCCTCTGCCAACTAAAGACTTGCTGTCAGTGGAGAAAACAAAGAAAAGAAGCATTGATGCACCAGTGCCACTGCTGGCAACATACAATGCTGGGGGAAGAGTTGAGCCATAACAGAGCAAGACAGCAGAAGCTGAGACAGCAGAAGCAACCCAGTCAGCCAGGGAAAAAAACGTGTGGATCATGGCACGTGTGTCAGTTTAAGAAGACCAATTTGTTTGTGGCTGGACAGCTTCAACATTCTGACCGACTTGGCAGGATAGTCAATCAAGACAACATTGGCTACCTGCCTACCATCAACGCTCCAGTAACTCAGTTGTCAACGGTACATGACGTTCTCTACCAGTCACTCTCCATCATGCAGTCCTTGGATCTGTCAACGATAGTCTGCGTATCTGACCAGGCTTTGTACGCAAAAGCTGTAGATATCACCTGGAAACACCCTGACAAATTTCAGGACACAATCATCCTGACACTTGGAGTGTTCCACACAATCTGCGCACTGCTGCCCACCATTGGAAAACGTTTCCAAGATGCTGGACTGAGGGATCTCTGTGTTGAGTCTGGCCTGATAGCAGAAGGTTCTGTGGCTGGTGTGATGGATGGCAGAAGGTACAACCGCGCAGTGCGCCTTCACGAGCTGGTGTACGAGGCTCTCCTCCGACTGGCATGGAAAGGCTTCCTCACCTGGATGGAAAGGCTTCCTCACACCTGGATGAAGCACTTGAGATCACAAATGATCTCTGCAAAGATGAGGCTTCCCTGAACCAAGTGCTCAAGAACAAGGCTTGTGCTCGCATCATGGCCCTGTTTGACATCTACCTGCAGTTTATCAGAAATGGTAATGATGGTCTCTCAGCCTTCTGGATGTCCTATTTGGACATGGCGGAGATTCTCCTGGGCCTGATCCGGGCTTCACGTAAGGGGGACTAGCAACGTACGTCACATGCGAGGAAACCTGCTTCCAATTGACAGACGATGCCTGTGTGGAGGTCCCAGAGCTGTTATCAACTCAAGAAGAAGCCAAAACGCACCTGCTGCTCCATGCCTTGCATGCTGCAAGGTCTGGCTCAAAAGCTGTAGTCGTTACAGCTGTGGATACTGATGTCATGGTTCTCTGCTTAGGCCTCCACAAGGACATTCCTTGCCACATTTATCAGAAGCGTGGCACACAGAACTTCACACGATTCGTGGACATCACCAAGCTAGGGAGGGCACTAGGAGACAGCATCTGCAACAACTTGATATGGCTGCATGCCTTTACATGCTGTGACAGTGTCAGTGCCTTTGCTGGTCGAAGGATGCTAGGCGTCCTGAAGCTGCTGAAGGACACTTTCTTCTAGGAGACTTTCTGCCAGCTAGGCCAGTCATGGGATGTGTCAGAGGAACTGTTTGAGAGGGTCCAGCAGTTCACCTGTCACATGTCCACAGCAGGTAGCAACACAACAGAAGTGAATGAACTGCGCTACTAGCTATTCTGTGCCAAACGTAGGGAAGTCAAGTCCAGTCAACTTCCTCCATGCAGAGAATGCCTGTTCATGCACGTCCTTCGAGCCAATACCAGCTGCAATTTGGAGGTGCTCCCTACAGAGTCAGCCTGCTGTACCAGATCCCACAGAGAATGGATGGACCATTGATGGAGGTGGCCAGCTAGCCATACACAGGATGCGCACACAGCCTGCACCAGAGGTGGTCTTGGAGCTTCTTGCCTGCAAGTGTACGCGCTCTTGTGTGTTGCCCAACTGCTCCTGCCTTGCCAGTGGGATACACTGCACAGATATCTGCAAACCTCAAACCTGCAGCAACTAGAAGCAAGATGATGACCCTCAGTTTCGGCTTGCAGACTCGGACAATGACAGTGATAAGATGTCTGACGATGAACTTTAAAAGTTGTTACTTGGCCCTGTTTGCTAATTGCGCTGTAGCAAGCATGCGGAACTCTTTGCTGAACTGAAATGTGTGAATTACACCTGCAATAGTTTTGGACAATGTACTAATGAATCCCTTCTATCTTCAAAATTAAAACATTTGGATGCAAAAGGGAGATATCTGAAAGAATATGTTTAAGATGGTCGCTAAAATGATTGGAATCTTTTAAATCTGGCAATAATTGCCTTATGCAATGTTTTTTTTTCTATTTTATGGACAAATGATAGTGTTGTTACAGCATTAATGTTCCTGGAACATGTTCTGATTGTTATCTGCTTCTTATTCATCACTAGGAAACTACATCGCCCTGTGATGTTACATATGTCATAACTCGTAATTGTGTTCGGTAAGTAAGGGGTAGGGTCATTCAGGGGGTGATAACCACTACTAAGCTACCAGTCTACAGTGGTTATTACATCAAAATATGAACTACAGACATATAGCTAGTAGAAAGTAGCAACCAGAACTTGCCCACCGAGATGATACCAATATGTGAAATTTGGAGTCTGGGCCCATGACCTATTACAGAAGTCTTACGTTTGGGTTACAGGGGGAGAACGGCAACAGAAATGTTAGTGTTGAGGCATAAAAAAAGAAAGGTAGCAGAAATGTTAGTGTTGAGGCATAAAGAAAAGAATATCATAAATGTTAGGGGGCCGGAATAGCTCAGTGGTAGAGCGCCGGACTCGTAATCTTGGGGTTGCGGGTTCGAATCTCCGCTGGGCCGTTTCGGTACAGGGGGATTTTTCCCTCAGAGTTAATATTGGTTCTGACTCCATTCTCCATGCAGTCCTTCGAATGAGACTATAAACTGAGGTTCCGTGTGTTAACGCACGCATAACATCTTGCACACACGTAAAATCCCATCACCAACTTTCGGAAGAGAAGGCCAGTTTGGCCGTTGGTATGGATGACACGTTACACATAGCATTCACCTTCTCCGAAGTTGGAGTATGGCTGCCTTAATGGCGGGATTAAATAACGGTCATACACACGAAACTCCACTCCCTTTGTTGGGTCGATGTGATTAATCCTTGCCTGTCTCTACAGGGAGTGTCCGCAGGAGTATCAGCCTGCATACGCAGAAGAAGAAGAAGACGATAAATGTTATATTTGGAGCGCACGGATAGCGGCAGCACGAGTGTTTAGAGCATAAAGAAAAGTGGCAACAGATACGCTGCTAGGGGCGCAGAGAAGGCAAAAGAAATGTGGAATCTTGGCCACAAAGGGTGGGTGGGTGGGTGGGGGCAACAAAACTGTCATGTTTGCAGCAGAGAGAGAGGTAACAGAAATGTTGTGTTTGGGGTACTGGGAGAGGGGCAACAAAGTCTTATGGTTGGGGCTGAAAGAAAGGCGTAACAGAAATGTCACATTTGGGGCACAAAAAGAGGGGTAACAGAAATGTTTAGGGCAGAAAGAAAAGGGGTAACAGAAATGTTTAGGGCAGAAAGAAAAGGGGTAACAGAAATGTTTAGGGCAAAAGAAAAGGGGTAACAGAAATGTTTAGGGCACAAAGAAAAGGGGTAACAGAAATGTTTAGGGCACAAAGAAAAGGGGTAACAGAAATGTTTAGGAGGTCACAAAGAAAAGGGGTAACAGAAATGTAACATTTGGGGCACAAAGAGAAGGGGTAACAGAAATGTGTTTAGGATACAAATAGAGGGGTAACAAAAAATATTATGTTTGAGACACAAAGCGAGTTGTAACAAAAAATATTAGGGGCACAAAGAGAGGGGTAACAAATGTGTAGGGTACAAAGATAAGAGGTAACAGAAATGTGTTTAGGGCACAAAGAGAAGGGTAACAAAAATCTGTTTGGGACACAAAGTGAATAGTAACAAAAATATTAGGGGCACAAAGAGAGGGGTAATAGAAATGTTTAGGGTACAAAGAAGGAGGTAACAGAAATCTGTTCAGGGCACAAATAGAAGGGTAACAAAAATATTACGTTTTGGACACATGGCGAGTTGTAACAAAAATATTTGGGGCATAAAAAGAGGGGTAACAGAAATGTGTAGGGTACAAAGATGGGGTAACAGAAATGTTTTTAGGGTACAAAGAGAAAGGTAACAAAAATCTTATGTTTGGGACACAAAGGCGAGTGGTAACAAAAATGTTTGGGGCAAAAAGAGAGGAGTAACAGATGTTTTGGGCACAAAGGTGTGTGTATGCGTGCGCACGCGCGTATGTGTGTGTGTGTGTGTGTGTGTGTGTGTGTGTGTGTGTGTGTGTGTGTGTGTGTGTGTGTGCGCGCGCGCGCGCGCGCGCGCTGCGCGTATGTGTTTTTAACACAAATGTTATGTTTGGGACTCAAAGGGAGAGGGGGTAACAAAATGTTATGTTTGGGGCATAAAGAGAACGCTAACAAAAGAGAGGCACAGAGAGAAGGTTAACAGAAGTGGTAGTGTTTGGGGCACAAAGATGAGAGAGGTGTTTAGGGCACAGAGAGGGCAACCAAAAATCTTATGTTTGGGGCACAAAGAAGGGGGTGACAGAAATGTGTAAAGCACAAAGAGTGGGGTAACCGAAACGTGAAATCTGCAGCACAGAGAGAGTGGTGCGACATAAATATCATGTTTAGGACACACGGGCAGAGGCAACAGAAATGTTGCAGTCGTAAAACAGAGTGAGGGGCAAAAGATTTAACTGTGGAAAGTTGCCGCCAACAGTTGGTGGTGTGTTCGTAAGTGTAGTAGTGAGTGGAAATGGGGTGGGGGTGGGGGGTGGGGGGGGTGCCTGTTGTGTAGCGTTTGTCGTGGCCCGGCTTGGGGCGGGGGGGGGGGGGGGGACGGGGGGAGATGGAGCCTGTTGTCGTGGCCCGTGAAGCCAAAGCTCTGTTGAGAAAGTGGCTAAAAGGCAACAGCTGAATCAGCACAACAGATGATTTAAAAAGGCAGGTGCAGATTAGACCCTCACCAGTCCACGTCAGCAGAGGGAGAGAGAGAGAGAGAGACCTTAGGAGCTGTGTTTCTCTAGCCATCTGACAGCCCCATCCACGTCGGTGCTGTTTCGTCTGTCAGCCAGTCCACATCAGCGCTCTACCGTCTGTCAACCTGTTTACGTCAGCACTGTCGTCTCAGGCTGTCCAGGTTAGTGCTGTGTTAAGTGTCCTTGCTGTATGTTTTGAGTGAGGGCCCCCATTCTCCTTTTTTCCATTTTTTCTCCTGCTGTATCTTTTTCCAACTTCATTCACCACTTTGGCTTCACAAGGGGAGTATCTTTTTAATGTCTGTACTGTTTTTATTGTTTTGTCGCTGAGGAAGGCATATTGCCGAAAATTTCTTGTCTTGTTTTGTGTCGTGCATTAAAACTGCATTACTTCACACTTTGTTTTGTGTGCTCTTCCGCTTTTTCGTCGTGTATCTTTTTCTTTTATTTCTTTTTTTTTTTAAGTGCCAGGAGTGCACCCTCTTACTCTTCCCATTTTTTGCCTTGGCAGAAAAAAAGGCCAAACGTTACATTTATACACATATGGCGTTCAGTGCTCATTAACATGCTTCATATATGGATTCTTTTCTCAATTTTCCTCTTTCTGATTATTACGCTGTTGAATTTCTGACTTTTACTTGCTCTCAACTCTCTCCCTTTTTTTCCCAGTGTAAGTGCGCAAAGTTGCGTGCGCATGCAATAGTGTGTACAACTTGCATGAGTGTAGACATGTATGTGGGTGAGCGTAAGTGCAGTTTAAAATCTTTTGGATCAGTTCAGCCACCAGCCATCAACTTTTCTGTATTCAAGTAGAGACCTAGCGTGAGTGAAGAATGGAAGACGAGTTTGTTGTATAAGAGAAAATCCTTTTCCGACAACGAGAAAAAACAACAAAACCCTGTTCTTCCCATCAGTGTGATTTAACACGCATGTATGGAAGGAAAGAAATAATTCTTCCTCATTTAAAAGATTCTACGGAGTTTAGCCTCTTGTTTCAAACGCGATGGCTATGAAATGTTTGATCTCACTTTTTTTTTTGCTGTCCCATTTTCTGTGCCACCTCAGTGGCATTGCATACGCTCATTCCGTAACACCTCCACCCCCCTGTCCACACCACAGCCCGGCCCCTCCCACCACAGCCCTGGCACCAGCAATCCACAGGGAGCAGTCAGTGTCAAGTCGTAAAGAGGCAACCCGCTGGAGGAGACACTGCGCTGCCGTCGAGTCACTTCGATGGTGGTCAGTGGCGCCTGTTCTGATCCAATATACGCAGGACACCACCTACTGATCTCCGTACTGACGACAATAATTGCTTAGTTGCAGAGCCGGCATGAGTGAGCACTCCCTCCGTAGGGTGCCATCACGTCCGTCCAACGACAGCACCCCCTGATACCGGTGACCCCGACGGAATGAAACCAAGGCCTTAAATGCGGAGAGGATGTCGAAAATGAGGTCACTATGAGAGCAGGGCATGAAGGGCCACAGAATTTGAGACTTCTGTGGGATGACGGCTGTTAAAAACTTCCTTTTGCAACTCATGTAACTACACTTCTTTAGTGGCTTTTCGTAGTGTGAAAATGACGCTTTTTTAATCACACTATTCAACATTCTCTTCCAAAACCTAACAACTAACAGTATGTGCTGTCACTAAATCTTTGTCATTTTTATATATCACATGTTTTTTATGATTAGGTTGATTTTGAACTAATACCAGTTGAATGTGATGTGTCTGTTTGGCACATGCATTCCGATGATTGTACCATTTCTACACGAATATTTCAAAGGCTAGAATAAAACCCAGAAACGAAAATGGGCACCCTGTCAAATGTTCCAGTTACTTAAACAATTCTCAGACAGTCAACCCCACGATGACACAGCTAGTCTTGTCATTCCTCAACACAGAAACCCGTTGTCTGAAAGTTAGATCAATGTCTAAAAGCTGGCATAGCACAGCCAGTAGAGCGCTGGACTCGTGATCCTTCCTGGTGATCCTGGGGTTGTGGGTTCAAATCTTCTCTGGGACGTTTTGTATAGGGTGATTTGTCCCTCGCAGTTTACTTTGGTTCTGACTCCACTTCCAAAAAAAGAAGAAAAAAAAATTCAAACCTTTGTTCTGTGTGTGAATGCACACGTACACTTGTACATATTGTACACATAAAATGCCATCACCAACTTTGGAAAGAGAAGGATGGTTTGGCTGTTGGTGTAAATGACACACACACACAAAGCATGCACCGAAGGAATGAAAATATGCATAAAACCCAAAGCGACTGAATGACGCAGGAAATGACTGACTGTAGCACCAGCAGGCAGGTCTTCAGTCAACTCTACCCAGGTGGGCAGCCCGTTGTGTAAAGGAAAGCGTTTACTCGTAAAGCTCTTTGAGCTTGCTCTCAAACCAAGGATAGCCACTATACAAGCACTCTTGATACAGCTGAAGTCAGTTACGCTGAACAGAGCACTCGCCCTATATGGCGAACTCTCCACTGGCCATCACGACAGTGGGACACCGAAGCAGCAATAGAAAGACTGGTTGAATGAAAACCCTCGGTGTCTGTCATATCGACAATCGCGAGTGGTCCTCCTACCTAGCTACAGATTGCAACACCTGGCTACACACCGTTTATAAAGTTGCCTCTTGCATTGAAAACACACGCAGGGCCACCGCTGGGGACAAAAGGCGCAGGAGGGAAAAACCGTGATGCTACGACATTGGACCCTGTTACCTACAGAGGCTGCAGCCATGCCTGCCTGTCCTGCATTGCCCTTGTCAGCCATGAGCGCACTTGCAGTCAATATGGGCCACTTCTTTCATACTCTTCGTCCGCGAAGCCAAGTCTGCGTTCTCTCTCTCTCTTTCTCTCTCTCTCTCTCTCTATATATATATATATTATGTATACACACACACACACACACACACACACACACACACACACACACACACACACACAACTACATATATATTATATATATATATACATACATACATATACATATGCATATGTATGTTAGTGTTATTTGTCTCCAGTTACTCAAGTGTACTCCTGATTTTTGTGTGACGAATGTATACCATCTAGATTTTGAGTGTATCATAAACACAAACATATTTGTGAAGAATCTATTGATATGATGATAATGTATTGCATCTTATCCCAGCAAAATTTGAAAAAAACAACAACAGAAGTTGCTGATTCCATTACTGTCTGGAACAGAACAATTTTTCTTTCGTTTTTAAGGCCTAGGTTGCTTTCTCTTCAGTAATTAGGTCTCCGTATGTCTCGGTTTTAACTTTGTCAAGCTTTGGAAGCCTACCGTCACCTACGAATGTCACTGGATTTAAAATCGTTACCATCTTGGGTATGCAAAGCGTACAATTTCCTGTTAAACATACAGCTCTCCTTGCGCATGCGCTTAAACGCGCGCTCATGCATACGCTAACATGAACACACACACACACGCGCGCGTGCGCGTGCGGCACACACACATACACACGCGCGCGCATACGCACACGCATACGTGCGCACGCGCTTCATTAATGCCTACAAACATAAATCTCCATGCAAATAACTAATCTCTCTCTCTCTCTCTCTCTCTTTCTCCACACACACACACACACACACACACACACACACACACACACACCACACACACACACACACACACACACACACACACACACGCACACACACATATCTGTCTTTGCATACCAAAGAGATTAGGCAGCAAATTTTTGTGGGCGAAAGAAGATAGGGGCCATTCAATTTCCTCTCAGGTTGTCATCACTATATCAACACAATTTCCATCATATTCTGACACGAAAAGATGTCAAGACACTCTTCCGAACAAGAGGATTAATATGCTCCGATTCTTTATCCCAAAACAAACTAGTGGGCTGAAGGAAATGGCTGGCAAACACATGTCGGTAGCGGTCCAGTGTGCTTTGGGGGAAGCTGGTGATCATCCAGAAACGCATTGTTCATCCCGTCTCCGAAGGCCTGAATGACAACCAACAGAGAAAGTCATCAGGATATGCCACTGATGAACGAATCCCCCTCCTATGAAAGTAACGCTTAACAGGCTTAGAGAATGTGAAGTATAGATGAGTCACGCGCAGAGAGTCTGTGAAGTATAGATAGGTCAATGCTGTGTTATACGTCACTTCTTGTCAGTGCTGTATTGTCTGTCACTCCATGTCAGTGCTGTGCTGTCTGTCACTTCATGTCAGTACCGTATTGTCTGTCACTTGATGTTGGTGCCGAATGGCGTGTGAATTCATGTCAGTGTTGTATTGTCTGTTACTTCATGTCAGTGCTGTATTGTCTGTCACTTCATGTCAGTGTTGTATTGTCTGTCACTTCATGTCAGTGCTGTATTGTCTGTCACTTCATGTCAGTGCTGTATTGTCTGTCACTTCATGTCAGTGCTGTATTGTCTGTCACTTCATGTCAATGCTGTATTGTCTGTCACTTCATGTCAGTACTGTATTGTCTGTTACTTCATGTCAGTGCTGTATTGTCTGTCACTTCATGTCAGTGCTGTATTGTCTGTAGCTTCATGTCAGTGCTGTATTGTATGTCACTTCTTGTTAGTGCTGTATTGTCTCTCACTTCATGTCAGTGCTGTATTTCATGTCACTTCATGTCAGTTCTGTATGGTATGACACTCCCTGACAGTGCTGTATTGTCTGTTACCCCATGTCATTGCTTTATTGTCTGTCACTCCATGTCATTGGTATATTGTCTGTCTGTCTGTCTGTCTGTCTGTCTGTCTGTCTGTCTGCCTGTCAGTGTCAGTACTGTATTTTCTGTCACTTCATTTTACTACTATTTGGTCTCTCACTTCAACCACACCAAAACTGTATTTTTCATTTATTTATATTTTTTTTACTCTTTAGGTTGTAAAATGGAGGGACGTCGTTTTGCTGCTGTTCTGATCCTGACCATCTGTCTGCTTGAACTTGGGGCTGGCGCTTCGAAATATGGGGGTAAGATGTGAACTTTGGATACAGTAGTCGCAGTAAAACATGGCACCATACGTCAGATCTGTAACCTGCATATGCTTGGATATGAATTTGCCCTTTTTCATTATTCTTTGAATTCTGTGGCCCTTTATGCCTTGCTATCATGGTGAACTCGGCATTGGTTGCCTCTCCACGCCTGATGGCTTGGTTTCCATGGTGACCTCAGCATTGGTTGTCTCTCCACGCCTGTTGGCTTGGTTTCTTTCTGTCGAGGTCACCAGTATTGGCAAATTCATGGGGACTGTGGTTGGGCGGATGTGGTGGCGCCCTTCAGTGGGAGAGCTCACTCATGCCACCCGCGATACTAATTATTGTCGTCAGTATGGGGACAGTAGCTGGCGTTCTGCTAATGTTGGATCAGAAAAGACATCATTGAACACCACCGAAGTGACTCGGCAGCGGTGCAGTGTCTCCGCTGGTGGGTTTCCTTATGACAACTTCATATTCACTGCTCCCCGTGGATTGCCTTTGCCGGGGCAGTGGCGAGACGTGCTGGGCTAGGTTTGTGGACGAGAAGCGGAATGAGCAGGTTAGGTGCAATGCCATTTATGCCATATAGGTGGCACAGAAGATGTGACTGCAGAAAAAAGACAGCATACAGCGCGATGGTCAGTTATCAAAGACATGCCAGTAGAAAAGCATTCTGACCGCTTTGAACAGCTGTGCGTGACTGTCATATCGCTGGAGGTTGCAATGCGTTGTGGAGAATGGCTAGATGGCAAAACCAACGTAGAAGTTAGATGCAGGTGGTAAAAATCGGCAAAACAAAACGGATGCAGTATACACCGACTGTTCAGTCAGCAAAGGCAAGTCCAGCTGTAGATACCCAGTGAAGTAGAGTGGACAAACACCAGGAAAAGAAAGTGTTGTATACATCTTCACAACTACCAGTCTAACCAAGGCGGTAGAAACAGTGACACAAGTTTTCTGCTGTGTTTACCCACGGGCATGCTTCAAACTCGAGTAATGGAACCGACTCAATTGACCAGCGGGACGTTCAACAAGTATGAAGCAATGACCAGTCTCCGACTGGAAAATCTCGCGTGGATGTGCTGGCCTGGACGAGCGGGGGTCAAAAGAAATGTGTGAGTCAACACTGGCCGACAGTGGTAACAATGGGATCACAACCAGGCCTCAGAGCCACAACAAAGAATGTTGAGTCAACACTGCCGACAGTGGTAACAATGGATCACAACCAGGCCCGTCAGATGCCACAACAAACAGTCAATGTGTGAGTCAACACTGGCCGACAGTGTAACAATGGGATCACAACCAGGCCCGTCAGATGCCACAACAAACAGTCAATGTGTGAGCAACACTGGCCGACAGTAGTAACAATGGGATCACAACCAGGCCCGTCAGATGCCACAACAAACATCAGTGTGTGAGCCAACACTGGCCGACAGTGGTAACAATGGGATCACAACCAGGCCCGTCAGATGCCACAACAAACATAAATGTGTGAGCAACACTGGCCGACAGTGTAACAATGGGATCACAACCAGGCCCGTCAGATGCCACAACAAACAGTCAATGTGTGAGTCAACACTGGCCGACAGTGGTAACAATGGGATCACAACCAGGCCCGTCAGATGCCACAACAAACAGTCAATGTGTGAGCCAACACTGGCCGACAGTGGTAACAATGGGATCACAACCAGGCCCGTCAGATGCCACAACAAACAGTCAATGTGTGAGCCAACACTGGCCGACAGTGGTAACAATGGGATCACAACCAGGCCCGTCAGATGCCACAACAAACAGTCAATGTGTGAGCAACACTGGCCGACAGTAGTAACAATGGGATCACAACCAGGCCCGTCAGATGCCACAACAAACAGTCAATGTGTGAGTCAACACTGGCCGACAGTGGCAACAATGGGATCACAACCAGGCCCGTCAGATGCCACAACAAACAATCAAATCGACGTCATCAGACCGTAGTCCATTTCGAAGAACTGATTATATAGAGAGGAAGTGGCCACACATCTCAACTGAAAGAAAGAGCAAGAGCCAACAAACAAACACTGGCATTATTTCAAGACCAGCGGTGCAAAGACTTCTGGAAACGAGGAAGTTTTACATCGGATATTTCCAACAGCAGAATGCAAACGACTGAACACAGATGTCATCTGAGACCATAGATCATGAACTTCTCAAGATGTCTGCTTCGTGTATGCTAACACATGCCAATGCGAGCACAGGTGAGATGAGGAATGGGGTGCCACCTAGGGGATTTTTTGTTTCTACTATCTCATCTTCTGTGCCATCTTAGTGATATCATTCCGACCCTCCCCCCCTCTCCCCCTCCCCTCCCTTCCTCTACAGCCACAGACCAGCTCTGGCACCGGTAATCCACAGGGAGCAGCCTATGTCAAGTCGTTGAGAGGCAACCCACCAGAGGAGACACTGCACTGCTGCCGAGTCACTTCGTGGGTGTTCAGTGGTGCCTGTTCTGATCCAACATACGCAGGACACC
>CM065727.1:69265616-69273116 GCA_033310375.1 Conus canariensis
GCCTTTAAAAAATCTTATGCGGCAATTTCAGTCTGGACATCCCAAACTTGTACATGTGTCATGTCATACTGCAACAAGCTTTGTTTCATATGGAAATCTGCACTAAATCTATTGTTGTGGTAGATGAGCATTTGCAGTTTCTCGAAATGTTTGAGTAGATAGCTGCAGTGTATGTGGTACAGTAGTTAACATGATGGAGATGTTGGTGATTCAGGCCTACAGGTTTTAACAAATCTTAAATAAATGTTAGCGAACCGCCCAGAGAACGTGGACAAACGAGTCACAAGACAAAACACAACGCGTTTCGACCTCTTAGGTCTTCATCAGGCGAGACATAAACGAATAAAACAACGAAAATTCACTTAGCTTTGCTCGCTTCAGATCACTTCGCAGGGTTCAGCGCAAGGAAGAAGGCGTTGAATGAGAACGAGGCTGTTGGAAGGGAAATAGTGAGCGAGTCAAAGTCGTAATGAAGATAATAATATTACTGATAGGAATACTAATAATGGTCAAAATATTGAGAGAAAAAAAAAAGGGACAAGATTACTACCAATCTTAGTGTCAATAAGTATGGGTATGGGAGAAAGGAGAGTGGGTTAGATGATTCTTAAACAGCAGGGTTGCCGTGGCAACAGTCCCAGAGGCGAAGGCGATGGTGATGTCAATGCCAGTGGTAGTATCAATACTAGCAATAGTATTACTGAATGATACTGCTAACAACGATAGTGAAGGTTAAGGTAATGAAAGCATGATACAGAAATATATTTAGAAAATACATTTTTATAATAATCAAATAAATAAATAAATGAAACATTAAAAATAATAATAAAAAATTAAAAAATAAGTAAATAATAATTAAAAAAAAAATAATGATAATAAATGCATAAATAAGATAGCTATAAGTTGTGTGTGAGGTGAATAGTGGGAGATAAGGTAGTATGTGTGTGTGTTGTGGGAGGATATTATGGGCTGAGATTGAAGTGGTGGGTTGGTACATGTTACTTTAAGGTGTTGATGCTATGAGGGTGGAGGGAAGAAGGGGATGGGTTTACGTACTAACTGGGGGAGGGGGAGGGGCAACATATTCACACCTATACACCATCTCTCTCTCTCTCTCTCTCTCTCTCTCTCTCTCTCTCTCTCTCTCTCTCTCTCTCTTCCCCCCCCCCTTTACGACCAACGATAAAGGAGCCAGCATTCTATTTATTATGTGTGTGTGTATGTGTGAGTGTGTGTGTGTGTGTGTGTGTGTGTGTGTGTGTGTGTGTGTGTGTGTGTGTGTGTGTGTGTGTGTGTGTGTGTGTGTTCCATTTGTAATATCAGCCTTATTCATTGGTTACCCCCACCTCCACCCCCACACACATGGGCTGTATCAACCATGTCAAAGTCTTGGCACTTTGGCAATTAGAGAGTGACAACTTGGAACGCCTTATGCAGGAATCTCATCTCATTGCCAAACTGGGCACCGTCCACCCTCATGGCATCAACGTCCAAAAGTAGTATGTACCATTCCATCTCTGCAGCTCCAGCCTGAAATATCCCCCACCTACACACACCCATACCACCCTACCTCCCACTGTTTACCTCAGACATAGGTTGCAGCTATCATCATCTTCCCTTTTCCTACACTCTCTGAGTCTCTCCATTTGCTACATCAATCGACCTACTCCCCCCTCCCCCTGCCCTAGTAATGATGTGTGTAGGAGTGTTGGTGGATATGGCGGTTGCTGGGGGTGGAGGTGGGGGTAACCAATGAATAAGGCTGATATTACAAATGGAACACACACACACACACACACACACACACACACACACACACACACACACACACACACACACACTCACACTCACACATACACACACACATAATAAATAGAATGCTGGCTCCTTTATCGTTGGTCGTGAAGGGGGGGGGGAAGAGAGAGAGAGAGAGAGAGAGAGAGAGAGAGAGAGAGAGAGAGAGAGAGAGAGAGAGATTGTGTATAGGTGTGAATATGTTGCCCCTCCCCCTCCCCCAGTTAGTACGTAAACCCATCCCCTTCTTCCCTCCACCCTCATAGCATCAACACCTTAAAGTAACATGTACCAACCCACCACTTCAATCTCAGCCCATTATATCCTCCCACAACACACACACATACTACCTTATCTCCCACTATTCACCTCACACACAACTTATAGCTATCTTATTTATGCATTTATTATCATTATTATTATTTTTTTTAATTATTATTTACTTATTTTTTAATTTTTTATTATTATTTTTAATGTTTCATTTATTTATTTATTTGATTATTATAAAAATGTATTTTCTAAATATATTTCTGTATCATGCTTTCATTACCTTAACCTTCACTATCGTTGTTAGCAGTATCATTCAGTAATACTATTGCTAGTATTGATACTACCACTGGCATTGACATCACCATCGCCTTCGCCTCTGGGACTGTTGCCACGGCAACCCTGCTGTTTAAGAATCCTCTAACCCACTCTCCTTTCTCCCATACCCATACTTATTGACACTCAGATTGGTAGTAATCTTGTCCCTTTTTTTTTCTCTCAATATTTTGACCATTATTAGTATTCCTATCAGTAATATTATTATCTTCATTACGACTTTGACTCGCTCACTATTTCCCTTCCAACAGCCTCGTTCTCATTCAACGCCTTCTTCCTTGCGCTGAACCCTGCGAAGTGATCTGAAGCGAGCAAAGCTAAGTGAATTTTCGTTGTTTTATTCGTTTATGTCTCACCTGATGAAGACCTAAGAGGTCGAAACGCGTTGTGTTTTGTCTTGTGACTCGTTTGTCCACGTTCTCTGGGCGGTTCGCTAACATTTATTTAAGATTTGTTTAGATTTCCGCCTGCAGTCCTCTCGCTTTGCAACTAGATCTACAGGTTTTAGTTACATGCTTATCCCTTTTTTTAAATGATTGTAATGTATTTGCTTTGGTCCAGTAAGGCATTCAGCCAACTGGGGTGAGCATTTTGAAAGGGTCCTATTGTACATACGGGTAACGCCTTCAATCAACTGGGGTGGGCAATTTGAAAGGGTCCTATTGTAGATACAGGTAAGGCTTTCAGCCAACTGGGTAGGCATTTTGAAAGGGTCCTTTGTAGATACAGGTAAGGCTTTCAGCCAACTGGGGTGGGCATTTTGAAAGGGTCCTCTTGTAGATACAGGTAAGGCTTTCAGCCAGCTGGGGTGGGCATTTTGAAAGGGTCCTCTTGTAGATACAGGTAAGGCTTTCAGCCAACTGGGGTGGGCATTTTGAAAGGGTCCTGTTGTAGATACAGGTAAGGCTTTCAGCCAGCTGGGGTGGGCATTTTGAAAGGGTCCTTTGTAGATACAGGTAAGGCTTTCAGCCAACTGGGGTGGGCATTTTGAAAGGGTCCTCTTGTAGATACAGGTAAGGCTTTCAGTCAGCTGGGTAGGCATTTTGAAAGGGTCCTGTTGTAGATACAGGTAAGGCTTTCAGCCAACTGGGATGGGCATTTTGAAAGGGTCCTCTTGTAGATACAGGTAAGGCTTTCAGCCAGCTGGGTGGGCATTTTGAAAGGGTCCTACTTAGATACAGGTAAGGCTTTCAGCCAGCTGGAGTGGGCGTTTGAAAGGGTCCTCTTGTAGATACAGGTAAGGCTTTCAGCCAACTGCGGTGGGCATTTTGAAAGGGTCCTTTGTAGATACAGGTAAGGCTTTCAGCCAACTGGGTAGGCATTTTGAAAGGGTCCTTTGTAGATACAGGTAAGGCTTTCAGCCAACTGGGGTGGGCATTTTAAAAGGGTCCTATTGTAGATGATGTAAGTCTTTCAGTCAACTTGGGTGGGTATTTTGAAAGGGTTCTATTGTAAATACAGGTAAGGCTTTCAGTCAACTGGGGTGGGCATTTTGAAGGGTCCTCTTGTAGATACAGGTAAGGCTTTCAGCCAGCTGGGGTGGGCATTTTGAAAGGGTCCTACTTAGATACAGGTAAGGCTTTCAGCCAGCTGGAGTGGGCGTTTGAAAGGGTCCTCTTGTAGATACAGGTAAGGCTTTCAGCCAACTGCGGTGGGCATTTTGAAAGGGTCCTTTGTAGATACAGGTAAGGCTTTCAGCCAACTGGGTAGGCATTTTGAAAGGGTCCTTTGTAGATACAGGTAAGGCTTTCAGCCAACTGGGGTGGGCATTTTAAAAGGGTCCTATTGTAGATGATGTAAGTCTTTCAGTCAACTTGGGTGGGTATTTTGAAAGGGTTCTATTGTAAATACAGGTAAGGCTTTCAGTCAACTGGGGTGGGCATTTTGAAGGGTCCTCTTGTAGATACAGGTAAGGCTTTCAGCCAGCTGGGGTGGGCATTTTGAAAGGGTCCTACTTAGATACAGGTAAGGCTTTCAGCCAGCTGGAGTGGGCGTTTGAAAGGGTCCTCTTGTAGATACAGGTAAGGCTTTCAGCCAACTGCGGTGGGCATTTTGAAAGGGTCCTTTGTAGATACAGTAAGGCTTTCAGCCAACTGGGTAGGCATTTTGAAAGGGTCCTTTGTAGATACAGGTAAGGCTTTCAGCCAACTGGGGTGGACATTTTAAAAGGGTCCTATTGTAGATGATGTAAGTCTTTCAGTCAACTTGGTGGGCATTTTGAAAGGGTCCTGTTGTAAATACAGGTAAGGCTTTCAGTCAACTGGGGTGGGCATTTTGAAAGGGTCCTCTTGTAGATACAGGTAAGGCTTTCAGCCAGCTGGGGTGGGCATTTTGAAAGGGTCCTCTTGTAGATACAGGTAAGGCTTTCAGCCAACTGGGATGGGCATTTTGAAAGGGTCCTCTTGTAGATACAGGTAAGGCTTTCAGCCAACTGGGGTGGGCATTTTGAAAGGGTCCTACTTAGATACAGGTAAGGCTTTCAGCCAGCTGGAGTGGGCATTTTGAAAGGGTCCTCTTGTAGATACAGGTAAGGCTTTCAGCCAACTGGGGTGGGCATTTTGAAAGGGTCCTGTTGTAGATACAGGTAAGGCTTTCAGCCAACTGGGTAGGCATTTTGAAAGGGTCCTTTGTAGATACAGGT
This sequence comes from Conus canariensis, assembly GCA_033310375.1. Classification (NCBI taxonomy): domain Eukaryota; kingdom Metazoa; phylum Mollusca; class Gastropoda; order Neogastropoda; family Conidae; genus Conus; species Conus canariensis. The sequence continues at coordinate 69,270,655 of CM065727.1, forward strand.
AAGGCTTCCAGCCAACTGGGGTGGGCATTTTACAAGGGTCCCATTGTAGATGATGTAAGTCTTTCAGTCAACTTGTGTGGGCATTTTGAAAGGGTTCTATTGTAGATACAGGTAAGGCTTTCAGTCAACTGGGGTGGGCATTCTGTAAGGATCCTATTGTAGATGCATGTAAGGCTTGCTTTCAGTTAGTAGGGGAGGACATTCTCAGTGAGCACCGCTGTAATTACATAAAAGGATTTGAATTAGTAGTGGGGGGCATTCCCAGAGGAGCCCTTCAATGAGTAGAGGGCGGCACTCTCTGAGGAGCCCTTCAGTGAGTAGGGGAGGGCACTCTCTGAGGAGCCCTTCAATGAGTAGAAGAGGGCACTCTCTGAGGAGCCCTTCAGTGAGTAGAGGAGGGCACTCTGTGAGGAGCCCTTCAATGAGTAGAGGAGGGCACTCTCTGAGAAGCCCTTCAGTGAGTAGAGGAGGGCACTCTGTGAGGAGCCCTTCAATGAGTAGAGGAGGGCACTCTCTGCGGAGCCCTTCAATGAGTAGAGGAGGGCACTCTGTGAGGAGCCCTTCAGTGAGTAGAGGAGGGCACTCTGTGAGGAGCCCTTAAGTGAGTAGAGGAGGGTACTCTCTGAGGAGCCCTTCAATGAGTAGAGGAGGGCACTCTGTGAGGAGCCCTTCAATGAGTAGAGGACGGCACTCTCTGAGGAGCCCTTAAGTGAGTAGAGGAGGGCACTCTCTGAGGAGCCTTTCAGTGAGTAGAGGAGGGCACTCTCTGAGCAGCCCTTCAATGAGTAGAGGAGGGCACTCTCTGAGGAGTCCTTCAATGAGTAGAGGAGGGCACACTCTGAGGAGCCCTTTAGTGAGTAGAGGAGGGCACTCTTCTTCTTCTTGATGTAATGCCCACAATCATCAAGTTGATTATTTTGGCATACTAACAACTGGGTCTGCGCAGCGGGAGGGAGGATTGGAGGGTGGGTAGGGGGGAGGGGGGGTCTAATGGGGGAGGGGAGGGTGGAGGGTGGAGAGGGGATCAGTGAACTCTTAACACAAAAGTGTCAAGAGTGGTGGCTCTAGCCACCTCGTCCGGCAGATTGTTCCAGTCCCTGATGGTGTTGGGGAGGAAGGCGGCCTGACGATAGTCGGTGCGGCACTGCAGCTGGCGGAGTTGGTGTTGATTACCCCTACGCTGTCTGACAGGGGCAGGTTGGATCTTGGCTTTGTCGAAGTGGACTTGGTCATTGAGTATTTTATACAGCATGGCCAGTCTGCTGGATCTTCGACGCTGCTGGAGTGAAGGCCACTGGAGTCGGTCAAGCATGGCGGTGACACTCGATCTGTTGTGGTATCTATTGACCACAAAGCGGGCTGCTCGTCGCTGAACCGCTTCCAACTTTTTACTTGTGTGTCAGAGGAGGGGTCCCAAACTGTGCAGGCGTACTCTAAAATGGGGCGGACATAGCTTTTGTACGCTGTCTCTTTCAGGTGGATGGCGCTGATCTTCAAGTTGCGCCGCAAGAAGCCTAGGGTTTTATTGGCTTTGGCACAGATGATGTCAATGTGCTTGTCCCATGACAGATTGTTTTGAATGGTCACCCCGAGGTATTTGGCCGACGTCACTGTCTGGAGTGTCTGTCCATGCAGTTGGTACGTGCTGGTGAAGGGCTGTCTCTTATGGGTCACTGGGAGGGTGGTACACTTGTCTGGATGGAATGACATCTCCCAGCTTCTCTCCCAAAGCTCTAGCCGATGCAGATCTTCTTGCAGTCGGTTGGTGTCGTGGTCTGATGTCCTGACCCTGTACACAGCGGTGTTGTCGGCAAAGAGTCTGGTCCCAACAGTGAGTTGCTCTGGGAGGTCGTTGATGTATACTAAAAACAACGACGGTCCGAGGACCGAGCCCTGTGGAACTCCTGAAAGCACGCTGCAGAACTCTGATGTGCTGCCCTCGACTACCACCGCTTGATGTCGGCCGGAGAGGAAGTTTTTTATCCATCTATTGACTTTGCCTGTTTGCGACACTCCATAATGGTGAAATTTATGGATCAGAAGGCTGTGGTTCACCTTGTCGAAAGCCTTCGCAAAGTCCAGCACTATAATGTCTGTCTGCTTCCCTCTCTCGGTGTTGTCGGACAGTTCCTCGGTCAGCTCCAGCAGTTGTGTCTCGCAGGATCTTTTCTTACGAAAGCCGTGCTGTTGTGGACATAATATGTCATTCTGCTCGAGGTGGTCCATGCGAGTGCTGACAACAATGTGCTCCAAGATCTTGCAGGGCACACTTGTTAACGACACTGGTCTATAGTTGGCTGGGTCGTAGTGCTTTCCCTTCTTGAAGATCGGTGTCACGAGAGCGTCTTTCCAGTCTGATGGTACTTCGCCTGTTGAGATGGATGATTGGTAGATGGTCGTCAGTATCGGGGCCACTTCCTCTGCCAACTCCCTCAGGACACGGGGGCTGATGCCATCCGGTC
>CM065727.1:69278116-69305616 GCA_033310375.1 Conus canariensis
CCCTGTGGAAGGCGATATCTGTGGGGTCACCGCTGAGGGCGTGAATCTCACTTCGTCTTCTGGCCGAGGCCAGGGCGAGGAGAAAGGTGGTCTTAAAGGAGAGGAGGTCAAAAGGAATAGAAGCAATGGGTTCAAAAGGGGTTTTTCTGAGGGCATCGAGGACCGTAAAAAGGTCCCAGAGGGGAATGCGCCTAGGGGACTGAGCTTCCCGTAGAGCAACTCCTCTAGACACCTCTCTGAGGAGAAAGTCATTGTCAAAAGAAGGGCCCCCCAGTTGACGAATGGTAGTGCAGATAGCTGATCTGTAGCCCCGAATGGAGCCAGCCGACAGTTTAAGGGAAGAGGATAGGTGGGAGAGGAAATTTCCTATTTGGATGTTGGAGGGGCAGTAATGGGGAACAGAGTTATCTGAGCACCAGGTTATCCATCTCTCCCAACGGTAGTTGTAGAGGGATTCGGTGCTGGCTCTGCGAGATGCCGAGGCGAAGTCCCGTAATCCCTGAGAGGCCCCTGCCCCGGCTAGTGTGTCTAGGACGGACTGGGGTCTCTCCGAGTGGGGGGTAGATGCAGATGTTCGCAGTTGGGCTGGCATAGAAGCCACGCGTGTAGGCGAAGCATCTTGGGATTGGAGTGAGGAAGACCTGACCGGGGTTGTCTCAGCATGTCCCAGCGAGGGCTGAGCCGGAGGGGGGGAACGTGGGTGAGGGACTTGGGGTCCGGGAACCAAGACTGGGTCGGCCACCATGGCGTTACGAGGATCAGCCTGGGTCTTTCCAGCCTTGCCTTCCTGATCACCTTGTGTAGGATGGGGAAGGGGGGAAAGGCATACGCCAGTAGGCCCGTCCCGGGGAGGGATAGTGCGTCGACTGCATCCGCCTGGGGATCTGGAACGGGAGAGACGTACAGGGGCAGGTGATGGTTGAAGCTGGTGGCAAACAGGTCGATCATGGGCACAAACCAATGGTTGCGCGACACCAGCGAAGGAGGGCCTCTGTTCTGAGGGAGAGGCCTATGGAGCGGGCCTCTCCCCCTTTGTTGACATAGCAAGCTACCGACGTATTGTCCGTGAGGAGGAGAACAAGTCGGTGCGCGACCTTGTGCTGGAGTTGGAGAAGGGCTAGCCTGACCGCTTCCAGCTCCCACTCCCCGAGGCGTGACTGTCCTCCACGTGGGCCCCCCAGCCCAAGTTGGAGGCGTCTGTATAAAGTTCCAGTGGTTGGGTTGGGTTGGGAGGGAGATGGGGACCCCGGTGGAGAGAGTGGCTGGAGTGAGCCGCTCCTCCGTCGCCGAAATGAACCAGTGTCCGAGGGGAATGACCTGGTCCCAGCGGTCGGAGGTCTGTGACAAACGTCGGCGGAACTCCTCTGAAGTTGGCGTTTGGGGACCCGCCGCAGGGGAATGAGGGGAGACAGGGACTCCATCATTCCTAGGAGGGAGGACAGGGTTCTGGCCGAGGTGTGGGGTGCCTGTGACAGGCAGGAGATGAGGTCCACTATGCGTGCAGGCCTCTCCGGGGTCTGCCAGACGAACCGTAGGAATCGTCTGTGGGCCGGGTGAATCAGGATCTGAAAAATAGGCGTCCTTCAGGTCTACGGATGTGGCCCAGTCGCGATGATGGATGGAGTCTCGGATCTGGGTGGGGGTCTCCATCTTGAACTTGGTGGGCCTGAGGAACTTGTTGAGGGGCGAAAAATCTAGAATGGGCCTCCATCCTCCCGAGGCTTTTGGGATCACAAAGAGTAGAAGCCGGGGTTTGGGTGGGAAATCTCCGAGATGGCCCCTCTTTTGAGGAGGTCTTGGACTTCCGTGCGAAGAGCTTCTGCTTTGGCGGGGGAGGGTTCGTTGGGGGAGGGAGGGGGAGATAGCATGAGGGGGGGGACGCTCGTGGGCCCAAGGAAGGCGAAACCCTTCCTGTAGCACCGCCACTATCCAGGGGTGAGGCGTATGCGTCTCCACTGGTGGGCATGCCGGGAGAGGCTGCCCGCCAGGGGGGGCGAGGGTCTGGGCTGGTGGGTGGGGGATAGGGCGAGGGGGGGTGCTACCTGATCTAAGTCCCCCTCGGGCTGTCTCCCTAGTCAGCTCCGGGAGCGTGACTGTTGGCCTAACCGAAAATTTTGCTGATGGGGTTTTGGCTTAGGCCTTGGGAGAAGATTAGGTCGCTTGGCGGGCCGTGCGGTGCGGGAAGGCGATTGTCTGGGATAGGGTCTGTGCCTGGGGAAGGAACGAAGTGGGGGTCTAGCAGGGCGTGGCGGTGGCCTGGGCGCAAAGGACACAGCCTGCTTGCGTTCCTCAACTGCTTGTGCTATGACGTCAGCCGAGTAGTCGCCAAAGAGCGACTGGACCTGGCCCGGGATGCATCGCAGGCTGCCTTAAGCGTCGGGGAGAGAGAGGTCCGCGCCAGCACGGCCTCTCTCGCGACCAACAAGCAGTTGAAGTGGCTTCTGGCTGCGCTGTCCGCCGCAGCCGAAAGGTGATGCGAAATCCTGTTAACTAGGTGTCGCATGAAAGGATCGCTGAACAAGCGAGGGTCAGGCTCTTGGTGCGCCTCAGAGCCCGGGTCCCCCGGTACTGGGATGGCACCATCGTCCTCCGGCCATAGAGCCTCCGCTCGCTGAAGGGGCATGTCCAAGTAGGTGTGTCCCGCCGTGGTGTGGAGGATGCCCATCCTGGCTACTCGGACCCATTCCTTTAGGTTCTTAAAGGAGATGGCGCCGGAAGTAGGGGGGGGCAGGTGGGGGATCAACCGACGGTCCGACTGGAAATGCCCATCTCCCTGGTCACGGGATTGTCCGTAAACAAGGAGGCGACTGAGGGGTTCTTGGGTAGATTGGTCTAGATCTCTGGGCCGGGGGAGAGGGAGAGAAATTCGTCAGCGGGTGCGGCCTCTCTCCTAACGAGGTCTGGTCGCCACCGTTCTATCGTGCGGACATCGTACAATGAGGTGGGGGCTAGCTCCTCGTCATCGTCCGCCTCAGGGAGGTACTGGTCCTGAGAGGGTTCATAGCACCCGTCTTCAGGAGGTAAGTCGAGGGGTGCCTGTAGTGTGTCCCCGGTGGCCCTATAATCGGCGGCCGGGACATCGTCCTGCCGATAGGACAGCGCCCGAGGAGGGAGACCAAGGTCGACCCAGGTAAGTGAGGCCGGGTGCCACATTCGACCATGTAGCTGGTCGTGCTGGGTGTTGGCGTTAAGCCACTGGTCTCTCTCGGGGGCATAGAGCCACCGGTCCCCGGGGAGGTAAACGGGCTGTGGCGGCCCTGGGGAAAAACCATGGTAGGTAGGCCGCACTCAAGGTCTGACCAGCGCGTTGGGCGAATGCGTAGGTCAGACATCCGCCGAGTCGTAGCCACGAGACCCTCTTCTTCTTGTAGGCAGAAAGTCCCCGGGGACCCGGGTAACCTGAATCACTGTTGGGGGGGGGCTTGAGAGGCCGTGGCCTGTCGTCCCCGTCCAGGTCTGTGCACTGCACCATACACGTCCTTGGAATGGGCCTGGGAGGGCCATAATGGTATGGAGGAGGATGCGGAAGTCGAGCCCCCAACCCGCGAAAGTGCGGATTGGTCAGGATGCGGTCCCGTGTTCCTCCCCCTGGAGGAATATGTCAGGTTACCCTTGGTCCCGCTGGTAGATCCTCCCCCCGGAGGAGCGGGACCGCGGACGTTGCCCAAATGGGGATCCGAAAGGTCGGTTCCCCAACGTCCAATACCCCTAGGGAAGAAGGTGACGTTCGATCGGGGTAGGTCGACCGTCCTTGTGCATGGGCACGGCCGGGCCCATGGCGCGGCGTGCCCGCACGCCCAGGATTATGGACACCACCGAGGTCGTGCGTCGGGGTGACCATAAGGCTGCTTCCGGAGTCGAAGCGCTCCTCGAGCTCAGGTGTTGGCTGCACCTGTGCCCGGTGGGGCCGAGCGCTATGAGTGCACGTATCAATTTGGGGGGAAAAAGAGATACGTGACTCATCAAGGCGAGTGACGGATGGTGATTCCATCCCAGATCCGTCACCCGTGCTGGTCCGCGGCTCGGCAAGGTGCCCCGGGGGCCGAGATTCGCGTGACTCAGCATGATAGTTAGAAGTCTCCGAGCGAGTCCGTAGGCTAGAGGGCAAGCTGGCCGATGGAGAAGGGGTGGGGGAGGGCGAATTCCGTTGGCTAGTCTTTGCTCGGCCGGGCCCCTTGAGGGGAGCCTTGCCATTAGACTTTCTGGGCAGCACCTTGAGGGGAGCTTTGCCCTTAGACTAGCAGGCAGATCAAATGAAAGGCATTTTGAAATGGTGGCCGCTTGCCTATCAGCCTTGGGACGCCGCGGTCGTGCGTCCGTCGGTTTGGTAGACGAGGAAGATCACGCGTCCCTTCCGCGGAGAAGTCGTCTCTGTCTACCCGAACCGTACGTTCATCAGTGCGAACGGATTGCTCCGAGATGGAATCGACCCGCGGGTTCTCCGGGAAATTGAGCGAACTCCGAGCAGTGGAGTGGCTCGACCCGGCGGTGTCCTTCACCATGTTGGGCACAGGTGGATAGAGCAAACCCGGAACACACGACCGCAAAGAGGAGACAAGGTGGCCGATCGAGAAAATCAATTAATCTCGATCGTCCGTGTGGTGTCGTGCAAAGTGCTCGAGAGATCGACTGAAAACTCGAACTACCCGTACACGCCACCGGTCGTGTGACTGGTATGGCTATTAATAGCAATCTCTACACGTGGAGTATCACTGTGTATAGGTGTGATAGTTCTTGGGCACTAAATCTTAATAAGCAGATCAGTGTCACACACCCTTACTCGAACACGTTCTACCTGTGAAGGGTAAAGAGTACAGGTGTGATAGTTATTGAGCCCTAAACCTTAATATGCGGAACCAGCACAAAATGCGTGCTGAACCCGAGGCTCGGCAATATGGTGGGGGAACACGACCGGCGAGCGGTGCCGACGATCGCGAGTAACAAAGTCGCGAGAGTGCCGGTAAAAGAGACAAATCTTTAATAAATACGCTCCCGAGAGTGCCGGTAAAAGAGACAAATCTTTTAATAAATACGCTCCCACCAAGAGCCTCACACGGCAAAAATACTCAGGGTCTAGTGCAAGCCGGAACCAGCACAAAATGCGTGCTGAACCCGAGGCTCGGCAATATGGTGGGGGAACACGACCGGCGAGCGGTGCCGACGATCGCGAGTAACAAAGTCGCGGGAGTGCCGGTAAAAGAGACAAATCTTTTAATAAATACGCTCCCGAGAGTGCCGGTAAAAGAGACAAATCTTTTGATAAATACGCTCCCACCAAGAGCCTCACATTTGCAAGCCACAACTGAATCAAGTATAGAACAAAACACAGCAAAGTTAACACAAAGGCAAGTATAGGCGAGACAGAGCACAAGACTTATCTTGCTTTGACGGCAGGCCGAAGATGAATGACTTATAGGAAGTTGACACTGGCTTCTTCCGGGGCCGGAAGTGGGGTGACATCACGTGACTGTCTTATGACTGCATTGGCCACGGAAAAAATTCGGCCTGACAGAGCTGGCTAACTGCCGTTGAATGCTATGGTCTGACATGGTAAAGTATATGACGCCAAACAATCAGTTTTGAAAGTAATGTGTATTGGAAGAAATCTTTTTTGCTGTAAGGTACACTAGGTACTGTAAGATCAGGTATTCCTGTACTGTTTATGAACACACACACACACACATACACACACATTGCGTTTACAAAATTTGGAAGATGTGTACACACCTTTTGTAGAAAATACCCTCATTTTACTTGAAAAGTACACCAGTAGAGGTTTTCGGATAAACAGGTCTACTGCTGTTGTGGATGGGAGAGGGACAGACAGGGGAAAAGGGGCGAAGTAGGTGGGGTAGGGTGGGGTGGGGACATACCTGATACAATGAGGGGGATTAAGGACCAGGCGAAGCCGGCTGAAATTCCATGTGAACTATACAACGCTGGAAAATACGTTTGATAATCCAAATCATCAGTTTTCTCTGCGGTTCTGTTTTGTGTTTAAAACTGTGCATTTACTTGTTTTGTGACATCTTTATATTGAAACAGTCACTTTAAGGTTTAGTAATCCAAATCATCAGCTTTCTCTGCGATTTTTAAATTTTTGTTTCTTGTTTTTAAAACTGTGCATTTACTTGTTTGGTGACATCTTCATATTGGGGCAGCCACTTTCCACAGACCTCTCCCATACTTCAACGGCTTGATACCGGAATACTAATCCTACATTTACTTGTTTCGTGACATCTTCATATTGGGGCAGCCACTTTCCACAGACCTCTCCCATACTTCAACGGCTTGATACCGGAATACTAATCCTACATTTACTTGTTTCGTGACATCTTCATATTGGGGCAGCCACTTTCCACAGACCTCTCCCATACTTCAACGGCTTGATACCGGAATACTAATCCTACATTTACTTGTTTGGTGACATCTTCATATTGGGGCAGCCACTTTCCACAGACCTCTCCCATACTTCAACGGCTTGATACCGGAATACTAATCCTACATTTACTTGTTTGGTGACATCTTCATATTGGGGCAGCCACTTTCCACAGACCTCTCCCATACTTCAACGGCTTGATACCGGAATACTAATCCTACATTTACTTGTTTGGTGACATCTTCATATTGGGGCAGCCACTTTCCACAGACCTCTCCCATACTTCAACGGCTTGATACCGGAATACTAATCCTACATTTACTTGTTTGGTGACATCTTCATATTGGGGCAGCCACTTTCCACAGACCTCTCCCATACTTCAACGGCTTGATACCGGAATACTAATCCTACATTTACTTGTTTGGTGACATCTTCATATTGGGGCAGCCACTTTCCACAGACCTCTCCCATACTTCAACGGCTTGATACCGGAATACTAATCCTACATTTACTTGTTTCGTGACATCTTCATATTGGGGCAGCCACTTTCCACAGACCTCTCCCATACTTCAACGGCTTGATACCGGAATACTAATCCTACATTTACTTGTTTCGTGACATCTTCATATTGGGGCAGCCACTTTCCACAGACCTCTCCCATACTTCAACGGCTTGATACCGGAATACTAATCCTACATTTACTTGTTTCGTGACATCTTCATATTGGGGCAGCCACTTTCCACAGACCTCTCCCATACTTCAACGGCTTGATACCGGAATACTAATCCTACATTTACTTGTTTGGTGACATCTTCATATTGGGGCAGCCACTTTCCACAGACCTCTCCCATACTTCAACGGCTTGATACCGGAATACTAATCCTACATTTACTTGTTTCGTGACATCTTCATATTGGGGCAGCCACTTTCCACAGACCTCTCCCATACTTCAACGGCTTGATACCGGAATACTAATCCTACATTTACTTGTTTGGTGACATCTTCATATTGGGGCAGCCACTTTCCACAGACCTCTCCCATACTTCAACGGCTTGATACCGGAATACTAATCCTACATTTACTTGTTTCGTGACATCTTCATATTGGGGCAGCCACTTTCCACAGACCTCTCCCATACTTCAACGGCTTGATACCGGAATACTAATCCTACATTTACTTGTTTGGTGACATCTTCATATTGGGGCAGCCACTTTCCACAGACCTCTCCCATACTTCAACGGCTTGATACCGGAATACTAATCCTACATTTACTTGTTTGGTGACATCTTCATATTGGGGCAGCCACTTTCCACAGACCTCTCCCATACTTCAACGGCTTGATACCGGAATACTAATCCTACATTTACTTGTTTCGTGACATCTTCATATTGGGGCAGCCACTTTCCACAGACCTCTCCCATACTTCAACGGCTTGATACCGGAATACTAATCCTACATTTACTTGTTTCGTGACATCTTCATATTGGGGCAGCCACTTTCCACAGACCTCTCCCATACTTCAACGGCTTGATACCGGAATACTAATCCTACATTTACTTGTTTCGTGACATCTTCATATTGGGGCAGCCACTTTCCACAGACCTCTCCCATACTTCAACGGCTTGATACCGGAATACTAATCCTACATTTACTTGTTTGGTGACATCTTCATATTGGGGCAGCCACTTTCCACAGACCTCTCCCATACTTCAACGGCTTGATACCGGAATACTAATCCTACATTTACTTGTTTCGTGACATCTTCATATTGGGGCAGCCACTTTCCACAGACCTCTCCCATACTTCAACGGCTTGATACCGGAATACTAATCCTACATTTACTTGTTTGGTGACATCTTCATATTGGGGCAGCCACTTTCCACAGACCTCTCCCATACTTCAACGGCTTGATACCGGAATACTAATCCTACATTTACTTGTTTCGTGACATCTTCATATTGGGGCAGCCACTTTCCACAGACCTCTCCCATACTTCAACGGCTTGATACCGGAATACTAATCCTACATTTACTTGTTTCGTGACATCTTCATATTGGGGCAGCCACTTTCCACAGACCTCTCCCATACTTCAACGGCTTGATACCGGAATACTAATCCTACATTTACTTGTTTCGTGACATCTTCATATTGGGGCAGCCACTTTCCACAGACCTCTCCCATACTTCAACGGCTTGATACCGAATACTAATCCTACATTTACTTGTTTGGTGACATCTTCATATTGGGGCAGCCACTTTCCACAGACCTCTCCCATACTTCAACGGCTTGATACCGGAATACTAATCCTACATTTACTTGTTTCGTGACATCTTCATATTGGGGCAGCCACTTTCCACAGACCTCTCCCATACTTCAACGGCTTGATACCGGAATACTAATCCTACATTTACTTGTTTCGTGACATCTTCATATTGGGGCAGCCACTTTCCACAGACCTCTCCCATACTTCAACGGCTTGATACCGGAATACTAATCCTACATTTACTTGTTTCGTGACATCTTCATATTGGGGCAGCCACTTTCCACAGACCTCTCCATACTTCAACGGCTTGATACCGGAATACTAATCCTACATTTACTTGTTTCGTGACATCTTCATATTGGGGCAGCCACTTTCTACAGACCTCTCCCATACTTCAACGGCTTGATACCGGATTACTAATCCTACATTTACTTGTTTCGTGACATCTTCATATTGGGGCAGCCACTTTCCACAGACCTCTCCCATACTTCAACGGCTTGATACCGGAATACTAATCCTACATTTACTTGTTTCGTGACATCTTCATATTGGGGCAGCCACTTTCCACAGACCTCTCCCATACTTCAACGGCTTGATACCGGAATACTAATCCTACATTTACTTGTTTCGTGACATCTTCATATTGGGGCAGCCACTTTCCACAGACCTCTCCCATACTTCAACGGCTTGATACCGGAATACTAATCCTACATTTACTTGTTTCGTGACATCTTCATATTGGGGCAGCCACTTTCCACAGACCTCTCCCATACTTCAACGGCTTGATACCGGAATACTAATCCTACATTTACTTGTTTCGTGACATCTTCATATTGGGGCAGCCACTTTCCACAGACCTCTCCCATACTTCAACAGCTTGATACCGGAATACTAATCCTACATTTACTTGTTTGGTGACATCTTCATATTGGGGCAGCCACTTTCCACAGACCTCTCCCATACTTCAACGGCTTGATACCGGAATACTAATCCTACATTTACTTGTTTCGTGACATCTTCATATTGGGGCAGCCACTTTCCACAGACCTCTCCCATACTTCAACGGCTTGATACCGGAATACTAATCCTAGAGAAATATTTCCTTTGCAGCAAGTTGTCCTTATACTGGAATCAGGGCCCTACACAAACATTTCCTACATTCCAACATGTGTTTAAACCGGAACAAGTGTTGTGTGCAAGCACTGTCTATGCATCAACAGGTGTGACTGGAGTGGGAGGAGGGGTGGAGCAGGAAGGGGGGAAGGGAGGCTAACGGTGCCATGGAAGGTTGTGGATCGGTACCTCTCTGCTCTGCTGTCCGTTGGTTACCTAGATCTCAAGGATGCCAGAGTTTCCTCGATCATTTTTTTTTTTTTTTTTAAATCTCCGATGATGATCATCAGTCTCCTCCTCCTCCTCTGTCTCCTCCTCCTCCTCTGTCTCCTCCTCCTCCTCCTCCACCACCTCCTCCTTCTCCTCCCCCTCACCATCATCATCACCATAGTCATCATATCATCATCACCACCAATAACAGTAGTAAGTCCTTGGTATACGACGACGACGACGACGACGATGATGATGATGATGATGATGATATTGGAAGTGGTTACAGTAGCAGTAGATTTAGAGGATTATTTGTTGTTTGCAGGCCGGTAAATCGGCGCTGATTGTTGTGGCGACATCCCTAGCACTGCTGAGGAGAGCCAAGCTGTGGGCTTCTACATATCCTTTCTACAACGTCTAGTCTGTTTTGTGTATCTCTGTGGATCCTTTTAACAGTATCTGTTTTGTGTATCTCTATAGATACTTTACAGAGGGTCTGGTTTGTATACCTCTACAGATCCTTTTCATAGTGTCTGTTTTGTGTATCTCTACAGATCCTTTTCAAAGTGTCTGTTTTGTGTATCTCTACAGATCCTTTTCAAAGTGTCTGTTTTGTGTATCTCTACAGATCCTTTTCAAAGTGTCTGTTTTGTGTATCTCTACAGATCCTTTTCATAATGTCTGTTTTGTGTACCTCTACAGATCCTTTTCATAATGTCTGTTTTGTGTATCTCTACAGATCCTTTTCATAATGTCTGTTTTGTGTACCTCTACAGATCCTTTTCATAATGTCTGTTTTGTGTACCTCTACAGATACTTCCCATAGAGTCTGTTTTATGTATCTCTATAAATCCTTTCTATAGCATCTCTTTTTATGCACCTCTACATATCCGTTTCACTGCATCGATTTTGTGTATCTCTATAGATCCTTTCCATAGTGTCTGTATTCTGTATTCCTACAGATTCTTTCCATAGTGTCTGTATTCTGTATTCCTACAGATTCTTTCCATGGTGTCTTTCTTGTGCTCCACTACAGATCCTTTCCATAGTATCTGTTTCGTGTATCTCCACACACTCTTTCCTCGGTGCTTTCCCCTTATTTCACCCTCTTTTACATCGTGTTAATTCTCCAATCCTATCTTTCCTGTTTCCTTTTTTCCCCCTCCACTTATAGTCCAGTCCAGTCCAGGACTTCTAGTACTTGTTCGTCTTTTGAGTTCTTTTTATTTTTTTTCTTTCCTTTACTTCTCCTGTTCTTAAAAAAGGGCATTGAATAAAATTATGTCAGGTGAATCTATGTAAATGTTATCAACAGACAAGAGAGAACTTTTTTTTTTTTTGGTACGTCTTCCAAACGACACACATATGAATCTGTGAAAAAGTTATTAACAGACAAGAAGCGAGTTTCTTTTTTAAACACATACCCCAAAATATGTACACGATCGCCATGTGCCCTACCAGTCTCTGTCATCTTTTGATTTATGATATTAGGACGCATTTTTTTTAAAAACTAAAACTCTTCTAGCCAAACATCTTGAGCACCATCCAAATGTTTTAAAGAATGCATGAATCGTTTAGCACTATTTAGAGAGTAATATTACTTCAGATATCACGCTTTATATGTGTGATATTTTTGTTATTCTATCCATTGGCATCGTGCCTGCTGAACCAGATAATGCTTTTCTTTTCTTTTCTTTTTTTTTAGAAAGTAGTCGTCAGAAATTTGAAAAAAAAAGTCAAACGGCTATATTGTATGTTTTCCAGAATTTATGGTTGAAACGCATTTACATTGTTATATTTGCATAACGTTTGCTTGGCGTCGCCAGTGTGTATTTGTAATAGCCTAGTGCGGCTTGAAAACCCCAAGGCTGAGGTATCGTCAAATCTCGTGAAGCAAAATCAGGAAGAAGGACAGGGCGACTTTAAAACACCATATATTCAGTACTGTTTGGACTGCCTCATCATTACCTTTCAATACTTTTCGTTTTAAACTTTGGTGTCTATTGGATGCTTCTTCATTATTCGCCACTCACATCTACGGTGGAGGATCTTTGTTCCCGTCTTTACCTCTTTGTTTGCTTTGTACGTGATTCTATTATTCTTTGAATCTAACAGTAACTGTCTGCCTTGTCCATTTAGGGGAGTGGTGTCCCTTGTTTGAAATGCTGTGAATTGGTTTCTGTCGATTAAATCTATTTTCTCTGTAGAAGCGAAACGAAGCTCACTGTGTTTTCATTGACCGGATGAAAGAGAAGGGTCAAATTAAATCAAACTGACTTTATCTCAGAAGAACAATTTAGATTAGGTCGCACACAAACACTCCGTTCACACACACACACACACACGCACGCACGCACGCTTGCTCGCACGCACGCACACACGCACGCGCACGCACACACAGACACACACACGCACGCACGCACGCACGCACGCACGCACGCACGCACGCACGCACACACACACACACACACACACTTGTATGAATAAATAATATTTTTTTACGTAAAAACAACGTGAGTGCGAAATCCATGCAATTCATTTCAAAGGCAAAAAAAAATAAATAAATAAATAAAAAAAATAAAAAAACTGTAGTGGCACAAACTGCACATTACAATAAATCCATACGAGCACACATGCATAGATTGATCCCCCTCTCCCATCCTCTCCCATCTCCGCACGAACACGAATACATTCCAAGTACACGGAAAATAAAATGTGCTCCTTAGCATGCCTGAAGGTGCATGCACACATAAACATGCGGACATACACTCCCTTGTTCCATCTCCACCCCATCGTCTCTATCTGTCTGTCTGTCTGTCTGTCTGTCTGTCTGTCTGTTCTCTCTCTCTCTCTCTCTCTCTCTCTCTCTCTGTGTCACACACACACACACACACACACACACACACACACACACACACTAACTGACTGACTGACACCATTTACTGTCAGATTAACATAGTGTTGTAATGACATTTTAAAAAGAAAAACCTTAATAAATCAATGAGAAAACGAAAATAATACAAATAACATCTGAATGACATAAAAATCATAAAGGAAAATTAACAGGGAAACATTTAACGTTTGTAAGTAACATAATAAAAATCAGAAATTGCAACAATAAAGCAAATTACATCTCAACTGTACTGAAAATAAAAAAATATCTCTCTCTCTCTCAGAACACCATTAAAAAAAAATTAAAAAAAGGAAAGACCCCCCCCCCCCCCCCCCCAACACATGCACACAAAAACACACACCATCCAATCACACACACACACACACACACACACACACACACACACACACACTCACAGACACACACTCACAGACACACACTCACAGACACACACTCACAGACACACACACTCATAAAAAGCACGCTTCCCCTTCCCCCTACTCACGTGTATGCGAGCACGCACATATATTCACTCACAGACAAACAAATAAAAACCAAAACTCTCTCTCTCGCACGCGCGCGCGCGCGCACACACACACACACACACACACACACACACACACACACACACAGCCCCCTCCCCTACACACACTCAAAACATATCCACACAAAAAACGTATAGACGTACGCACAACATGCACTCACATATAAACAAAACCAAGTCTCTCTCTCTCTCTCTCTCTCTCTCTCTCTCTCTCTCTCTCTCTCTCTCTCTCTCTCTCTCTCTCTCTCTCTCTAGCGCGCGCACAACCTATGCAAAAGTTTCGTAAATGGAGTAATGCGACCTAGTACACGTGAGAGTCGGACAGCTATGTCATGTAACAAATTCTTTGCTCTACGTGTACATCAGACCACTAAACCAAAACAAACATTAAAAAAAAAAATTAAAAAAACGTTAGAAAAATCTGCCATGTAAGTGGATGAGACTTGATCAGATTTACAGCCAAATTGGCTAGACTCCACCCATTTTCTGGGTTGGGACAAAAAACACTATGCAATGTTAAAGGTAGATTTTTAGACAAAATTTTATCATGAAGACATTGAAAATACGCTTTTGTTAATGAACATTCAAGTAACAAATGAGATACATTAAGGTTTTGACCACAGACACTGTCACGGTCGCTAAGCCGGACGGCCCTACCACCCTTACCCACGCCTTTCTACCTAACCCTGAGGAACTTAACCTAACTGTAGCTAACTAAACCCCAACCTCATATACGCGCGAGCGCGCACACACACACACACACACACACACACACACACACACACACACACACACACACACACACACACACGCATACGCGCACACGCTCTCTATCTTGAACCACCACTACTCTTAAACACATGGACATACTGATTTAGTACCGCCGATCGGTGACACACCCCCCTGCCTAAGTTTTAACTACAGGTTAAAACCAACAACTTCTCACTCGATCGGCGTTTTAGCCACACTCTACCTATAACAATCCAATTCCCCATCACTCACTCTGTCCTACTGTTACTTTTGATGCACTCCAAAACTTCCATCCCAACAGCATCAACTTTTAAATACATCAACAATCACAGGTTACACTAATCAACCTGGACTAACGCTGCCACATATGACCTTAATGCAGGCACTTACAGGCAGCCGTTACACTACGCACTACATATAAATTTCATAACTGACGCTGCTCTGGCTATGCACGACCGCTGTGCGACACGTGCTACAAATACCACAGCCTCAGTAACACCTTGCTACGCCATTCTCTACCAAAGATAATAACACATGCATAGCTTCAATAATGTCAACCTCTCATGACCCAGGTAAATGGAACTTAAGGTTCTCTCTCTCTCTCTTTCTCTCCGGCAAGCGACTCAAGTAGTCTGCCGCCACATTGTCCTTTCCAGACACTGCCTGCACCGTAAACTGGAATGCCTGCAGCTGCAGTGCCCACCTTGTGATCCTCCCACTAGTACTCTAGACCCCACAGCTCTCTTCCTGGGTTTCGCCTTCAAGTCAAAATGCCGCTTGTACCTGCAAGCTGCCGTTGCCAAGTTCTCCTTTGCCAACTTGCACGTCTTAGCTATTTTGTTCCTTAGGTTGACGACGTACTCTGTAGCTGTGCAGAGCTCTTGCCTCTCGGGTTGCAACCACCGATCTCTCAGTATCTGCATGGGCCTGCGCATCAGTGGCATCCTTACAAGGGGAACTCTTGAGACTCTTCCCTTGTCCACAGTACGCTGACACTGGAAGCATGACTGGCAGTACCGACGAATGTCAGCATGCATGCCTGGCCAATAAAAATGGCGACCAACTCGCTCCTTGGTTCGGGTGGTACCTAAGTGACCAGACATGGGTACGTCGTGGCCTAGCTTCATCACCGTGGTCCGTAGTTCTGCTGGGACGCAGATCTGACTCGCTACGTCCTTGGGACCCTCAAACCGCCTAACCAGTACACCAGATTTCCGAGCGTACTCGACTCGTCCAAACTTAGTGTGGAAGTGCGTCCCCGCTTCACATGCACTCCGAGCCTTCCTCAATGTTTCATCCTGGTCCTGCATCTGAATTAACTGCTGGGTAGAGGTGTCCAGAATGCATTCCTCGACGGGCAGTGGTACAGGTTCTTGCTGCTCCCTGGCTCTCTGCGCGCGTGTCTGCACTGCCCCTACCAACGCCGGGTCTGCGTATACAGGCACACGTGTCCAACCGGGATCTCCTACTCTCTTTGCGAAGTTTCCGATCAGGACTTCCTGCACAGGGCTATTCATGACCAAAACCTCCGACTTCCCTGCGATGAATGGCGACTTCAACTCTATTACCGCCACAGGTAACACAGACCTACATCTGGACTCAGCCAACACTACTGGGACTGTCTCTCCTGTGTACGCATCTGCCGGTACTAACCACTTAGCCACTACGGTGTGTCCGGCACCAGTGTCCCGTAATCCATTGGCCGGAGACCCGTTAACTTCTACGATGCACGCAGGCTCGTACCGCTGCTCAGCGCATGGGCGACACAACGTAGGGACCACTCGAGCTTGGGGCTGGTCACAATGAACAGCTCCAACAGAATGGGGCTCAGGGCATTTCCTAGCGATGTGGCCTGGCTTCTTGCAGTTGAAACAAACTATGGTCGATCTAGGCCCTTCTGATCTCCTGTTCAGCTGCTGTAGTGCACCATCACTTTGTTGGGACCTCCCTGCGGGCTGGCTCCCTGCTGTTTCACGTGTATTACCCAGGTTGGGCTGGTTAACTGTTCGGTCTTGTCTCGCCTTCCTCCCCAGTCTTTTGGCCTCTGCCAAAACAGTAGCTTCTGTTGCAAGCTGTTCCAGTTTTCGGGCATGTCTTCCGCACCTCAATTGTGAACTCTGGAGACAATAGCTGATAAAACTGTTCTTGGAACAGCAGATCCTTTACGTCCTCTGCCACACTCTCATCCTTGCCCGCTGCTGCACACCAGAGGGAAAACCACCGCTTCATCCTTCCCAGCATCTGGCCGAAAGTCTCAGCAGCGTCCTTCTTGATGCTCCTGAACTTTTCTCGGTAGGCCTCAGCATCTAGCCTGAAGTGGCTTAACAGGGCGCTCTTTATCTGATCATAGTCGCCTAACTCATCCGCACTTAACCGCATCACCGCTTCTCTAGCCTTTCCTCTCAGCAGAGACATCAGACGTGTGGGCCATGAGGTCTTGCTCCACTTGCACATCTGGGCTACACGCTCAAATTGGGCGATGAAAGCGTCCACGTCGTCGTTCTCTCCCAACGGCTCAAGGTGGACATGCTTCGTTTCCTCCACCTCAATCAAGCGTTTCCTATGCGCTGCTTCATCTAAGGCCTGTCTCTCTAGTATGATCAGCTCTCGCTCTCTTGCCTCTAACTCGGCTTCATCTCTTCGTCTCTTGAGATCTAACTCGGCTTGCCGTGCCTGAGCTTCTACTTCCCTTATTGCCCTTTCTTCCTCCATCTTCTTCCTCTGCAGTTCCAGTTCCACCTGTCTCGCTGCTTTCTCATCTTCGATCTTCTTCTGCTTCATCTCTAGTTCCCTTTGCTTAGCAGCTTTCTCCTCTTCGATCTTCTTCTGCTTCATCTCTAGCTCCCTTTGCTTAACAGCTTTCTCCTCTTCATCCTTCTGCTTTAACCTTTCCTTCTCCTCCTCGATCTTCTTCTGCTTCATCTCTAGCTCCCTCTGCTTCATCTCTAGCTCCCTCTCATCCTTCATCTTCTGCCTCACTTTCTCCTCTTCATCCTTCATCTTCTGCCTCACTTTCTCCTCCATCCGGAGCTCCAATTCTGCTTCTCTCGCTGTCCTCTCATCCTCATTACGGACTGAGTCTGACGAACTTGGCGAGGTCTCCCCAGCTAAACCCATCGCCGCTCCCAACTTGGCAAACTTTGCATAAACCCCCGCCCCCTGTTCTTGATCCACCCCCGCTCCCTGGTCACTAACCTTAGGTTTGGTATCCGCCGTAGGGGCCTGTGGATCCATGACACTATCGGGGTCGTACTGCGGATGGGCTCGGGTGTGTTTAGACATAGGGTACCCCTACCACCACAGAGCTAACAAGGGACAATATCCAATATGAGCGCAAGTAGATGTTCCTATTTACGCGCTTGCCCCCTAACCAACAAACTAAAGCAACTCAGCACAAGTATACAATGCTCTCAATGAGTCACGCAACAAGCATAACTCCATCCACACTTGTATACCTCATACATATACCCACATGGGCTCCAACCCATACAATACTACCAATGCACTGTCTGGTCACTGACTGAATCACGTGACACCGTGTGTCCACTGTCCACTGTGCACGCGCACCAGTTACCCACAGTCACAGGCTTCACTGTCTGGTAGGCCGCACCTACACGATCACAGTGCACTTGCACCCCTCAAGTCCAGGTGCACTCACAGCATACCCTATTCCACAACACTGCGCACCCTCGTGCTTCCCACACACAGTCACCTGGGCTTACTCTGCCCTTAATCCCCACAGGATATCCGAGCACGCAGCGTGCACAGTCACGGGCTGGGTACCACTCTACCTACTCATTGGGGTATACCATATGTAAGGGACACAAAAGACACCTGGTACCCTCCAGCACCTCACCTACACTGTACGGTGTAATCACTCACACTTCCAACAACCACTCAATGTTTATTGACCATTCATACCTCACTCACACGGTAGCGCCAACCCATTCACACCAGCACAAGTGCCCTGCCCAATGCCAATGGAAACCTGCCTGAAGTGAACAGGGACACTACGTACCACCTCCCAGGGTACTGGTACGCTCCCACCAACCACCCGCTTACATTTCACACAACGTACACACCGGACACAACACCCCCTTACCTCCCTCCTAGCTACCTATCACCTACCCAGAACCCCTTATGGTACCCCGCATCTCCACCAAAGTGTCACGGTCGCTAAGCCGGACGGCCCTACCACCCTTACCCACGCCTATCACACACTAGGTCAGACAACACAGCACACTAACACAGTTTTACAATCACGCACGCTTCTTTATTTCACACACACTCTATGGCGCCACCACTCACGCACATCCACAACTGCACACAAGTATCCCAATTCCCGCTGACTCACCCTACTCTACTATAATGACCTGGAAGACCCTAACCTAACCTGAAACACCAGTTGCGGTATATCACTGTGACCTGGGGACACAGCGATAGCCCGCACACGTGGTGACTAACTACTAGGGACAAGGATTTACCAAAGGGACTCTAATCTCTTAACGACTGCTACCACCCACACCTCTCCCCAGGACTCACCCTTCTCTTTTAACCCGGGACCACTACCAAACTGGTCGCTGCGTCCCTAAGGGAGGCAACGACAAGTACCCTACACTGTGCCGGCCACTACGTCCTAAAAGGAGGCAGTAGCTAACACCCCTAACCCTACTGCCTAACGCTACACCCCTTCTATCACAAACATGGGACAACCCATCCCGGCCCGGAAAGCTCCAGTCCTCGGCGCTGTACGTGGCCCCTCACAGGCTGACACCTCCCCGGAAGACTCTGCACCCCGGCGCTGACCGTGGCTCCTCCGCGGGCCAACACCCTCCCCGAAGACTCTGCACCCCGGCGCTGACCGTGGCTTCCCGCGGGCCAACACCCTCCCCGAAGACTCTGCACCCCGGCGCTGACCGTGGCTCCTCCGCGGGCCAACACCCTCCCCGAAGACTCTGCACCCCGGCGCTGACCGTGGCCTCCCGCGGTCTGACTCCTCCCTGCGATGGGCACGACACCCAACGTACACACAACAGACGCCCTCTCGACGGGTCCGGGGCTCGTAGGACGCCTCCTCCTCTGAAGGCCCCGCCGGACACCAAGGGTGAAAAAGGCCTGGTGCAGCGCCCTCTCACGGGACGCCTAAACAGGGACGAGGAACCAGTGCCGGAGAACTCCCGGAAGAGCACCGGTAGCCGGAGGAGAGCTGCCCCACAGAAGGCAGACGGCCTGGGTGGTCTCCCTCTCCCGGGAAAACAACAGGCACTGGAAAGCGCCGCTCACCTGCCGGCACGCGGCAGTAGACTGCAGTGATCTGGCCCCAGCCTCAGGACGGAGCAGGATACCTGCTGACACAACTGTAGGCCCCTACTGTAATGTTGCTACTACCCAAGTCATCAAGGCACATAGGCTACTTGGTAAAGCTTTAACTCTCCATCTCCCTTGCCTACTTCCCACTCGGGCATGAGAGTGACCCCTTGAATTTCGAACGCATCCCCCAACCCATTACTCACTTTGGGGCTATCAGACCCATTTCCTGCCAACCCTTACAACAGCGGTAAAACAATATTCTCCCTGAGCCCATCCACGCTATTACATATGAAATTATGAATCACACCCAATTCTCGGAGAAATAAACCAATCTAAGCGATCCAACACGGACTCCATGGGCCCCCTTAGGACATACTAAATAATCTAGGAAATGGCCAATTTCACAAAGAAATGTCTCCACACAATAACCAGTAGTAATACACATCTCTCAGAGGGGGGAAAAACAAAAAAAAACAAAAACAAAAACTTATCATTTCTTAGCGGTTCACAGTTCCAGCATGTTCACACAAGAGAATCGGCTCGCAGCCACAATCCCTCACATTATTACCCCTCTTTGCACTGTCAATTATAACCATATATCAAAAACAACATGATTTGTTCGCCAAAATTTCCATCCAGCACCTCACTCTCAGGTCATCTCTTGTCAGATAACCCAATGGTTAATCCTTGTCATGTCAACACAACCACACTTCATACAATATTACCTGCTGCACATCATCCGTTTTTATCCTATCGACTGCTAAGCTACTCGCCTTAAACTTTACCTTTCCCTTCTTTCCGACTACCAAAATTCATAACTGGGCTGCCTCCCCACAACCTAAGATATCTTTCTCCAACCCCGTTCTGTCACAAACACATACATCCCTGCATGTGTGACGACTGTCACTTGTATTACAAAAACTTCTACCCTATGGACTCACTGTCCTGTACCAAATGCGTACGTCACAGATGCAGTCCGCACGCGTACGAGACCCGCGTCGAGAACCATGACTCGTAACGAAAGTGAGAAGACACCAATATAAGTTGAATAGTCCCGACCGTACTCAGTATAAACCACTCGACCACAAATTGGCCTTGGCCTTACTACAGTTAACCGATTCGAATGCTGTGCAGGTCAACTCCGAAATCGTTAATTTCAACGAACTCCTACTATTTACAATTGAGATTGAGCACAATCATCAAACCCCTCTATGATTCACGCAGACACATCTGCACCTGACTCATATTATGATCCTCAGCAAATGCAACCTCGTATTACCCTCTTATTGAACCCACTGACATTAACATGAACTAACCACAACCAATATCTACATCACCGTCCATCAACGGTCATTATATTGAACCCACATTGTCTAGCCAAACTGTCCTGAGAAAATCGAACTCAGGAACCACTATGTACATTACTTACAAAAATATACAGGAAAAAGGTGACAACTCAAACCGGCTGACAACAAATTTCAATCACGGAACCAAGACATCATACCAGACAACCAGTATACGCAACGAACACATACAACTAATCCCAACATGAGACAACTACAGTACAACTCGCCATAATACAAGACAACACGACGAACTACAACACAACGAACCTAACAGATCACCAACCTGGACATACAGACGATCAACCACACCAGTTCTGCAACTGGCTGACAGTGGCTGCAACAAGGACGACACTGACTCAGCACAGGCCAAGGGCACCCAAACCCGACGAGGACCTGGCACTAACTATGACTCGAAGTCACTCTTCAAAACTAACGGCGCTGCCGCCGCACCTACAAGGAGTACGTCCTCGAACGAACACCAGGGACCGAAGTGAAGCTACCCCAACGCAATCCGCCCTGGTCGGAATCAAGCGAACTCTACTCACCACACAAAACAACGATTGGTCAGAGCAGTGTATCCCTCCGCAGAGCTGACACACCTGACCAACGGACTAGTTGTTGCTCGTGCAACAACACGACAATTTACCACAACAACTCACAGACTTAACAACACAACAACAGCCGATATCCTGCCCCGCCTTCTCTGGGTAGAACCAAAGTAACAAAAGGGTAACAATCGGGAACGAAACCAACCTCCCGCTTCCATTCCATTCCTTCAATAAGTGAAGACTGGAATGAAAGAATATTGCATGTCCTATTTCCCCAGCCTCCTACCTAGCCTAATCTTTCTACCTAACCCTGAGGAACTTAACCTAACTGTAGCTAACTAAACCCCAACCTCACATACGCGCGAGCGCGCACACACACACACACACACACACACACACACACACACACACGCGCGCGCGCGCGCGCGCGCGCGCGCGCGCATACGCGCACACGCTCTCTATCTTGAACCACCACTACTCTTAAACACATGGACATACTGATTTAGTACCGCCGATCGGTGACAGACACACAAAGGAGATGGTTTTAAAAACCTGCCTAACCAACCATCCACCCGTATTCTGTGCAATAAATTTCGATTCGGAATAGAACCTGGCGGACTTATACAATGACTGCTGGGGGCAGAAAGATCCCATCTGTTCTTCTGAATGGCAGCTTCAAGATACTGTGTTCTTCTCTGGTCCCAGAGTGCTTTTGTCAGAATATTGTTTATTTCAAGAACCGAATAAGGAATATCACATAAAACTGTATTCGATTTGCACATTGAAGCCTCTTTTGCACAGGTATCAGCCAGTTCATTCCCTCGAAGATTGCAGTGACCAGGTACCCATAATAATGTTATTTTGGAACCTCGCATCATTAACTGGTGAATTGAAAATAAAATTTCACTGACGAGATCAGGACGACTTGATGTATTTTGAAGGTGTAAAGCCGTTAAAGCAGACTTGGAATCTGACAAAATCAGTACTCTTTCTGGTAAGACTTGCATATCAAGAATGAAATTAATAGCTTCCATAAGAGCAAATAACTCAGCAGTGAAAATAGAACAACCTTTGGTAATATGAAATCTTTTTTCAATGTTAAGGGAAGGTATCACGAAAGCAGCACCAACCTCAGAAGTACACGAAACTGAACCATCAGTGAAAATACGCAGATAAGATTCATATTCAGTGTAAATCAATTCTTTAACAAAAGAAGCAAGCAAAAGTGGATTCTCATTTTTAGTAATATTACCATAGGAATAGAAAAAATCTGCTTGCTTCATCAACAAAAGGGGGAAAGGGTATTTGGTCATTTTAACAATGTTGTCAAGCGAAAAGTCGCATGCATGTAAAAGAGGAGATACATAATCAGACAATGAAGTATATGCTTTTTTTTTAAATTCCGTATCTCTTTAGAAACGTAGGTGCTTTCATCAAGTAACTGAGTTAGGAACTGTTCTTGCTCGTGCTGAGTAGCTACAAGCACAGAGCATTCTATGTTCATTTAAAGGCAAAACTTCTGCCTCTCTGTAAGTCATATCAATTGATGCCCATCTTGGAAGCCCCAAAGCAATTTTAAGTGCTAAGGAATCAATACTAGTTAACTTATGTAAATCTGTCTTTGGTGCAGTAAAAAATACTTCTTGACCATAACTTACAATCGAGCGAACTGTCCCTAAGGCGACATGGATAAGATTAGATCCATAATTTATTAGAGGGATTCCAGTTAGGACTCGCAGTAACGCAGTTTTCTTTCTTGCCTTTTCCACGAGATGATTTATATGTTTACACCAAAATAATCTATAGTGAAAAATAACGCCTAGAAATTTTACTTGCTTACTTGGGAAAATGAAAGAATCACCTATTTTTACTTTTACAGCGTCCCTACCTTCAAAATCGATATTTTTCTTTATAAATATAATGAAAACCAATTTGTCCGTTGATAAGTTAGAACAGTTTGAATTCTATTAACAAGTTTACTGACCGCAAATTAAAACTGTTCAACAATTTTATTACGCTTGATTTTGTTTTTTGTAAAATTACAATTTACATTTTTCCACATTGCAATATCATCTGCATAAGCAGCTAAAGTTGCCCCTTTCGTGTCAATCTGGTTAAGATCATAAAGCATCAATGAGAAGAGGACTGGAGAAATTACACTTCCTTGAGGGACACCCATGTTAACATATCTTGTACTTGACAGCACACCATTTAGTTTTACTTGTAGCGTTCTTCCAGATAAAAATGATTGTAAAAACATGTGGAAACGACCTTTAATCCCAATTTCATGAGCCTTGGACAATAATTTAAAATGCCAAACAGAATCGTACGCTCTATGAATATAAAAAAACGTGGCTAAAGTGGAGTGTCGTTTAGCCAAGGCTTTTTTGACGTGTGAAGCTAAAAGACTAACATGATCAGTGACACCCCTCCCTTTTCTGAAACCAGCTTGAAATATTGGCAAAATCCCATTCTTTTCAAGGAAATGTTCTAATCTGAATATCATTATCCTCTCAAAAAGTTTTCCAATGTGAGGAGTCAAAGAAATGGGTCGAAAATTAGAAGATTTTCTTTTTGAGTTTCCTTGTTTATGGATAGGTACAACTGTTGCTTTCTTCCAAGCCATTGGCAGCTTTCCAGAATTCCAGCATAATTGGAAGAACTCTAATAATTTTTTTTCAAAAAGCATTGTGGAAAATGCTTTATTATGTAAGAAATGGGATCAAATCCTGTCGCAATTTTACCAGATTTCAGACGGCGAGGTGAGTACAGAAGCTCCTCCATTGTTAGATTTTTTTTTATTAATGTATAACGTGTTGTCATTGTCATGTGGTTCAATGTTTCTCCCTTCGTTTTCAATAGTTCTTCTTCGTTCTTGCTCTTCTTTAGGCAGATGTTCAGTCTGACTCATTGTTGCGAAAGTGTCAGCAAATAATTCAACTTTCTCCTCGTTTGTTTTATAGATTTTATCGTTTTCAATCAAGACAGGATATGGGAGATGAAAAGAACCTTTAGATTTTCTAATTTCTTTCCAAAGTAAAGCGCTATCGTTTGGGTGTTTGGAACAGTTGATGACTAAGTTTTTGTAATATTGCTGCTTTGCCAAAGCAACAACTTTGTTACTATTGGTGTTAGCTTTTTTTGTATTCAGCGTGTAACTGTTCCACTCTACTTTTAGGCTGCGTATGACGGCTTATCATCCAGCTTTTGAAGGCCTTAGTTTTCGCACCCACGGCGACTTCACACGCAATATTCCACCATGGGTTTGATGCTTTCTTTGGATGATTCTTTAATTTGACTTTTGGGATTGCAGAATCTGCAGCCTTAAGTATAAGTTTTCTTAATTCAAAATAACAATTTTCCAAACCTTCCTCTAACACTGTATTTTGATTGAAATTTAGAAAAGACGAACCTGTTGTCAAAATTTGATTGAAAAGCGCCCAATTAGCCTTATCTTCATTATATTTAGTGCATTCAGAATTGTAGATTTTTTTTTCAGGGCTCACTAGAAGTTGGATTTCAATAGGGAGATGATCACTGCCTAACGGTATTTGATGAACCTGCCAAGTACACAAAGGGTTTATGTCTGGGGAAACTAAAGACAAATCTATCGATGAGCAACATTGATCTGATCGATCAGCAATTCTTGTTATAGAGCCGTCATTTAAAATGGTTAAATTGGCGTTGATTATTGTACTGGCAAGGTATTCGTTGTTGTTAACAATAATATTGGGATTTTCGGACCACAAAGCGTGGTGGGAATTAAAATCGCCAAGAATAACCCATTGTCTAGAGCAGTCTAAATCCATTATCCAGTCAGCTTCACCTTTAGACACTCCATCTGGATAATAACAGTTCAAAATGTTGAAGTATTTACCATCAACCTTAATTTCTATACAGCAAGAATATAAACGTTTATCTATTGAAGAACACGGTGTTTTGAGGAGTCAAATTACCACTTTCCGTGGTCACTGAGGAGAAACAATCAGGTTTCGAAATATCGGTATCTGACCAGGAGTTATATGTTAGTGAGTTTCCTCCCCATTGGAAATTGTCTCCCCATGGGAGACTATAAGCTTGCTGAAGGCTCATTTTGAGAAGCATTTATTTTATTTTTCCCCATTCACCCACTCAAGCACATACTGTTAGTTAGGCAGAATTATCTACCACTGCAGATATGAACGCTTATCTTCCCCTATTTTTTCAATCTAAGACATAAGAGCAAGCTTTGTTTATAATTGTATGTATATATATATATATATATATATATATATATATATATATATATATATATATAAACACGTTAGTTTAGGGTTTTCTAAACAAAGTGAGGTCTTTTCAAATAATCCAGTCCCAGACTGTCGACTTTTAAAGTAAATACTATTTAGATGAAAACATAATCAATTAGGAAAATTGATTGTGCAGCGCTGTCCTGTATCTACTCTATCTAAAAATGTACAAGTCAAATTAACGGGCTTGAGAGGTATGAATGAATCTGATTTTGGTATTAGAGCAAGACACAATTTGGATTTTAAGAGATAGAAGAGGTGGAAGAAGTTAGATGGCACCACACACTGACTTGATTGTAGACGGAAGAATCCAGCATGTCAAGAAAAAAGAAAGCAATCACGCCAGCACACACAAATTTCGCTGTGTTAATGACGTCAAGATCTGTGAGACGAGGGGTAAACAAAAAAGGCGTCATAAACGAGAAGAATGATTTGAAACTGCTGTCGAAGTTTCAGTAGGTCGTAAGACCCGCTTCCACAAGGTACGGCAATCACACACACACACACACGAAAGCGCGCCTGCGCATACTCACACACAACACATCCACGCACGCATACACACACACACACACACACACACACACACACACACACACACACTCTCTCTCTCTCTCTCTCTCTCTCTCTCTCACACACACACACACACACACACACACACACACACACGCGATCATCTGCGACTAGAATTCTGACTGCAGTTTAGAAACTGTTTTCAAATCAGGTTTTTAGTTACACAGTCTTACATCCTTTTCCTGAAGGCAAAGAAGGTTCACCTAGGTTTGTTCAACATGGGTTACATCACCCTCCATCTTCCTCGTAGTACTGCTTTCCACACATCTGTTGAACTTGCACGCGTTCTCCCGTCTTTCATCTGCAATCTGCGTTCTCTCATTCAGTATTTACTGGGTTGCTAAAAACATATGTGCATTTCATCTTCAAACTACCGTGCCAACACATAAATGAAAAAAAGTGCAGTATAGATGTTAGGAAGCAGGAACAAAGCGATTTGAGATCATCAGCAGTGACATTAAAAGACCAAAGCTTCTTCGAACAGTTCCACTTTGTTTGACTTTTCTTATTGCTAGGATCAACTTATGGTTTAAAATTTAACTTGATGTCTAAAACTGTTTCTATTTTAAACATTCACATGTTCAACTTTAACACCTTTTATTCAAACAGGCGGGATGATCATAGTCGTTTTGTCTACATTCAGTCAGCATCTCTCTGTATATTTCTATATTTATATCAAGATTATTATGAATAGATTTCATATGGTAGAAACTAGCACCAAACCCTGCACATAAAGATATATTCACAAAAAAACTTTATCCCCCCCCCCCCCCCCCCCCCTGTAAAACCCTACAATACTGTACCAGCACCAAACCCTGCACATAAAGATATATTCACCAAAAAACTTTATCCCCCCCCCCCCCTCCCTTCCTGTAAAACCCTACAATACTGTACCAGCAACAAACCCAGCACATCAATTTAGAAAGAGAGGACAGGACAAAACACAGAAAGGATGGGTCCAAGAGGAGGTCGAAATGCATTGTGTTTTGTCCTGTACTTTGTCTATGTCCTTGGCGGTAACAAATCCCCTCTCTTTCTAAATTTTGCTTCATTTTCCGCCCTTAGTCACTCCGTTTTAAAACTAACCTGCACATGAAGATATATTCACCAAAAACTTTATCCCTCCCCCCCCCCCTCCTCCCGTTTAACAGCATCCCTTCCCCCTCCCCCATTCAAAACCCTACACTGTACAGCATTTCTCTCAAGTGAACCACGAGAAACAAACACACACGTGTGCATATGCAGTTCAAGGGAAATAGCTCCACCCAGATCCACGGCATACAAG
>CM065727.1:69320616-69338116 GCA_033310375.1 Conus canariensis
AGGGTGAGTTTGGTGTGGGTATTTTATTCGCAC
This sequence comes from Conus canariensis, assembly GCA_033310375.1. Classification (NCBI taxonomy): domain Eukaryota; kingdom Metazoa; phylum Mollusca; class Gastropoda; order Neogastropoda; family Conidae; genus Conus; species Conus canariensis. The sequence continues at coordinate 69,320,650 of CM065727.1, forward strand.
ACACACACACAAGCACACATCTGTCTGTCTGTCTCTATCTCTCTCTCTGTCTCTCTCTCCACACACACACACACACACACACACACACACACACACACACACACACACACCATGTGTGTGTTTGTCTATGTGTGTTCATCAGGGCGAGGCAAGGCCTCTTGTTCTCCGTCGATCCAGCTGAGAAGCTGCAGGTTGGGAGAATAGGCGGTCGAATAGGACTCCGCAACCCGACTTCCACAGTGACACGTTCAGGTGGCACCATTAGCGCTTTAGCATGTTCTGCACGCAGTCCTTACTGTTACCTGACGCACCACCCCCCCCTCCCCATTGTATTGCTGTGCCACAGTGCCTACATAGCGGGCATCTAGTATGTCACCTGCCCGATAGGTTAGGATTCGGGTTAGGTTAGAGTTAGGTTAGGGTTCGAGTTAGGGATCGAAAGGGTGAAGGTTGTTTGATTTGGCTTGGCGCGCGCGCGCGCGCGCGCGTGTGTGTGTGTGTGAGAGTGATTGTGTGTGTGTGTGTGTGATTGTGTGTGTGTGTGTGTGTGTGTGTGTGTGTGTGTGACACTTCTCACTGCATGCTGAAACAGACATTGACCGGTATGCGTAATGTGCATACTGTTACAAAAAGAAACTCGACTGAAGTTTTCAAGTAGAAGATACCCCCGTTTAGAAAAACAAAAAACAAAAACAAAGAAGAAATACTTATGATTCTTCCTCCAGCACACGTCAGGGAAACTTTTTTTTTGCGCAGGTTTTCCCCTTTTTTTATTTCCTTTTTATCCTTTTTGTTTTTGGTGTTTTTTAAAAAAAAGATTTTTTGGGGGGGGGGGGGGAGGGGTCTAAAACTTTTGAAGACATTTTCGTCGAAAGTTTGCTGGTCTCATTTACTTTGTTCGTTAAATGAGCGTTACTTTACGCAATGTTTTGTTTGTTGATTTAGATTCTTTTGAAGAAAAGTAGAGTTCAAAACAAATAAAGTCAACACGTACATGTCATTGAGTAGAAGCGAGGTGCACTGCAGTCAGCCGAACGGACCATAACACCTGCCTCGACAGACTCACCTGTGTCCTGTAACGATCCGGTATCCTTACCTGTAACGATATCCTAAATCGTCCTCCCTCCCCCCTCCCCCCCCCCCCCCCCCCCCCCCCCCCCCCCCCCCCCCCCCCCCCCCCCCCCCCACACACACACACCTCAACACACTCGCATTAAAAAAGCATCGTGCGCAAACCTGCGAGATCGGGCTAGATAGAGAAAACAAAGAGAAAAAAAAGCAGGCCAAACTGGTGACACACACACACATTCTCTCTCACTCTCTGAAACGGGGAGAACTTCACGTGGCCCTGACCTCGAATTCTGGGTCACGCTTTGAGCCGACCTGTCTTGCCCGAGCGAATAGCGATTTGTTGTCAATGGCGAGGGTGTGATTTCTACTGCGGCTCAGGCTGGTCAAGGCTGTGAAAGTAGTTTAGTTTTACAACCTGATGTTAGACTAGGCAGCGTGAACTGTATTCCCACTGTCAGGATATTCGGTTCTGGTCGTTTACCCTTTGCTGTTAGACTACTCTCTCTCTCTCTCTCTCTCTCTCTCTCTCGCTCGCTCTCACCTGTGCTTGTAATTTCCCCATTGCTGAGGCCACTCTGTTCGTTGGCTGTGCACCCGCTCCTTCGCCCCTTTCTCTCTCTGTCTCTCTCCGCTGCTGTCCACTGTTTTTCTGCATAAGTGACACGTGCGTGCGCGCGCGCGCGTGCGTGTGTATGCATGTGTGCGTGAGAGAGTGTGTGTGTGTGCATGAGTGTGTGTGTGGGGAGAGAGAGAGAGAGAGAGAGAGTGTGTGTGTGTGTGTGTGTGTGTGAGTCTTCATAAAAAAACCGACGAAATCCCTGCAAGCCTGTCATGAGTCTACTTTGACATGACACGTCTCTCTCTCTCTCTCTCTCTCTCTCTCTCTCTCAAACGTCTCCATGTCTGACAGCTGTCGGTAATCTGTGTGCTGATGTCACGTGATAAACCTGTAAGTACGGTATCACCGTATTGCTGGAAGTTTGTGCACGATGACGCAGGGAAATAAATGTTCCATGCTGGTTTACGGACGAAAACAACGCATTCGGCTGTAATGATCCATCACCGAACACCGGCTACAGGGGGTTGGGGGGAGGGGGGAGGGGGCAGGACTCAGTTCGTCCTCTTTTTATCGTTGCTCTCGGTGGGGGAGGGGGGGGGGGGCGGTAGAGGGGGCAAGACAAGACAAGACAAAATTCTTTGTTTACGAGAATAATAGATTTATAAGCACTGATGTGCTTTTTTAGATCCAGTCCTCGCCCTGAGTAGGGTCAACAATGCAAAATAATGACATCCAGTCCTCGCCCTGAGTAGGGTCAACAATGCAAAATAATGACATCCAGTCCTCGCCCTGAGTAGGGTCAACAATGCAAAATAATGACATCCAGTCCTCGCCCTGAGTAGGGTCAACAATGCAAAATAAGGCAACAAAAGAAGCATGCAAAAAAGTGACTAGAACTACAATATGATACTGAATTAAAAACAAAATTTGAATTAAAAAAAAAAGAGTAAAGAGAGAGAGAGGGAGAGAGAGAGGGAGAGAGAGAGAGAGAGAGAGAGAGAGAGAGGGTCGCATAAGAATACAAGCACAATGACAGGGAGAGGAGAGGTGGGCATGGACAAAAGAAAAGGCGATGCATCACGCCTGCCCGAAATACTACAGTCCGAATTAAGCTGTCCTAATCGTAGCTGTCCGAATTACAGCTGTCCGAATCATGGCTGTCCAAACTATGGCTGTCCGAATCACGGCTGTCCAAACTGTAACTATCAGAATCACAGCTGTCCGAAATGTGGCCGTTCGAATCACGGCTGTCTCAATCATGGCTATTCGAATCAGGGCTCTCCGAATCACGGCTGTCTAAATTAAAGCTGTCCGAATCACAGCTGTCCAAATTGTAGCTGTCCGAACTACGGCTGTCTAAATTACGGCTGTTCGAATCGCGTCTGTCCGAAAATTAGAGGTCATGTTGATGTGACCACGTGTCGTTGTGACCAAGTGTCGTTGTGACCATGATTTTTAGTATTTTACCTAAGAATGGTAGACTTGCCAATGTGACCACATGTCGATGTGACCACATGTTGTGAGCCATTGGGTCACAACGACATGTGGTCACATCGGCATGTGGTCACATCGGCATGTGGTCTTATCAGCACGTGGTCTTATCGGCATGTGGTCACATCGGCATGTGGTCACATCGGCATGTGGTCTTATCGGCATGTGGTCACATCGGCATGTGGTCACATCGGCATGTGGTCACATCGGCATGTGGTCTTATCGGCATGTGGTCACATCGGCATGTGGTCACATCGGCATGTGGTCTTATCGGCATGTGGTCACATCGGCATGTGGTCACATCGGCATGTGGTCTTATCGGCATGTGGTCACATCGGCATGTGGTCTTATCGGCATGTGGTCATATTGGCATGTGATCACATCGGTATGTGGTCTTATTGGCATGTGATCACATCGGCATGTGGTCTTATTGGCATGTGGTCTCATCGGCATGTCGTCTTATTGGCATGTGGTCACATCGGCATGTGGTCTTTTCGACATGTGGTCACATCAGCATAATGATAGCCTTCTCTGTCGGAATCACATATTTTAGAATTACCCATCCGTACTTTTGTCCTCTCTCTCTCTGCTCGAACAAGGCGATTGAAATAACCTGAGCATTCAAAGTTCAAACCAGCTAAAAGATGGTATTTGTTCTGTGAAGAACGAATGACGCAGGCTAAGTGCAGGCTTCTGTGAATTCACACAGAGGGGTTTTGTCACTTGTTTTGGAGGACAACTTCATTGTCTCCAATCTGCCATTCCTTCTTCGAATGACCAGTCAGTTTAGGAGGTGGATGTGTTGTTTCGAGTCCCCGTCTAAATGCTACTGCCGGACTCGGGCTTGGACATAGCTTCATAAAAGAGCCATAAACACTTGCTTTTCCGAAACGATGTGCGTTTTTTTTTCTTACAGAACTGAATGCAACTTGCAGATTCTCAGAATCAACCATTTCTTTTTCATCTCCAAAACTTCACATGTCTTTTGACGTCATTACTAGTCGCGAAGTCAGTGCACATCGTCACGAGTTCCTGAACCACAGCTTCGAGACAAGTTTTCTTTCTTTCTTTTTCTTTCTTTCTTTTCTACTTTGTTTTTTTTTTATTCTGGCGGATGTGCCCATTTCATTCTGACAGATGTGATACATGGTGAGAGCTCTGGAGCGGAACGCAAAAGACTTACTTCCGAGAAGAAAGGTTTCGGTTCGTGATTCGGACACATGTGACTCACTCGAAAAACTAAGGCGAAACAGGACAGAGGCCAAACGGGATGTCACCGGGGGTGGGTAGGTGGGGTGGGGTGGGGAGAGAGGTGGATGGAGTGGTGGTGGTGGTAGTGGTGGTGTCTGAACAGGTTCACTGCCGATCAGGCAAGATCGAGTGGAGCGAGAGCAACCCCCACCCCCCTCCTTCCCACGACAAAATTCCCCCCTCCCTCCTCCGACTCCTCTCTCCCGTACGGCAGGGTCGGATCTTTTCGTCTGAGATGAGGAGGGGGATGTGTGTGTGTGTGTGTGTGTGTGTGTGTGTGTGTGTGTGTGTGTGTGTATTCGTGCGTGCGTGCGTGCGGCCGACTGTGTATAGTCTGATTTCTTTCTCTCTGTCTGTCTCTCTATTCGTACTATGGAAAAATCTACGGAGTGGGTGTAGGTGTGGGGAGGAGGGGTAAGGAGGAAAGGGATGGTCGGCGGGTTAGAGGAAGAGGGGTGGTTAGGTTTTAAAGGTAAACAAGCAGAATTTGTTCATGTTCAACAAGAACAAGTAGTTGAACTTTGAACACACCACTGTGTGTGTGTGTGTGTGTGTGTGTGTGTGTGTGTGTGTGTGTGTGTGTGAGAGAGAGAGAGAGAGAGAGAGAGAGAGTATAGGCGCGAAAGTGCGTGTTTGTATGTTGAATCTCTCGGAGTCAAAGGAATAGGTGCATTTTCAAGACAACAAAACAGAAGCATTTAATGATTCCGGGTGATTGTAGCGAAGAAACAATGAAGGCAGCAAACAAAACCAAAGAAGGCAGCAACGATATGAACACGAAATTAACAACAAGAAATAAGATATGGTCAACGGAACAAACTTGTTGACAAAACGATCCTTTTATTTAATGTATGTTTTACATTGTGTACTTTCAAACAGAAATGACGCTGAACACGGCTCGCCATTTTGCTACCAATGAGGACAGTGTTGGACTATGGAGCTCGCATTTTGCACATTTGTCGTAAATGTTGTCACATGGAACAAATGTAACAGCTGTTTTCACTGTCAAATACTCTACTTGGCAAAACAAAAACATTGTCATTTCCTTGCAATATACCGGCTTCAGATCTCCCACAGCAATTCAGTGATTTCTTCTCCAAGAAGATAAAGCGTATTAGAGACAATCTTGACTCTGATTCATGCCAGTCTGCTCTTTTTGATTTGTATGATGGACCTTTGTTTTCCTGTTTTGAACCCGTTAGTGAAAAGCAGATTTTTGATTTGATTGCTCTTTCTCCTGGTAAAAGTTGTATCCTTGACCCTATCTCCACTCCCCTCATGAAACAGTGTGCCTCACATCTGGTGCCGTTGATTACGTCCATTGTGAACAAATCTCTGGCATCTGGTTGTGTCCCTCCACAGTTCAAACATGCTGTTGTCACACCTTTGTTGAAGAAAAGTGGTCTTGACGCAAATGATATGAAGAATTTTAGACCAGTATCGAATCTTCCATTTCTTTCTAAAATCCTTGAACGTGTTGTCTTGAAGCAGCTCCAATCCCATTTGTCAGATAATGGTCTCCTGGAAGTGTGTCAGTCCGCTTATAGGAAAAACCACAGCACAGAAACTGCAGTTCTGAGTGTCTTAGACTGCCTGCTTTGTAAAACAGACGATAAACTGGTCTCCCTTCTAGCATTGCTTGATCTCAGTGCTGCTTTTGATATTCTTGACCACTCTATCCTACTCAAGAGACTCAAGGTTACTTTTGGATTTGACGATATGGTTCTCAAATGGTTCACATCATACCTTTCTGACAGGACACAGACTGTAATCGTTAATGGTGCTAAATCATCCCCTTCTCCTGTTCTGTATGGTGTTCCCCAGGGCTCTGTCCTTGGACCAGTTCTTTTTACCCTTTATTCTCAGCCCTTATCTGACGTTATTTCTGCCCATGGCTGTGACTTCCACAAGTTCGCAGATGACACTGAACTCTCTAAGAGCGCAACCACAAGCGATTTTCAAGGTGCTCAATCATATATTACCGCATGTTTTAGGGACATAAAAGTCTGGATGACCAGCAACAAACTCAAGCTGAATAGTGACAAAACTGAGATCATGGCTGTTGGTACCTCCTCTCGTGTCAAGATGGTTAAAGCTGAGTCGGCAGAAATTGATGGTGTTGTTTTACCTTTCAAAGAGTCGGTGAAATATTTAGGTGTCAGCATTGATCAAACGCTCTCTATGCAGAACCAAATATCTAATGTTTGTCGTGCATGCTTCCTGGAATTGCGACGTATTGCTTCTATCCGGTCTTACCTCTCCACACAGGCAACAATCAGACTCATCACCGCCATGGTAATGTCCCGACTAGACTACTGTAACTCTGTGTTAGCAGGACTTCCTTCAGAACAGCTTGCACGATTACAAAGGGTGCAAAACAGTGCAGCTCGGCTTGTTCTCAAAAAGCGTAAAAATGAGCATATTACACCTTTGTTACGTGAACTCCACTGGCTTCCCATCAAATATCGATGGCAGTTCAAAATCGCAGTTTTTGCCTATCGTTTCTTTGATGGGACACTCCCACAGTATCTTTCTGCTTCTCTGTCCACCTATCAAACTTCTCGGTCTCTTCGCTCATCTTCTCAAAAACTTCTGAAAATTCCTAGGCGCTCGTTAAAGACAGTCGGTGAGAGAGCATTTAGCTTTAGTGCGCCCACTCTTTGGAATTCTCTTCCTGACAGCTTACATGACCTGCCTACATTATCTAAATTCAAGTCAGAGTTAAAAACATACTTCTTTAGGAAAGCCTTCTTCAACCATAATATCTGAATGCTGTGTCTATTATTATGACCTGACTTTTTATGTACTGCATGCATAACTGTATTGTTTACGCTTGAACCGATGAACTTGATAAGTGCGCCTGTGTCGGTAGGTGTGTGTGTGTGTGTGTGTGTGTGTGTGTGTGTGTGTGTGTGTGTGTGTGTGTGTGTGTGAACACATGTTGTGGGAGTGTTTGAGTGTGTGCTGAGCGCAATGAGTTGATCCCAAGAATTGCGCTATATAAAATCCATACATTATTATTATTATTATTAATGTGAAATAACGAGACAGAGTCGTTTAAGAGAGAGAGAGAGAGAGAGAGAGAGAGAGAGAGAGAGAGAGAGAGAGAGAGAGCACACACGCCGGTAAGTTCGGTAACATTCAACAACTTCCCGGAAGTAAAGTGGAAATCAAAGCGTGCTTGCTGGAACCAGAGGCGAGTTTCATGCACGGGAGAACTCGCTAAGTGGTTAGCTTATTCAAGCGGCGAGGTATGTGGCAGGTAAGGAAGTGAAGAAACGGGCGAAAGACCAGTTTACAATCTCTCTGTGACTACTTTTTCCAAGCGTTCATTTTTTGTTGAAGGGTTAGTGTTTCTGCGCCGTGTGTGTGTGTGTGTGTGTGTGTGTGTGTGTGTGTGTGTGTGCGTGGGGAGAGAGGGGGGAGGGGGGGGGGTCGGGTCAATATGCACCTTTGTTTGTAGATGCATGGTACCTATTGTAATATTCATCTTCTTATTAGTTTCATTTATGTTTTCTTTAACCTTGTATGTATTTGTAAGCGCTTAGGACTTATGATATAAGATTAAGCGCCATAAATAATAATAATAATAATGATAAGAATAATAATTTACTATTATTATTGTTATTAGTGTCTTGATCGTTTACTGTGTCAGTCGGAGAACGTCACTACTTTGTGTGGACCGGCGACTGGACGTTACAACTGTCGACCATTTTGTCTCGGATGCGAGAGAGCCCTAAGACAATGTAGCTCCAAGACAATGTAGCCCCAAGACAATGTAGCCCCAAGACAATGTAGCGTATTGTTGCCTTGTCCTAGCCCCGCTCGCCATAACGTACGCTGTGCAACGGCGACACTCGCCATAACGTACGCTGTGCAACGGCGACACTCGCCATAACGTACGCTGTGCAACGGCGACACTCGCCATAACGTACGCTATGCAACGGCGACACTCGCCATAACGTACGCTATGCAACGGCGACACTCGCCATAACGTACGCTATGCAACGGCGACACTCGCCATAACGTACGCTGTGCAACGGCGACACTCGCCATAACGTACGCTGTGCAACGGCGACACTCGCCATAACGTACGCTGTGCAACGGCGACACTCGCCATAACGTACGCTGTGCAACGGCGACACTCGCCATAACGTACGCTATGCAACGGCGACACTCGCCATAACGTACGCTATGCAACGGCGACACTCGCCATAACGTACGCTGTGCAACGGCGACACTCGCCATAACGTACGCTATGCAACGGCGACACTCGCCAAGCAAGCGAGAAGTCTCGTCACCTCGCCTCTGTGAAACGTGTGTCTCGGGTCTGTATCAGTCAGCACGTGCTTTCTGCTGTGGCCAGGCATGAGCACATGCGCTAGGGAGAGCGCATATCTGTAAGGAAACGGTTCTGCTGTCAGCGTAAAGGGGGTGGGAGGTTCCCACAGACAAGAATCACCTCTGTGATACTCGCATAAGGACAAGAGCATTACTTCATGACTTCCGCACAGAGACTTGAGTCTGAATGGCAGGTGAAGAAGGGAACTTCCGAATGGACAATCACCCCGGGACTGTAAGCGTCCATACTCCAGCCTATGGACACCACGAATTGTGTCATCATACACACTCCCAGACGCCATCGAGTACCGACATTCTTTCCGTTATCCGGACGGAGAAAGAGGACAGGTCAACTGTCTCCGCACTGCAAGCACAATTTAAAAGTGAAGGTGTTTGTAATGGTTTACACAGTCAGGGTTAGGTTAGGTTAGGTTAGGTTAGGTTAGGTTAGGTTAGGTTAGGTTAGATTAGGTTAGGTTAGGTTAGGTTAGGTTAGGTTAGGTTAGGTTAGATTAGGTCATACACTCCCCAATTATAGAGGCTTCCTGTTTTCTTGTCAAGTTCCCATCGTCAATGCACACACACGCTGCCGACCTGACGGAATCGGAGACCGACGGGTATGGGAGCTGACAAGCATCAAAAAGTCATAATTACTGTGTTTAACAAACATGGACGCATTATTTACCATCTAGAAAACGATGGTAAAATACATTTTCATGTCGAAACTGTAATCATCACTTAAGAAAGGTAACAGTGACGTGAAGAAAAAAGCTGTGTGTAAGCTCTTCTTTTTCATTGTCTTTGTTGCACTTGTGACATCGGGTACCGAGTCCACACACACACACACACACACACACACACACACACACACACACACACACGCACACACACACACACACATACACACACACGCACACACACACACACACACTAAAAAAAGAGGTTAACAGCCTTATGACTCTCGCAAGCCATGCGCGGTGAAAACAGTTAATTGTGGTCATTATTTCCTTCGTTCAGCTTTTTGTGCCGTTTACAATGCACTATTGTAAAGGCCTACAGTTAGCGTAACGATGTCAGTGATGACCGTTTGTATGCACAATAAGATTTGTTCTCCAGATTCTTATCATCTGTCTTCATGAGTCTTTATTATCTAGCGATAAAATGTGACCACCATATCAGGCTCAAAATCAAGAAAACGAGTAATTATGAAGCGATAGCATCAGCGACAAGTGTAATTTTGACATGAAGACAGTAAATATCGCTGTTTTGAATGAGAACGCTGCCATTGGTTTTCTTTTGAAAGGTGACAGCGAGCTTCCATAGACAGGACAGAATGGTGTATCCCCCATTCAAAAGGGGAGGACATCACGGAAAGAAAGCCAACGGTGTGCAAACACTATTCCTTTCCTTATGGGAGCACATTAGCGTGAAAACGTCATAAGTAAAATTTTCACAGTATTGCTACGAGAAATGTGTAATTGTTATCAGGAAAACTACGGTGAAGTCTGATTCACAGACGAAAATCGATGTCATGTGAAAACAAACATATACTCGTGAAAACAGCTAAATGTCACGTGGAAACAGTTATCTTTATGCGATAACAAATACTTTCGCATGGTAACGTTTACTTTAAAATGGTATGTTATGTTTTTCAATGTTGATTAACTACTCAAAAACCGTTATTTTATACGTGGAAAAGGGGAAAGAGCGAATTAAACCAGGAATGGTTCCTTTCACGTCAGAACAGCTATTCCCTCGAGAAAACTGTTATTCTGACATGATAAATTATTTTCACGTGACTGGCGTTCTGAATAAGATTAACTATTTTCCAGCGATAACTGGCTATTTTCATGCAAAAATAACTTTTCCCATGAACAATATTTGTTCTCGTTGAAAGTATTTGTCGTCCCGTCGTAATTCACTCGATTCACTCGAAAATAAAAGTTTTAACTCACATCTCTAAATCCTTCGTGGTAAAGCAGCCGTGGTTTTTTTTTTCTTTGTTTGTTTTTTGTTTTTGTTTTTTCGTATGACCAGTAATTATCGCTTTTTGCAGGTGAAACCCCTCCATACCTCCCTGTCCCTCGTGCAAGCTGTTATGTAAGCAGGGTGTGTTTGGGCACTGGCTTTAGCCTCCGCACGATAAACAGGCCCGTGGAAGTAGGACACGCAGTGTTCACGGGGAAAGCCCATGTGGAAAAGGACATGAATAAAAAAAGAAATGGCAATGGTACACGCGAGTGGCAAAAAAAAAAAAAAAAAAGAAAAAAAAAAGAAAAGAAGAAGAAACCCACTGTGAAAGGATAGCGCCAGTTAGGAAGCGAAACGTTGGTACGGTTGGGCGAGCGGATGAAAGGAATAGGCCTACCTCACGATACGTCACATGCTCGGTACGTTCCAGGTCATATACAACTCGCAGCACAGGTCCTAACAGGATGCGGGTTGAATTGATTCACTTTCAGGTTCAGTTCTAGTTGCAAAGTGAGGCGACTGCAGGCGGAAATCTAAACAAATTTTTAAATGTAATTCATAGCGAACCGCCAAGAAAAGGTAGACAAACGAATCACAAGACAAAACACGACGCGTTTCGACCTCTTAGGTCTTCTTCAGGCAAGATACAAAACACTCAGGACAACGAAAGTGAACGAGCAATCACTTACCATCATTCGCTTCAGGTTCAGTTAAAACCCAGATTAGCAGAAGAAGGATATGAAGTGGGGTTAAGATTAAAACTTAAGAGTTGGAAAAATGATTGTTGGAAAAATGATTGTCCATCTTTAGGATAAGGGCTAGGGGTAGAAGTAGAAGAAGGTTTAGAAGTAGGGCAAAGATTAAAACTTCGGTTTAGGGTTTTAAAGTAGGTTTACTAGAATAGTTAGTGTTAGACGTAGGATCAGAAGTGGAGAGAGAGAGAGAGAGAGAGAGAGAGAGAGAGAGAGAGAGAGAGAGAGAGAGAGAGAGAAAATGTGTGAGAGAAAGAGGGGAAGAGAGAGAGAGAGAGAGAGAGAGAGATGTGAGAAAATGTGTGAGAGAAAGAGGGAGAGAAGAGAGAAGAGAGAGAGAGACAGACAGACAGACAGAGAAGGGGAGAGAGAGAAAGTGTGTGTGCATGTGTGTGTGTGTGTGTGTGTGTGTGTGTGTGTGTGTGTGAGTGAGTGCGTGAGAGAGAGAGAGAGCGTGTGTGTGTGTGTGTGTCCACGCGCGCCCATATGTATGTGTTGTGTGTGTGTACGCGTGCGTGCGTCCGTGTGTGTGTTGTGTGTGTGTGTGGGAGGGAGGGAGGATGAGAGATACGGAGAGACTAAATGAGAAAGAGAGAGAGAGAGGGGGGGGGGGAGGGGGGTAGGAGTTGAAGGGGGCGGGGAAGAAGGCGGCCTGTTATCATCGGTGACTAACAGACCCTTCTTAACAACGAGACCCCCTGTACTCTAAAATTAAGGGGGCGAGTGGGGGAAGCGAGGATGTGTGTGGAGGGAGTGACGTGAGGAAATCTGCACGTAATTTAGAGTGAGATGACGTCCTAGACTTTCGCAGATAGCATCAGAAGTTCAGGTCCTGATCGACGGCACGCCACGTCAGCATTGGCCATGATGCCACTGGCCCCGCCGACAACGTAGACCCTGTCGCACGGCAGGACGTCGCCCACGAAATAAACACTGTAACACACAGACAGGTGTGAAACAAGACAGCATGATGCAGTAGAATATACTGCAAATACAAACAATGCAATGCAGCACAATGAATTTAAGATTCAATGCAGTTTAGTTTGTCTGGGCAACGGGGTACAGTGGAATACAGTACTGTCAGAATTAAGCCATACGATGCGTCACAATACAGCACAATATAACACAGTATAGCACATCACTATAGATTTCAGTAGTTGACCTTCTTCAGTGCGTGAGCTACTGCAGTACAGTGCAACACACAGTAGGACACAATACAGTTCACTACCAAACACTGCACCGCAGAACGCTGCAACGCAACATAAAGCAGCATAATTTCAATGAAATGCAACACAATAACGCAACGCAGTTCGAAGCAATGTAGCGCATTCGATTATTGACCACAAGATTTTCTAAGTATCAGACGAACGTCATAAGAGAATGCAGAGGTCTACCCCCACCCCCTTGCCCCGTCTTCCCCCTCCCCCCACTTGTCGATCCGCTTCCTCTGCACCATGACCTTTTCTGTACCTTTTTGTATTTGTCTTTTTTTTTTTTTTTTTTTTTTTTTTTTAACTGCCGTTCGTGGTGATGTCATGTGTTGTACTAAATAGACGGCATTGTAGTGCGTCGTAGAGCATTGTATTGTTTCAAACAAGGTCATCAAGTTGGCGACGTTGTAGGCACACGCGCACCTAACATACCAATTACACTACGGATGCTGAAATTCAGTTCGTCAAAAGTTCGTAAATTGAAAGACTTAAGTGAGTGAAATGCTATAAAACAAACAAACTAAACATTAAAAAAAATATAGGCCTGTTAAATGAAGTCAGTTATTCAGTGATTTTGTTTATTCAGAATTAGTAAGATTATCATGAAAATTAAAAGACCCGCGAGTCGCAATACTGTAAAGGTGAGGAGGAGGAATCAGATGGATGGGTCTGGGACTTGGGAAGAAGGAGCAAGAAGTGTATATGATGGTGAGGGGGGGGGGGGGGGGGGAGGAGTAGGGAGGGAGAAAGAGGGGAAGTTGGAAGGGACAGTGGTGTCGGAAGTAAGAATGAAGGATGTTGGATAATCACCATCCCATTATGAATTCCCACTCGCGTCCGCACCGTTCGACTCCTTATGACCACCATTGACTAACAGGAAGACAGCGGGAGATGCTAACAGTTCAACCAATCAAACCCCACGGTTGTTCGAGAGTAACGGCACGTGCGTGCTTGTGACGCTCCAATCGGCATAAAAATCTGCCAGGAAGTGAAGCGCGGCTTCCGTTCGGACCCACTCTGCACGGAAACAAGGCTGTTGAGTTGTGACTCTCGGACTTCCTGTTTGGTCTAAAAGCTTCGAGTGGCGTGCCGTTGCCTGGATTTGGAGAGAGAGAGAGAGATTGATTGCCAGGTGACTGATCTGTGATACTCAAGGATGAAGGTTTCAGGACGAGGACTAGTCTTACAATCTGTCCTTGTCGTACACACGTCATTCCTATGCGTATTACTTATACAAACGAATCAACATAAGAACACTGTAAATGCAATTCTGGTACTGACTAATGCAGCTCTGGTACTGACTGTCAGACTTATTAAATGCAATAATGGCAAAAAGAGTAGGCAAAAAAAAAGGAGATACAGAGAGAGAGAGAGAGAAGAGAGAGAGAGAGAGAGAGAGAGAGAGAGAGAGAGAGAGAGAGAGAGAGACGGTGTATTCAAATTGATGCTAACAGAAGAGTTTATAATTGGAGATGTATGAGTCTTAATTTAATAATCAAAATATTCGGAAATTAAATGCTGATGTAGATATTGAGACATGAAATGCTTTCTCGGATGTTTCATGAAATGTTTTACTGAATTCATAGTTTGCACCGAAGCTGGAAGCGAGTTCCAGATCTATGGTCCAGAGAGCAGAGCATGGCTTGTCTTATACGGAGCAGTGCATGAGCAGGCGAGAAGAAATTTTCTGCGGACCAGAACTGCTGTTCAGTCTAGTAAAAGGGCTAGTTGCAAAGCGAGAGGACTGCAGGCGGAAATCTAAACAAATCTTAAATAAATGTTAGCGAACCGCCCAGAGAACGTGGACAAACGAGTCACAAGACGAAACACAACGCGTTTCGACCTCTTAGGTCTTCATCAGGTGAGACATAAACGAATAAAACAACGAAAATTCACTTAGCTTTGATCGCTTCAGATCACTTCACAGGGTTCAGCGCAAGGAAGAAGGCCTTCTTCCTTGCGCTGAACCCTGTGAAGCGATCTGAAGCGATCAAAGCTAAGTGAATTTTCGTTGTTTTATTCGTTTATGTCTCACCTGATGAAGACCTAAGAGGTCGAAACGCGTTGTGTTTCGTCTTGTGACTCGTTTGTCCACGTTCTCTGGGCGGTTCGCTAACATTTATTTAAGATTAGTAAAAGGGCATTAATATAACAGCATGGTATTTGTCGAAATGATATACATAAATGATGCGGTATTGAACTCAAGTTCCTTATTCAGAGGAAGTATATAAAATGAAACAGATGATCCATGTAAGTACAAACTAAAGCAACATTTTTCTGGTTTCGGACCAGAAAAACAGAATTCATTGTGTGCTAACCGATACCACACTTTGGCCATGATGTTTCATTTATTACTGAGGCATTGTAATGAAATATTGTTATCCCAGACATTGAAGAATGGCCTACAGCAGCATCGGCGATATTTACATTATTAGACGATTATATTTTGTTGTTGTTGGAGAAAATGGTCAGATAAAAAAGACGTCATCTGACAGTAAAGAGGTTTATCTAGTCTAGAGTTTGATGAAGTATATTATATGCATAAGCAAGGGTGCATGAAAGTAACAAAAGGTTCAAGGAGTGATATATGCTAACATGACACTTTTACGTTTGTTTGTTTGCTTTCTAGGTCGGAGGGAGTGGAGGGAAGTGAGATGGTGTTGAAAAGGTCTGGAAGGATGTGTGCACCTTTAACCTTTTTGTCTGTGCAATATGACTGCCGTATCAAATCGATTCAGTTTTCATCAATAAATTTGACGTGTTTATGTGACGAATCTCAGCAGCAGAAAAGCAGTGATTGCGAGGGGAAAACTCAGCAAGAGATGAGAGAAAAAAGGTAGGGTATGCCCACCAGTTAGGCAGCCAGTCTAAGTTTTTATCGTTGGAATGGAACCGAAGTTTGTAAACGGATTCAGGCATGAATATAATCTAGACAGAATATCTTTTTAACTGAATCAGCTCTCCATTTTTATATTGTTCTGGACTAGAACAGCCCAGAATCGATGAAAACGCGCGCGTGGCGTATGTGTGTGTGGATGTAGGTATGGGGGGTAAGGGGGGGGGTATGTGTGTAGTGTATTTACGTGTGTGTGTGTGCGCGTGCGTGTGTGCGCGCGTGCGTGCGCGCGCGCGCGCGCGTATGCGTTTTAAATGATCTGTTCGGGATCAACATCAACTGCTGCTTTACATTATGAGGAAAACTACACATTTACTCTGCACATGCAGTCGCAGTCAACATCATCAACATCAGCGGTGACAGCAACGACATCCCTAACAACGACAACAGTCAACAGTAGAATGAACCCAGAGCAGCTGTTCCTACCAATCAGATGACGTTACTATTTTTGGAATATGAGGACGAAAAGAATGCTGGGACACCATCCGAAAAGATTCCCTTTTTGACTTTTAGCGCTTTAAAATGTTTTGAACTTGTTCATTTGGAAAACGAAGTGGATTTGGAATTGAAAGAAACTAAAGTAGACACTAAATTATTTAAATTTCGTCATTTTTCCATCTCTCTCTCTCTCTCTCTCTCTCTCTCTCTCTCTACACACACACACAAAACACCACACACACACACACACACACACACACACTTTATCGGTAACTGACCACTGATTCGTGAATTCCGAAAGTTGTTTGCGATGTAACGTGAGCCGTGTATTCGTGCAAATACGAAAGTCGTTGCGATTCGACGGGAACCGTTTGGTTTCGCAGTGCAAAAGACAGCTGCGGACACCGGCACAACGGGCGACCCTTGATCGGTTTCCGTCTCTCATCACGCTCTGTCTGCGTGACACGTCCAGCGACTGCTGCGTCCTGTCGTCGTTTCCTGTCTCTCCCTGTTTGTCATGTCTGTCTGTCTGTATGTCTTCTCTCTTCTGTCTGTCTCGTCTCTCGTCTCTCGTCTTCTTCTCTTGTCTTCGCTGTCTGTTTCTCTCTGCGCCTTCTCTCTTTTCTCTTCCTCTCTCTCTTCTCTCTCTCGCTGTTCTTTCTCTGGCTCTGTCTCTGTTTCTCTGCCTCTTCTCTTGCTCTCTCTGTCTTTCTCTGTCTCTGTCTCTGTCTCTGCCTCTTTCCTCTCTCTCTCTCTCTCTCTCTCTCTTCTCTCTCTCTTCCCCTCTCTCTCTCCAACCCCCACCCTCACCCTCAGTCTGTCTCACTATAGTCTACTGACATATTTGGACTTCAGGGTTATCCTACCTCCAGACAACTCCCCCCCCCCCCCCACGCACAAACACACACACACACACACACACACACACACACACACACACACACACACACACACACACACCTCCCCCTTCCACCACTATGCTCCCTCTCACAGGTGCCGTGTTGTGTTCTGACCCGTTCGTACTGCCGACTCGAGTGCCAACGGAAATGAAGTGTCTGCAGTGCGAGCCATGATTCCCTTCCTGGTTGATTCACCAACGTTAGTGGAATTGGGCAATGCGAAATAACACAGTTGTATACCTTAAGGGCTTATCGACTCGGCCAACCTCGAGTCCAGGCAGACCTATGTACATCTTCCGGACGCTGGCAGTTTCGTTATGCATGCGCTCGTCGATTTGTCATCATATGCGAAACAGCTCTAGGGGATTACAGGCAGGGTAGGAAGGGAAGAAGGGTGGGGATGGCAGAGTGGGGAAGAAGGCGAGAAAGCGGGATTGGGGAGGTGATGGCGGCTGGAGGGTACGGGATAGGGAGTTCAAACCCTGGCTGTCGGAGGAGGAGGGGACAGTGGCGAATTTTGCGGAGAAGCTCTCTGTCTCTGTCTCCCTCCCTCTCTCTCTCTCTCTGTCTGTCTGTCTCTGTCTTTG
>CM065727.1:69340616-69350616 GCA_033310375.1 Conus canariensis
TAGGGCATGAAGGGTCACAGAATTTGATTTTTCTTAAACGATGAAGATCAAAGAGGACGATGAAGACATGCAATAGAGTTCCACTGTGGTCTGAGACTTCATGACGAGGCTGTACTTCATGCTTCGTTTTATGATATGTCCCGGCGTCAAGCAGACGCCAGAGATAAAGACGTCTGTTGTGTTGGTAAGAAAAAATTAAACATCACTCTCGCAAACTCATACACTCAGAGGATAAAACTCGAATGTGTCGTGTCATTCTTTACGCTTGAGCCCATAACATGCTCAGCTCAGAATAGGAGCCAGCCCGGGCTGAAAATTCCCTAAAAAGAACCGAAATGCCTCTGATGGGAATTGAACCCACGACTTCCCAGCCCGCAGCCCGCAACGCTAACCACTGCCCCATGGCGGCTGGTTCCCTTCAGTAAGCGGCCAAGGCCATTATCTGTATAACTGTCCTCTCTCTCTCTCTCTCTCTCTCTCTCTCTCTCTCTCTCTCTCTCTCTCTCTCTCTCTCTCTCTCTCTGTGAGTTGATGGGCGGAATTGTCTGCGTGCGAGCATGTACAGTGTCCAAAATACCCCCCCCCCCCCCCCCCCAACCGTAACTCCAAAGGAGAAAAAAAACACATCCGCGAAATTCTTTCTCTTGCAGACACCTGCTCCAGAAACTTCACCCTGTCGGCAGGGGAGTCCCCCAAGCCCTTAGGCCTTGACCTCGTGCTGCTCAACAACAGAACCAGCGTCACCTATGACGTCAAGGCCTGCAGTGACGTGGAGGTCATCCTCTACGCAATCGCCCTCCAGCCACAGCCGCAGGCGAGCATCATCCACGTCGTGCTTGGGAGGAACAACGAGTCGAGGTCGACGATCGAGCATCACGGTGTGCAGTCGGACGAGGTCGCGGAGAACCCTCTGCGCTGCGGGGAGTTCCGGAGGTTCGCCGTCAGCTGGGAGGAGAGGAGGGTGACGGTGTTCAAATGGGAGAACGAGACGTGGGACAAGTTCCTCGTGTACCCCTCCACACGGCCCATGGTGGTGGACGTGCACAGCGTGTTCGTGGGCTACAAGCTAGACGGTGGGGACAACAGCAGCACCGCCATCTCCGAGTGGCGGCTCGGTGAGTTGTGGTTGGGGGTGGGGTGGGGGAATTGTTTCTCGGTGTGTCCTGTCTTGGTGTGTGTGTGTGTGTGTGTGTGTGTGTGTGTGTGTGTGTGTGTTGTGTGTGTGTTTTTGTGTGTGTGTGTATGTGTGTGTGTGTGTGTGTGTGTGTGTGTGTGTGTTGTGTGTGTGTGTGTGTGTGTGTGTGAGTCATTCTGTCTGTCTGCATCTCTCTCTCTCTCTCTCTCCTCTCTCTCTCTCTCTCTCTCTCTCTCTCTCTGTGTCTGTCTCTGCATCTGTCTGTCTCAGTGTCTCTGTCTGTCTGTCTCTCTGTTTGTCTGTCTGTCTCTGTCTTTCTCTCTTCTCTCTGTCTCTGTCTCCTCTCTGTGTGTCTCTCTCTCTCTGTTTCTTTCTCTCTCTGTCTCTCTCTCTGTGTCTTGAGTGTGGACCGTCATTTTGATTTCCGTGTCCTTGTTCGTATCTGTATACCCAGATGGTCATGCTAACCAGACGGAGGGTGTAACGATCTCTGTTATGCTCACCGAATACTCATGCAGCGCAGCGATAGGCCGCCGCTGTAATATCCGTGGACATTTTGGCCTGGGTACCAAAACGGTGGGGTGGTGTTACTCGCCATTTTTGCACCGCGGCATTTGCTATGACTGATGTGGTGTAATGAAATGAGCAATTTCTGCCACATTATCCCCGACACCAAACTGTCCTCTGGAGCCCGGTTGAACATTCACGAACAGCAGCAAAAGCAGGGCGATGTTTGACTGGAAATTTGGGCACGACAGTGCGAGCTGATGAGCACTTTCTACCCAGCCAGCTGTGTTCTACTGACACCCTTGCCAACAGACCTATCGGGAACAGTTTAAACATTCACATCCACCGTCAGTAGCAAAAAGCAAGAACTTGCTCCGATTGCACGAAGATATGGGTTGATGAGAGTATTCTCAGTATAATATGACTGAATAGATTAGTACTTGAAAGGATATGTTCTTTGAATTTGGCTGGAACACAAAAGAGAATTAGTAGGAATGCCTCAATAATAAACACTAAAAACGATGGGTTGGGCAGTGTCAATATTCGAACCTATCTGAATGCACGAAAGTTAACGTGGGTGAGAAAAATAATTAATTCTAACTTTTTATGGGGAATAAAATTTCTTCTGAAATACACGGACATGAAATACCCGGACATGAATGAAATACAAGTATATTTGCCAAGCAGAAACCGGTTCCTTTTAGAATGACATATTAAACTTTTCATATTGACAAAACCAGAGGTAACTTGTGAGTTGTTAGCAGATCTGTAGTTTTCCAACAAAAACTACAAATAGGGAATACACACATGCATTTGAAAAGTCTAAAGAGGAAGGAAATAATTGTTTTTGGTCTGCTGATTAACCAGACAGGAAATTGAATTCATGTAATGATTTTATCAATAAATATGATGTCGACATAAACTACTTTCCAAATCTTGGATTAATTAAGCAAGGGAGTTCAAGAATATATAAGAAAAGTACAAATCAAAATAGACGAGGATGCACACATTTAAAGTTTCGGATCAGCTGGGCAAGCGGACACAAAAGCAAACAAGAGAGAGAGAGAGAGAGAGAGAGAGAGAGAGAGAGAGAGTTTGGATGAATGGTTGGGCGGGTAAGTTTGCTGGGGACGGTAGAGGAGATACACCGCTATTTTCCTTTGAATAAGCCAAACTATGTATACAGTAATAATCCTTTGAATAAGCCAAACCAGCGCAAAAAAGAAACGAAAAAGAAATCTGGTTATTACACATATTCATGTAAGATAAGAATGTGAAGGACATTGCAACGATTTACTTGGTAATAATACAGAGAACCCGGCAAATGTTACCCTGGTAATGATGCAAAGCGCACAGCAAATGGGTATCCTTCACTTCTCAAATCCTCTCATCTCCCCCCAGTTCCCGCCGTTTTTGACAGTGGTAATTACTTTTTTTGTGGCATCAGTTATCGGAGCAATGGAGCACCTAAGGCGGTGATTTTTTTTCCCTAAGGCCGAAATCCACCTCTTCATTTTTTGGTGCTTCACACTGTCCTCTTCATCTGAAAAAAAAAAAAAAACAATTTCCACTACTAGCTTTTTTTTTCCCCCTCCAACCAGTCCCTTACACACCATGCGTAGTCTGTATGATCTCTTATAAATGGACATAGTCTTGCTGTTTTTAGTGTTTTGGCATTTGATACAAAATGTCTGGGTTTGTTAATGTTCTAATGTGTGGTGTACTGGCACTCTCACACTGAAAATGTGCTGCATATACAAAGAGAACAACATAAGTGAAACAAAAAACTTAATACTTAATTATTTTCTTTACTTTCAGATCCCCCCCCCCCCCCCCCCCCCCCCGGAAAAAAAATTGAAGAGAGAGAGAGAGAGAGAGAGAGAGAGAGAGAGAACAACAGACAGAGGCGGCATCATAGAGTTGTACGTAGAATTTGTTACAAATCGTCCCACCAGTTGGCTAGTCCCCAGTAAGGCCAGTCTTGTAGCGAAAGGAAAGGGTCCACAAGGAAGGCATGAGGAAAGCCAAGAAGCGTGACAGTTCTTCCTCCCCCCCCCCCCCCCCTTTTTTTTTCCTCCCTCACTTCCCCTCTCCCCCACTGTCGATCCCACCCTCCCTCCCCTCCCCAAATCTCCGGTCTTCCCCCCTCTCCAAGCCCACATCTCCCCCCCCCCCCCCTCCTCCTTTCTGTGATGAGTTTTAGTATTTGGGATACAAAGCTTTGGTTATACAAGGACTTGCGTTTTATGGTCGTTTTGTTACAATTAATTCTTTAAACAAAAATGAGTGGCTATCATAAAAAATAAATAGCATACCAATGGTATTAAATTTTGTGTGTGTGTATGCGCCTACGCATGTGATCGGCACTTAAGGTTTGCGACTGAGCAACTGAGAGAGAGAGAGACAGAGACAGGGACAGAGAGAGGGACAGACAGACAGACAGACAAAGAACATGATGCTACTTTGGGGCAAGTTGTCGGGATCACGAGGTGCGATATTTCATTTGGCATTCAAATATTAAGTATATGGGAGAGAGAGATTTTGTTTTCTTTGCTGTACTGACACTCATTTTACCGATCAAGATTATGTTGTTTATCATTTTCAAGGCGTCTCTGCTTAAGGATCGATTATCTACTCCCAGCAGGACGTCAGTTAATGACAGTTTTATCTGCATTCCAAAAGACCTTGAGTGTAATTTTCAATCCTTTTCCAAAAAACAGAAACGGCGGGCACTCGTAAAAGAAATGGTCGATATAATCCACTTCCTCCCTGCAGATGGAGCATCTGTTATCCACTTCCTCCCTGCAGATGGAGCATCTGTTATCCACTTCATCCCTGCAGATGGAGCATCTGTTATCATCCACTTCATCCCTGCAGATGGAGCATCTGTTATCATCCACTTCATCCCTGCAGATGGAGCATCTGTTATCATCCACTTCATCCCTGCAGATGGAGCATCTGTTATCATCCACTTCATCCCTGCAGATGGAGCATCTGTTATCATCCACTTCATCCCTGCAGATGGAGCATCTGTTATCATCCACTTCATCCCTGCAGATGGAGCATCTGTTATCATCCACTTCATCCCTGCAGATGGAACATCTGTTATCCACTTCATCCCTGCAGATGGAGCATCTGTTATCCACTTCATCCCTGCAGATGGAGCACCTGTTATCCACTTCATCCCTGCAGATGGAGCACCTGTTATCCACTTCATCCCTACAGATGGAGCACCTGTTATCATCCACTAGCTTCATTTTGTGTAGTAGTATATTTGTAGGGTAGATGTTGTGCATTATTTTCCATTGTAGTTCCTGTAATCGAACTTCTTTTGTTGCAACGTGAGGGAGTGTCCATACATTTTTATCAATTTCAATGTTCAGTTTTCTTTGCCAGAAACCAATAGCACAGGGCTTTATATCTGCCCTTCCTTTCATTTTATTACGTAAAAATTGTAGAATGTTCTTTGGTTTGGTACAAAAATTATATACTTCGATTTGTTCTGTGTATTCCGAATTAATCGTTCCGTTTCGTTGACTAATCCATTCTTTCCATTGCTTTGGGAGAGCGTTAATTACCGCGTTTAGTTCGAAAATAGTGATGGCTGGACTTTGGTCTATTTTTTGTTGAAATTCTTCTATGTTTAAGAGTCTAGATTCATTCAGGTTTATTAAATCTTTTATTCTCTCTATTCTTATCTCTATTCCACTATTTTTCCACACATGGAAAAAGACAGAATGATTCTTATATTGTATTAACCTGTTATTCCATATTAGTTGAGTTTTGAAGTTGTTCATATTTACTCTTTCCATTGTTTTTAGCGTTTTGTTCTCCAAGTAAGTGCAAAGAACTTTTTTTTCTCCAGAATTCGCTTTTAATTTTTTCCAAGAGCTCTCTGCATTTCCATCGGCTTACAGTTTATTTCATATATTAGGTTGCCGCCTGCTATCTGGTGGTAATACCACTTGGGAATAAACTCCAGTTATCATCATTCCCTGACATGTATAGTTTACCTATCCACTGAAGATAAAAACACGTTTGTAGTTGACATATGTTGGTCATTTTAAGACCACCATGCTCATAGCTGTTTTCCATCACTTTTCTCTTGACCTTTTCGAATGCTCTTTTATTTGAGTACTTCCTTTGCCAAATGAATTTATACAGAGTACGGTTTATCTCCGTGAGAATATTTTCTGGTAATCCAATTGATTGCATTACGAATATAAACTGGCTTACTAAGAACCCCTTTACTATGACTATTTTTCCACGTATACTAAGATCTCTACGGCTCCATAATTTTATAAGACTATGCATTTTATCCAATCTTTTTATCCAGTTCTCTTCAATGTACTGGCTCTTGTATTGTTTTTAAAGAATAGCCCAAGAATCTTGATTTTGTCTGTAAGTTCAAACGGTATGTTTTCTTCGTCGTTGTGAATACCAATCCGCATGACTTTGGTTTTCGTGTGATTCAACAGAAGACCTGAAAATTTTGAGAATTCTGTGACAATCGAAGAGGCGTTTACAATGTCTTCTTTGTTTTGAAGAAAAAGTGTCGTATCGTCGGCAAGTTGTTTTATTTTCAGTTGTTCAATTTGTTGTCCATTCTGATTACACTTAGGTAAACTTATTCCGTTTATGCTACTGTTCCTGATTTTAGCTGCTAGCAATTCAACTGACAGTATAAAAGCGAGGGGCGAGAACGGACATCCTTGCCTGATTCCGCATGTTACTGGGAATGGTTGTGAAATCCATCCTCCATGGTTAACACTACAAAAAGTGTTGCTAGTAAGAATTGCTATCCATTTAATAAACTGTTCGCCGAAACCAAAGATATGGAACGCGTTTAACATGAAAGTACGTGATATTGAATCAAAGGCTTTTGAGTAGTCTAGAGCTAAAAGATAACCAGCTTTGTTTGTGTTGTTTAAGTACTCAGTGACATCGTCGATTGTTCTAATAACTGTTGATATACTCCGACCTTTAAGATATCCAACTTGGTCTTCATAATTAATTTTGATATTACTTTGCCTAATCTTCCTGCCAAGACTTTTGCTAGTAACTTATAATCAGTGTTCGTGAGTGTAATTGGTCTCCAGTTACTCAACTGTTCACGCGCTAGCTCTTTCCCTTTATGTAACAGAATTATTATACCTTGTTTCTCTGTGTATGACAATTCTCCTTTTTCAAACGACTCGTTGAAACAGGACGTTAACAAAGTTTTTATTTTGCTCCAGAAGAATTTCATGAATTCTACAGTTAAGCCGTCACAACCTGGAGATGAGCCATTCTTCATTGCTTTCAGAGCACAACTTACTTCTTCTGTAGATATTAGTCCTTCACAAAAAGCTGCTTCCTCATCATCTAGCGTAGGGAGTTGTACATCTGCAATGAAGTTATTCATAGTTTCTTGTATGTTTTCTGTATCCGTGCTCTGGTTATATAAATTAGTATAATAATGAGTTTGTTCTTCCAATATCTTTATTTGGTCGGTTATAACTTCACCTTCTTCTCTTTGTAACCTTGTGATTACCTTTTTCTTACCCCTTACTTTTTCTAGGTTTACAAAATATTTTGTGTTTTTTTCCCCTTCCTCTATCCATTTTACCCGAGATCTAACCTGTGCACCCCTAGCTTTCTCAAGAGCTAATATTTCTAACTGCTGCTTCACTCGAAACATTTCCCGTTTTGTTTGAAGATTAGTTGGATCGCTAACTATTTGTTCTTCCAATTTTTAAAGCGACACTGTAGTTCTAGTGTTTTATTTTTCTTTACGTAAGCTTTATACTTACCATACTCTGTACAAAACTCTCTTATTTTAATTTTGCAAGATTCCCATATTTCTGTGGGGTTACTCTTTGTTTGCTGGTTAATTTCTACAAGAGATTCATCTAGTATTTCGTTCATACGCTGTTGAAAAACCGTTTCTTGTAAATAGGAATTGTTAAAGCGCCAGTAACCTGGACCGTTGATGAACTGGTTATTATTTAGTTCAGTCAAAACGGCTTTATGGTCAGTGTTTGGAACTATGGTTACATCACACGCGAAGCAAAAAGGCAATAGTTCTTGGTTGACGAAGCAGTAATCTATTCTGCGTGCGATGAAGGGATGCTGTTTGCACCATGTGTATTCTTTTTCCGTACCGTGAAGGATCCTCCAAACATCAGTTAGGTTGGAACTCGTTATCAATTTGTTAAGACTGTCTACCTCATTTTTTTTAATGTGGGTGACCTGATATGACATCGAGTTCGCTGTCTGCTGTGCAGTTGAAGTCACCAGTTACCAGAAGTTTGTTATCCGAGTACTGACGTATGATATTCTGTAGTTCTGTGAAGAATCGCACTTTATCAGCATTATCGTTCGGTGCGTAAATATTTATGATGATGACGTTGAGTTCTTGGGTTTTTACTGAAGCTATCAGAATTCTGTCGTATTTGTTTTCTACCTGTACTTCGCCGGAAAAATGCTTGGAGACTAAAATGACTTCCCCTCTTTCACTTCTCAAATCCCCTCATCTCCTCCCAGTTCCCGCCGTTTTTGACAATGGTAATTACTGTCTTGCGTTCATCACGTGAATTTTGTCGTGGCAGATATGTAGTTGGTAGCGTCAGACACATGCCGTCAGTTGTAGTCAGCAGGCGGACACAGATGTGGCAAGGTGAACAAGTTCCCCTTCCCCAGGTTAGGAGTCATAAGGTTGTCTGGTTCAGGGCAAGTCCGTCGCAGTGGCTGTCTGTCTACAATCAACCCATGGGTGCAGGGAATGTATGTCATCATGAATCCCTATACCAGACCATCCCATAGATTAAGGGCATGTACGTCATCATGAATCCTATTACAAGACCATCCTATAGAGTACAGGGAATGTATGCCATCATGAATCCCTATACAAGACCATCCCATTGAGTACAGGGAATGTATGTCATCATGAATCCCTATACCAGACCATCCCATAGAGTACAGGGAATGTACATCATCATGAATCTCTATACAAGACCATCCGATAGAGTACAGGGAATGTATGCCATCATGAATCCTTATACAAGACCAGCCCATTGAGTACAGGGAATGTATGTCATCATGAATCCCTAATCCCTATACCAGACCATCCGATAGAGTACAGGGAATATATGCCATCATGAATCCCTATACAAGACCATCCCATTGAGTACAGGGGATGTATGTCATCATGAATCCCTAATCTCTATACCAGACCATCCCATAGAGTACAGGGAATGTATGTCATCATGAATCCCTATACAAGACCATCTGATAGAGTACAGGGAATGCATGTCATCATGAATCCCTATACAAGACCATCTGATAGAGTACAGGGAATGTATGCCATCATGAATCCCTATTCAAGACCAGCCCATAGAGTACAGGGAATGTATGCCATCATGAATCCCTAATCCCTATACAAGACCGTCCTATAGAGTACAGGGAATGTATGTCATCATGAATCCCTATACCAGACCATCCTATAGAGTACAGGGAATGTATGCCATCATGGATCCCAAATCCCTGTACAAGACCATCCCATAGGGTACAGGGAATGTACGTCATCGTGAATCCCTATACAAGACCATCCCATAGAGTACAGGGAATGTATGCCATCATGAATCCCTATACAAGACCATCCTATAGAGTACAGGGAATGTATGTCATGAATCCCTATACAAGACCATCGCATAGAGTACAGGGAATGTGTGTCATCATGAATCCCTATACCAGACCATCCCATAGAATACAGGGAATGTATGTCATCATGAATCCCTATACAAGACCATCCCATAGAGTACAGGGAATGTGTGTCATCATGAATCCCTATACAAGACCACCCTATAGGGTACAGGGTATGTAGGTCATCATGAATCCCTATACAAGACCATCCTATAGGGTACAGGTTATGTATGTCATCATGAATCCCTCACAAGGCATGCACATCGTCATGACTCCCTAAGACCATCTCACAGGGTACAGGACGCCCCATTGGCAGGCCTGGATGGACAACACGACAAAAGCTGTACTGGTTTGAGTACCCTCTCTCTTGTTGCCAGTGACTGAGAATAGAGGGTGGTGGAGATCAGTGTCTGCTCAGGATACCGTCATTGCGCCTTCAGACCATCTGTCATGGGAACATTAAGAAAGTAATCGACGAATGCCAAAGGAATTTGGAATTCTAAGTGTGTGTGTGTGTGTGTGGGGGGGGGATGGGTGTGCGTGTGTGTATGCATGTGCATGCGCGTGCTCGCATGCACACACACACGCACACACACCACACACACACACACACACACACACACACACACACACACACACACACACACACACACACACACATATACATCTATATGT
>CM065727.1:69355616-69373116 GCA_033310375.1 Conus canariensis
GCAGGGACGGCGCATTCTGACACAGGTTCCCGAAACACGATCCATAGAAAGGTGTATTTACAGAAAGGCGTGTTAATGCTGTGTCAGTTGTTTGCAGCCCTGACAAGAACGAAGAACCGTGTTTTGGCAGGAGGCGATGAAGCGGAGAACCAACGGGGAAGGTCGTTTGAAGGTTTCCAGCAAATGTGACCCAATGAAACGAATGATTACATTTGTTCTCTCTCTCTCTCTCTCTCTCTCTCTCTCTCTCTCTCTCTCTCTCTCTCTGTTTACATAAACTTTATGATCAGTGCGTGTGTGTGTGTGTGTGTGTGTGTGTGTGTGTGTGTGTGTGTGTGTGCTGCTATATTCCAGATACGTCATCCATGGTGAGCCGTAGCCATCTTGCAGGAGCCGTGGTCGCAGGCAAGTTGCACGAGTATTACACCACTGGACAGCGAGAATACCGGTCATTCTGTCCACCAATCACAAATCGTTGCTCAACAAGGCGCATAAGACCCCTCCACTCCCCACCCCCTTGTTATATAATGTGGAAAAAAAAGTTTCGCCTGACTTCTTGCCTGTACGTTCATGTAATTGTTTGGGAAGTAAAGAGAATACACAGTGGGTGGAAACAGTGATCAATAGGAAGGAAATCACCTGGTGTTTCGAGCCATAAGCTCTTTATGAGTGGTGAGGAAGAAAACGGGGGTTGGGGGGGGGGGGGGGGGTGACGTAGCAGTATTTGGGAAGGAAAGAGTGAACACAAATCAAGGAATGGGCAAGCTTAGGATGACAAGTGAAAGAGGAATGAGTTTAGAAGAAAAAATCAAAAGGACATTGTACAGAAATAAAAGGTGTGGGGTGGGGTGGGGCGGGAGTGGTGGTGGGGATTGGGGTAGGGAGGGTAAAACGTGTATGTTAGAGGGTAAGAGTGCGCGCTCGCATGTGTGTGCGCATGTTGTCAGTGAAGGTGGCATGCATGTTTACAAGAATGTGAATTGGCACAGGTGAGGGAGGGGTGGAGAAGGGAGGAGAAGATGGTTGTGTGTGGGAGGGAAAGTGTTAGGTGAGGTTGAGAGTGTGAGAGAGAGATTTACACTTATGTGTGCGGGGAGGGGGCGGGAGGAGGAAGGCAGGGAGAGGGAAGTGATGAAAGTGGAGAAGAACGGAGGCAAAGGAGGTGAGAAGGAGCAGAGGGAGGAAAGGGGGGGGGGGGGGGGGGGACGACTCAGAGGTGTGTCACTAGGATATGTTTACAACCAGTTGATAAAGGAAGGGAAGGGAGAGAACCCATGCTGCAGAGGAAACCATTCTCTGGTGCGGTGGAGTCCCGTTGATGTGATGGTGCTTTTATGATCTAGTGGCCACCCACCCATACTCATGAAAAAAGAAAATGCCCCTTCTTTGCGTGCGTGCATGCGCGAGCGCGCGCTTTTGTGTGCGTGTGCGTGTGTGTGTGTGTGTGTGTGTGTGTGTGTGCGTGTGTGTGTGTGTGTGTGTGTGTGTGTGTGTTGTGTGTAGATCCAAGCGCAGGAACGTGGATACAGTAGTACTGGAGCGCACAACACCTAGTTTTTCAGTTCAAATCCTATAGATTAGCGTCCAAAACTTAGAAAATGAAAAGAAATAATCCGAATATATGTTAAGATACAATGAATATTTTGTTGCATAAAGTGGCATTTTGTATGTGTTTGGAGTTTTGTTTTTTAATTTTCATTATCATAATTTTCGTCTTGTCTTCACAACATTAAAGAGTAAATGTACAGGCTTCATTACGATCAATCCGCAATTCGCACGCACCACGTCTTTTGCTATAATGTACCCGCGCGGACGTGCAAGAGAGAGAGAGAGAGAGAGGAGGGGTGTAAGAGGTAGGGTAAGTCAACTAAAAGACGAAAATGTCACGAACACATGAATTGTATATGTATCCCAGCACTTCAGCAATCCACATGCATTTCCCACGGTAACTGACTTAAAGCGTTATCGGACAGACCCGATTCAAATCGACTGAAACATGCAACAGTGTCTAATCGTTTGTAGATCAAAGTTGGCATTCGTTAAGACTGAACTGTTTATTTTCTTTTTTTTCTTCTTTTTTTTTTTTTTTTTTAGCGTCGTTTGTATCGTGGCCACTAACTGCAACCGTTTGTTAACGGACGTTTCTGTCGTTTTCAGCTCTGCTGTTTGGGATTGTGATCGGGGCGTTGTGTGTCGTCTGCGTGCCACGAGGTCTCAAATGCATGTAAGACTTTTAAAGATATGTCTTAGTATGTATACGACACCCACATACACACACACACACACACACACACACGCACACGCACACACACACACACAACTTGGATTATTGGTGTAAATCGTTTCCTGATCAAATATTCTAACTATTACTGGTTATGACAGAATCCATGCAGCCAATTTTTTTTTCGTGTTTTTTGTTTTAAAAAGATTGTGTGTGTGTGTGTGTGTGTGTGTGTGTGTGCGAGCGTGCGTGCGTGCGTGTGTGTGTGTGTGTGTGTGTGTGTGCGCGCGCGTGCGCGTGTATGCATGTGGTGGTGCGCGTACACGTTGATGCATACACGAGCGCTTGCACGCGTACGTTTACGTTAGCAAGCGTGTGTCTGAGAATATTATATTTCTAGAACTGTGGCCCATTATCTCCCCTGTCGGTAACCCCTTCAGCGAAGATCGTCCTCATGCACGGCCTCTGTTTCATTCTTCCCACAGCCGTGGAAGGATCCCGAGTCAGGGCAAAGACGCGGCCAGAAACGGCGCCCCGACGGAAGAGGAGCTGGCTACCCCTCTGGTGGAGGTTCAAACCCCGGACAAACCGCCGGGCCCCCACCGCCCCCAGGACGTCAAAGTGGACCTGTCCCTCCCTGGGGACAACCCACCTCCCCCCGCCACCGACCCCTCCGCCAAACGGAAAACCACCGGCAACAAGTACACCCCGTACCACGAGATGGGAGGGACTGCCGCGGCCGCCAAGAAGGAGGACGTCACCAAAAAGCCCACTGAGGTGTCCCGGAAGCCGAGCGGCGCCGGAAGAGTCGCGTCGCCACTTCCGGCTCTGCCTGGAGATGACGCAGGGACCGCGGCGGGCGCTACGTCAGAGTCGGACGAGCTGTACGTCAACGCTGACGCGCACATTTACGCCGGCATGCATCACGAGGCACCGATCTACGAGAATAGGAACACCGGCGTGTACGAAGATCTGAACGCTCCGGTGAAAGACAAATAGCCGCTCAAGTGTGGCAAAGATGACGTGTTTGCATGCAGATGTGGAGAAACAACATCGTGTGTGCAGACATGTATATATGAGTATGAATCGTGTGTTTGTTATGACGAGTTAACCAAAATTTACGGCATTGGTTGGTAGGGCAGTTTCTCTTTCTTTCAGTATCATTTGTATGCTCGCAATACGAGGGAGATGCGCAAGCTCAATCAAATGTACTGTGTTTGCTTAACATGCACGGAGGGTGATAAACAATTGCATGTCAAGGGTTCTTTTGTCTGATACAATTATTTTAACTATTTGAAATGCCAGGGATGTGGTAAGAACGAATTAAAAACAGAATATACATGGATAGTTTTGAACTATTTAAGCCGTCTCTGTATCATGGAAAGTTTATGTTGAATACAGAAGCAGCGGGATCGCGCGTCCTGAATTGATATGAAAAACCGCACAGAATGGATTATCAATGTAGTATCGACCTATAAAAAGAAAACATTTTATTGCCTGTCCAGAGTTCATCTAGAATCTGTTGGATCGCCTGTTCGAAGTCGTCTTTTGTCTTTTGATAGGGACTTAACCAGGAGAGACAGTCAGCTGTGCTATTCCATCCTTGCTATCAAATGGAGATTCACCATTCATCTTCTCTGAGGAACAAGGGGACAAAACGAAATCCAACGGCCATCCAACGCCGCCAGGGAAGGATAGAAAAGCGAAATGAGCAGAAACTAAAGTAATAAAATAAGTTACACACACACACACACACACACACACACACACACACACACACACAAATCAGTAAGTAAAGAGTAACCAGTATAGCAGAAAATATTTTATTTTACGCTTGAGGATTCCGTCAAGGACACAAGGGAGGTAAGAAGATGCTAACAGTTGGAGTGGTCAGCCGTAGAGTTAATCAAGCACTGCTAGCCACACCAGTGCTGACAGAAGCTAAGAATTGTGTAGCACAGCCTTCACTTGTAGTCCCTAAGAGGTGCAGTCTGGCACTGATTGACCAACCAATAACATGTTCAACAGACAAGTGGTGGCGGAAAAGAAATGCCAAAGATCCATTTTTGAGAGAGAAAAGAAATGGGGAGGTAGGAAGGGGAAATGAAATGCGAACAAAAGAAAGAAACGGGAGGGGGGGGGGGGAGGGGGGGTTCATGTGAAGGTGACACTCTTCTCCAACAGCGGAATCAGCGAAGTCTGTCTGGGAAAGAGAACCAGTGAAATCGTCTACCCGGAGTCGACTCTTGTCCCCAAATGGCGGATTCGTCAGTTGAACCCGGCTCAGTTTGCTGGTCCACTTTTGGTGTCAAATGGAATCCACGTCCAGTTCGGTAATGTGGTATTCGTACCACCGAGGGTTCAAAAAGAAACATCCATGGGCATTTCAAAGCAGACTGTGAAGGTTTTATTCTCTCTCTCTCTCTCTCTCTCTCTCTCTCTCTCTCTCTCTCTCTCTCTCTCTCTCTCTCTCCTTCCCGGCATTGCGTTAGAACAACTCTTTTTTCGGGCTTGGACACCATTTAAACTAAAAAAAAGCATACAGCAATGTAAATTTGAAAAGTTACCAACCAACTACTTTGCTAGTTTTGTTTTGAGTTGCCTTCTACATGGGAAAGGCAAAAAATGACAAAAGAACAAGCGGCAGTTGTTTTGCCTTTTTTCTTTTTTTTTCTTTTTTTTTTCAAACGAGCGTGTCACTGTGCGCTTGATCTGCCACGCACAAGTTGTAAGAAACAGATTTGAGTACCAGCCCAATTTGTCGTTCTCAGATCTGTGAACTCTTGATCATAATTCATTCACTGCATTCGTTAATTTTCGAGGAAGGATTATGTTATGTTTTACCTTTTTTTTTCATAACCCGGCGGTGAAAACGTAAATGGAATGGTCAGCACGACCAAGATTCATCCGCATGTAGTTCACGTGTTAGATATTGTTGTAGATAGCCATGTACATATATTCTGTATGGTTTGTGTTTTTGTCCATGACGGGGCCCATAGTACGACGTGGTCCAGTGTGATCGGCTGACCTATGGTTCAACGGAAACTTTGACTGAAGGCAGAAATCGAAGCGTGGTGACAACCCTGAACATGCGTTATGCGGTCGGCTGAGGTGTGAAACTCGCTGAGTCTTGTTGAGGCCAGGTGGCACAGAGTGGCGGGCGGCAGAACAAGGATGACGAGTAACTCTAGATAGATAAGTTTGTCATGACTCTGATCTGGATTCGTTAGGTTGATAACAACAAATTATATTTAAATCGCATGAGATAATCAGACTGCGAAACTTTGGTTCTTTAATAAGCACGGCAGCATGTGTTTGATGCCAGATGCAGGAGGAAATGTGAGAAGGAGGGGGGGGGGGGGGGGGGGGGGGGGGGGGGAGGGGGGGAGAGGAAGAGGGTAAAGGGGATGAGGTGATTGCTTGGGGAGAAATGGAGACCAATATTCCTTTGATTAGTTAATGTTTGTTGTGATGTGTATTCTTATTTAACACAAAACAAACACACAGAAAAAGAAACAAAGGAAAGAGAGAAAGAAAAGAAAAACTGTGTCGACTAAATTAGGCCTACCTTCGGCTGGAGTTTAGATAGACCCCGTTCACACTGCCCCAAATTGACATGCTTATTTCAGTGTTGTGTGTGTGTGTGTGTGTGTGGTGTTGTGTGTGTTGACTGCAGCAAAAACTTACTTGATTTTTTTTTCAAATTACGTGTTGTGTACTTTACTGCTTTGTTTTCCACAAATGCACATTTGTAAATATCTAGCACAATGCTTGATGAATTGTCTACATGACTTTATCAACAGAACTTCTCCAAGTTTATATTTCTTTTGTTTCTTTTTTGGCACTTTCTGTTTTCCTCAAGCTTTGTTCTACATTCTGTCTTTCTTTCCTACTGTTCTCTTTTTTGTTTGATTCATGAATTAATTCGTTCATTTTTTCATAATCGTTCTTCCTTCCTGCTTTTGTATGGGTCTGTCTATCTTTCTTTCTTCCCCTTTCTTTCTTTCTCTTTTTCTTTCTGTGTCTCTCCCATTTTATCCTTCTCACTCTCCCTCTTTCTTCGCATTTCTTTTTTTCCGTTTTCTTCCATTTACTCGTTCTTACTATCTTTCCTTCTTCCCCCCTTTTTCTTTCTTTCTCTCCTCATTTCTTCTCTCCGTCCGTCCTTTTTGCTTACTTAATGACGAGATATTAGCAATATTTTTGTTCTCTATGTGAGCGTTGTCTCAGCTTGTACAGGTGTAGAGCCGAATGCTGGCCGATGTTTCTTGTGATTGGATCCATTGTTGATCGCACTGGACTGAAAATGACGTTCTGACACAAGGAACTTTGTTAAATGGAAATGGGAATAGAGCGTTTGAAAATGTACTCTGTGTATGCTAGTGGGGATTCTCACTCCAGCTCGTAGAGTGTGTGTGTGTGTGTGTGTGTGTGTGTGTGTGTGTGTGTGTGTGTTTAGATCGTTCAAGTAAACTCAATGATGAAAGAAAACAAAATCGATCATTAGACGACAAGAATTTTTTTTTTTCAAGAGAAAATGTCTTCAAAAAACAGCGAATACTGTGAAACATGAGATTTTGGTTCAGTATTTCTAAAAAAAAAAAAAAAAATCGAAAAAAAAGTCAAATTAGTCAATAAAAACATCGAATAACGCTAAACGTTAGAAGATTATTGGACAGTAAACTCCTCAGAAACATCGAAAAATGGAAAGCATGAGAATATTAATGGATAGTAAGTTCTCAGAAAGATCAAATGAAATGTCAAATATTAGAAGAAAGTTAGGCAATAATGCTTTAAATTAACCTTGCCCACATCTGAAATATTAACCTTGTCCACATCTGAAATCTAAGTCGGTAGATATTTTGTCATTGAAAGATCAAATGAAATGTCAAATATTAGAAGAAAGTTAGGCAATAATGCTTTAAATTAACCTTGCCACATCTGAAATATTAACCTTGTCCACATCTGAAATCTAAGTCGGTAGATATTTTGTCATTGAACGATGAGTACACATGCCCACATTTGTTTTAAAGTGTTATGGTGTTGAGCAGTGCGTGTGTGTGTGTGTATGTGGTGTGTGGTGTGTGTTGGATGCATTTGCATTTTGAAAAATTGTAATCCTTTTTGGGGATACAAACACTTTTTTAATGCTTTTTCCTGTGCATGCTGAACCTTGTTCTTATTCAAATTGCATTTTATTTAAAGGCGTTGCTTGTTTGTATCTTTATTTGTTGCTGTTCTTTGATCGGTTTTATGCTCGCACTGTGGAATCTTGGTGAAGACCTTCCATAGATAGGAAGTGGAAAGGGAGGGAACTCTTTTTGGCTTACCTTTTCCGCTCTGCGGCGGTATTACTACCACGCGGCTCATTCTGTCTTCCTTATAGACAGCCACACCGAAGCTCCAGCCCCAGCGCCGGCTGTCTGTGGCTAGCAATCATTGCCAGGTTGCCGTAAGGTACCCCCCCCCACCCCCACCCCCCCCCCACCCCCACCACCCTCCCAAGGAGATACCGCAATGCTGAGTCTCTTTGCTGGAATTCAGTGGTGTCTGGTGTGAACCTTCCGGAGGAGATGCCGCAATGCAGAGTCTCTCTGCTGGAGTTCAGTGGTGTCTGGTGTGCAGAGTTCAGTCGTGTCTGGTGTGCAGAGTTCAGTGGTGTCTGGTGTGAACCCTCCAGAGGAGATGCCGCAATGCTGAGTCTCTCTGCTGGAGTTCAGTGGTGTCTGGTGTGCAGAGTTCAGTGGTGTCTGGTGTGAACCTTCCAGAGGAGATGCCGCAATGCTGGAGTTCAGTGGTGCCTGGTATGAACCCTCCAGAGGAGATGCCGCAATGCTGAGTCTCACTGCTGGAGTTTAGTAGTGCCTGGTATGAACCTGTGTGTGCAGGATAGCTACCCGCTAATCCTCCAGCTGACGGAAATCATTGCTTAATCAAGAGGTCAGTCTGAGTGAGCGTGTCATGAGAAGGGCGCCATCACGTCCTTCCTACAACAGCTGCTATGACGAACATGACAGCTCTGACACAAGCTCGCCAGAGGCATGGACAGCAGGGTGGAAATCGAAATTCAGGTCAGCATGAGAGCAGGGCATAAAGGGACAGAGAAGTTGATCCTTTTTTTTGTGATAGCGAGTGTGGATTTTGGATGATTAAGATGGTGCTACAAAGTTCCTCCCCGGCTTGAATTTGCACGACATAGCTGCTTTCTGCGCTTGCTTTAATGATATGTCCCTGTCGTCAGCCAAACCCCAGAGATACAGCCACCTGCAGTGTTGGTCAGGAAATTTAGAAAACAGTCAGAGGCGCGTTCGTTAAGTAGATGGAACTCGACTGTGTGGTTCCAGTCTTGTCACTGGACCCCACAGTATACATAGGTCTGGATAGGAGCTGGTCAGAGCCGACCCCCCCCCCCCCCCCCCCCCCCCTCCTCCTCCCAATTGTCCCCAGTCGTGTTCAATGGGACTCGAACCCGTTGAACTTGATGACCCCAACCCTCGATGCTAACCACTGCAGCATGAAGGGTGGGAAGGGTTTGAGGCGGGGCAGGAGGAGTCATTGCAGGTGTAGCTAATGTAGAAAAATGCCATTTTCCAGAAGACATGGGGTCTTTCAAGAGAGGCCGTCTGAATCCGAAGGGTTGTTATTCTGAGACTTCATTCGTCATTTTGATAGCGCGTTTGCTTTTCTCTCCCTGAAATCAGGAAGAAGAATGTGTTTTGATTACGTTTTTCTGTTATGCTGTGTTTCGTTTTATTGTTCAGTTGCTGTTTTACGATTTTGAACTTCAACGCTTCCGTGTGGTTTAAGCTCATTGTTTGACGGTATTGTTTTATATAATTGTTTTTAAGGTTTTACCTTCAAGAATTGCTGTATGGTATCAGCTTGTCTGATTTTTTTTGTGTATTAGTAAGTCGTATAATTGTTTGTGATTGTAAATTCCGTTATTGATTGGTGTTTTTTTTAACACTTCTCTGAACTTTTAAACGTGGCTTACTGGCATTTGTATTTACTTTGTGGGTTTTTTAAGCCTTCACTGAACTTGTAAAAGTGACTTTGAAATTGACATGCACTTGTATTTACTTGCGCAGTTATTGCTGAAGAGCTCTGGTTCATGTAGATCCTTTTTCAGCTGGCGTTTCAGCTTTTTGTTTTGTCATTTATTTGGGTGGATTTTTTTTTCTTATATTCTCAGCTGTGGAGACAGACAATAGCGTTGCACCCGCTGCGGGGTTGGTTTGTTAATTTTGTTTTGCTCTGTACTTATAATGATGTTATTGTTATGATGTTAATGGTTACAATGATTATCAGTATGATGTTGATGATGACGATGTATGGAAGTGATGATTATGATGACGAAGGTCATCGTGATTATCATAATCCTTTCTTCTTTTCTTCCTCTTCTTGTTGCTGTAATTATTATTATTATTATTAGTGTAGTAGTAGTAGTAGTATTGTTGTTATTATTGTTATTATTATTTATTATCATTGTCGTTGTTACCATCACATCATCAGTTGTAAAAAGTAGCAGTGGTAGTGGAAGTAGGGTTATTATTATCATTATTGGCACAAATCGACAGTCATCAGCACAAGCTGATTACACAAGTCTGGCAATTTACCAGACTAAATACTGATAATTATGAGAGTGACACCGACGACGACAACAACAATAATGATAATAAAAGTAAAAATTATACTCTCGTCCTCCTCCTCCTCCCCCTCCTCCTCCTCCTCCTCTTCCTCCTCCTGTTACTACTACTACTACTACTACTACTACTACTACTACTACTACTACTACTACTACTAAAGATGATGATGATGATGATAACGATGATGATGATGATGATGATAAAAATGATGATATGATGATGTTAGATAAATCAATAAAAATCATATAAACAAAATAATGATGATGATAATGAGGATGATACATTGTATGCAATGTGAATTTCTTGCGTCTCTAGCACATGGTGATTTCATTGGTGCAGTTTATTTCTTTGTTCATTTGGATTGATCATTGACTGTTTGATGCCTTCATCAATACAGGTCTTTGTGCCACATTTCGGTCGGCACAAGGATAAGCCGCTGGCACGTGATCATTTATTCTCCTGCTCATTACTACCAGTATTTTGTTGAAATAGTTATCGTCCCGTTTTTGTGTATGGCCTGACACTAATATAAGAAGTACTTGTTGCAGTAGTAGTAGTAGTAGCAGCAGCAGCAGCAGCAGCAGCAGTAGTGGTAGTTGTGGTAGAAGAAGTAGTAGTAGTAGTAGGGATAGTCGTTGTCGTTGCAGCAGTAGCATAATCAGTCGCAAAATTCAAGTTGTATGTTCCAAAAATGACCTTATACGGGAACCTGGAGACGATAAAACGAAAACAAACAACGAGAGAGAGAGGAGAGAGAGAGAGAGAGAGAGAGGAGAGAGAGAGAGAGAGTAAACCGTCTTAAGAATCAAACAATAGACTGACATGAGCATGAAGTATCAAAGAAATTAACGCATGGCGACAACTGAATATTCCCACCGAAGCACAGAACAGACCAAAAAATTCTTATGACAATGTTTAACCGAAATATCGTATGTTTTGTTCAATGAGAGAAAGAGAGAAAACTGGACAGAGCACAGTTGTTTATATTTTGAGATAAATACACCGCAGAACTTTATGGCGTTTGGGGTGACTGTTGTGTGGTATGAGTTCAATAGCTGTTTTCTACCATTGCTGAAACAACTACGGCAGCTGCATGTAGGGAGAAAACAAGAAGAGCCACACAGCAGAGGGTTTGCAGGGAAACCTGCCTTCAATCCAGTTTTGCTTGTTTGTATGTTTGTTACGGGCTGCTACCTGGATTCGAAGCTTCATCTGCAGGGTAGTTGAGTGTCTCAAGGCACAGTCGCCTTTTGGGAGGGGGGGGGGGGATGTTCCAGCCATTTCGCTGTTGGAACTTTGTTGAAAGCGGTGAAATTTGGTGCTTTTGAAATTCACTGGAATTCCTCCTCGACAAGATCCCGCTGGAGCTCTTCTCAGTACATCTGCCGCTGCCTTTAAGGCTGTGGTCTCTCGTGTTGCCCGAAACAGAGAGTTGTTTCACTGACACCATTGGCAGGTGTTCTACAAACTCCTCGCTCCACAGTCTCAAGCGAGAGCCTCGGCTGAGAAGTCAGATTCCCTCGGGTTGTTTGCCTGGACTGGCACAGTCTTCAGTCTTGAAGATGTGCGCTGCCTCCGCTGTGCTTTCATAGGGCACAGCGACTCCGATCAGATTTATGTTTGATGAACGTGAATAGCGCACTACACGCGGTCTCGAGCCACTCTTTCTGGCGATTTCTGTGTGGTAAATGTAGCAGCAGCGGCGACAGTAGTCGTAGTAGTAATACTAGTTGCAGTGCAGCAGCAAAAAAACAGCAGTAGAGGCAGTGACAGTGGTAGCGGCAGTACAGCAGCAGAAGTACTACTGGTAGTATAAGTTGCCTTGCTGTCCCTCACGCCTTCCCCCACCATCTTTCCCTCTTCCATCCTCAATGGCAAAGAGGTGGGAAGAAGAATGGAGGGGTGGGG
This sequence comes from Conus canariensis, assembly GCA_033310375.1. Lineage (NCBI taxonomy): Eukaryota > Metazoa > Mollusca > Gastropoda > Neogastropoda > Conidae > Conus > Conus canariensis. The sequence continues at coordinate 69,367,392 of CM065727.1, forward strand.
GTGGGTGGGGGGCAGGAGTGTATAATCTGCTCTTTGTTTGGGATATGTACAGATGTATTTCTATTGCAATTTTACTTTTCGCTCCAAAACGCGCTCATCATGGTGCTTTTAATTTTTTTTTCGGGGGGGGGGGGGGGGGGGAGGGAGAAAGGAAGGATAAAAGGAAGCTGTGAGTATGTGTGCACTCGCGAACGCGTGTGCTTCCGTATGTGTGTGTGTGTGTGTGTGTGTGTGTGTGTGTGTGGTGGGAGAGAGAGAGAGAGAGAGGGGGGGGGGGGGTAAGAGGGAAGTGAGGGTCGGGCAGGTGGTGGGTGAAGGGGCGTGTTTATCTCTCTCTGACTTAACTCTCGCCGTTATCATCCCATTTATCCAGCCCCCCCCCCTCTCTCTCTCTCTCTCTCTCTCTCTCTCTTGCACCTTAAGCGTTTTCAAGGGCCATGGATGTGAGATACTTTGTTGCTATAAGTGCATTTTGTGTTGTGTTTTGCTAGAGATGCCTTTGATATTGTTAATCAGTTAGATTATTCATGTATTTATTTATTTCATTTGGGTTTGGGGTGGCTCGACCCACTTTTTGTACGTATCAACATGTCCCCACTGTCATTCTAAAGAGCTCTGTCAAAATTACAACTTTCGTCTACATCGTTAGAGACTCTTCATGACTGGGCGATCTCCACATTCTGTTCAGCGGTACTACCCTCCCCTCCTGCCTCCCTCTCCCCCCCCCCCCCCCAACCCTCCCTCTCCCATCTCATGCTTGTCGTCCTGGTTATCAACAGCCGAATGATTTGTTCGTGTCTTTAGTTCGGTAGCACAGTAAATTTTCTTTTAAGTTTGTTTCAATTTCGGCCGTTGTTAAAAGTTTGTTTCAGTTTACGCCGTTGTTAAAAGTTTGCTTCAATTTCGGCCGTTGTTAAAAGTTTGTTTCAATTTCGGCCGTTGTTAAAAGTTTGTTTCAGTTTACGCCGTTGTTAAAAGTTTGCTTCATTTCGGCCGTTGTTAAAAGTTTGTTTCAATTTCGGCCGTTGTTAAAAGTTTGTTTCAATTCACGCCGTTGTGAAAAGTTTGCTTCAATTTCCGCCGTTGTTAAAAGTTTGTTTCAATTTCCGCCGTTGTTAAAAGTTTGTTTCAATTTACGCCTTTGTTCAAAGTTTGTTTCAATTTACGTCTTTGTTAAAAGTTTGTTTCAATTTCCGCCGTTGTTAAAAGTTTGTTTCAGTTTCCGCCGTTGTTAAAAGTTAGTTTCAATTTACGACTTTGTTAAAAGTTTGTTTCAATTTCCGTCTTTGTTCAAAGTTTGTTTCAATTTCCGCCTGCAGTCACCACACCTTGAAACCGATTTCCATACGTCATCATCTTCAGTGTCGCACAGCTCATTTTTCGAGGGCAGCTAGCTGCTTTTCCTTGGGCGAGCAGATAGAGGACACCGGTGATGTACTGTTTTCTGCGGCCAGTCTGCTATAGTTTCACTATTTCTTTTTTCACAGTTCGTGTGAGGGACACGGGCGGTGGAGAGGAAGTGCGATGCGGGTGTGGGGTAAGGGAGGGAGCAGTGGGGGCTCTTTCAGTGGACATTCATTCCCCGCCTTTAAGAAATTCGGTGCGAAGAATTTCCACGTTTCTGTCATTCTCTTCGACGTTGCCTTTTCTTTTCTTGTCGTCTTTTTTTTATTCTACTTCTTTGGCCCATGGACCCTTTTTTTTTTGTTGTTGTCTTTTCCTTGAGAGTTTTTACACTGTTTTTTTTTTTTTCCTCTTGCTACGGTGTATGAACTGTTTGCATCGTTTCTTGTTATCTGACGACCAGGTGAAAAAGGCTCTGTACACACAGCCTGGTTTACTTACTACCTGTCAGTTCTGCCGTGTCCGTTTGTCCATGGGGTCTTTTTGGTGTGCTTACCGCAGCACTCTTTAACTGTAGCACTCTCAACGGTTTATTTCCGTTTTTAGAGGGGGCAACGGTGTGCGCCTCTCTCTCTCTCTCTCTCTATATATATATATATATATATTGTGTGTGTGTGTGTGTGTTAGGAGGGGGAGAGAGAAAGGAGTTTGAGATACAAATGCAAGTAAAGAATGACAGAAACCACACAGACGTGTCTTGAATTCTTATTAAAAACGATGTGATAGTGAAAACTAAGGTCCTGCACTTTAATTTTAGAAATAAAACAAACGGACAGCAAGCAATTACACGGTACTTAGGCAACAAACCAGATCAGACATTACACATTGCTTTTATTGTTGTGTCAGAAAAAAAATCTGTAATAACGTATATTGATGTGGCCATTGAATTTAATCCAGAAAAAAAAAACGAAAAAAAAAAACGGACAGTTTACGAGTTTAATGATTCTGAACTCATCACTTGTATTATTGAAGTATTCATTGTTTAGTTTTGAGCTGATATTGGAAAAGTTACATTAACGATAGTGCCAACTGGAAATGGGAATTAAACGTGTGTTAGAATTTATCACCAGTTTCGTGCCCATGTCTCTGTGCAATAAGTTGTTAACGATAATCGTACCAGCTGTGAGTCAGAATCTGAGCAGAGGCGGACACTCTTGACTCCCCAGTAGGCCCACGTTTAGAAGTGACAATGAAGGGAAATAAAAAGTGTGTTGACTGTCCCCCCCCCCCCCCCCCCTCCACCCCACCCCTCCTCGATTACCCCCCCTCCCTCCCCTCCCCCCCCCTCCCCCCCCCCCCCCCCCCCCCCTCCCTCTCCCTTCCCCCCCTCTCCCCCCCCCCTCCTCCCTCCCCCCCCCCCCCCCCCCCCCCCAACTTCGCTCCCGCCCCAAAACCCTCGCGCCAAGATCTAGGAGTGCTGAACACAATGTGGTGTGTCCTGGGTTAATTTTCAGTTTGGGTGCTGCAGACTCGGGGACCTGTCCCAGTGTTATGGCTGGTGCAGTAGTAGTAATGGTAATAGTAGTAGTAGCAGTACTTCCATTTTACGTCTTTTCACAAAATCATGTGATATTAGACGAGAGAGCTAAAGAGGGAGGAATGGAGGGAGAGAGAGAATCAGCCAGTAATGTCAGTACTGAGGCTGATGTATTCAGTAGTAGTAGGATTTTCATTTTCCGTCTTTTCACAAAAACCATGTGACATTCGACGAGAGAGATAAAGAGGGAGGGAGGGAGAGAGAGAATCGGCCAGTAATGTCGGGAATGAGGCTGATGAATTCATTCTGTAGTCATGAACCAGCCGCGAGTTTGAAGGGAAAAAGGTATTTGTCTGAATTTTTCCTGATTAGGGTAGCCCCGCATGTCGGTTTGTCGACTGAAAACCATACAGCCAGTTATTCCAGCCTCGTTTCCGTGCCCCGTCAGAGGTGTTACCAGAGAGAGAGGGTGGGGGTGGGGGTGTAGGGTTTAACTGCCAGTGTTCTGCTTTGTACGGTGTGAGTCCAGCATCCGGTCCTTCCCTGACCAATTTGCGTGATGAACTAGCCGTGCGTCTACCCTTGGATAACGGGGCTACCATGTTGAGACCATCGCTCAACATCCTGTTATGCTTCTCCACTGTTTCCTGTTTATTACGCATTTAGGTGTATTATGGTGTTTACTCTCTCTGTCTCCGTCTCTGTCTGTCTGTCTGTCTGTGTGTCTCTCTGTCACACACACACACACACACACACACACACACACACACACACACACACACACACACACACCGCTGACTCGTGTTGAAAATGTACACCAGTCTTTGATATGTTGTATCTCAATGTATATATTCTAATCAATCTTTTTCCTCAACAAGAAATTCTATGGTCGCTCACCTTTTCTCTTCTTTTGGGAAATCGGCAGAGAAGAGTATCCTCCAGCAACTGCTCAGTGTCGTCAACCGGGCACACGAATGCTCCGCAGAGAAGATGCTTTACTGGCCTATTTAACCCCGATACTTGCAGCAGTCTGTAGACGCCCCTTTACTGCCGCTTGCGGTTTCAAAGCGGCTGTGGTCACCCAATGTTCCATAGTGCCCACAGTCGGCCCCCGACAGTTAGATCTCTTTCTTCTTCTTTTTCTTCTTCTTCTTCTTCTTCTTCTTCTTCTTCTTCTTCTTCTTCTTCTTCTTCTTCTTCTTTTCCTCCTCCTCCTCCTCCTCCTCTTCCTCCTCCTCCTCCTCCTCCTTCTTCTTCTTCTTCTCCATCATCATCATCTTCTTCTTCTTCTTCTTCTTTTTCTCCTTCTTCTTAGGTATCAGTTCCACGCCGATACTCATTCCCGGTTGGCTGCACACAGCGGTCAGCCACACCCGTCACAGCCTCAGACTGACATTCCTAACACTGTTGCCACGAGGCAACCCACTGGAGGAGACGCTGCAGTACTGCCATCTATTTCGGTGGTGTCTAGAGCTTCCCGTTCCGATCAGCACTGGCATGACTACATATTTAAACCTAGCCTCCTTCCCCTATCCTCCTCCTTCCTCCCCTCCCCCCCCCCCCCAACCCCCTCCCCCTCCCCTTTCTCCTACGGCCCCATCCTCCTACCGACGACATTTAGATCATTTGCTTAGCTGCGGTGCCAGAATGATTGAAGCGTTCCCATCCAGACGGTGCCACCACATCTGTGGAACGACAGTTCCCATGAACTTGTCGGTACCGGCGACTTTGTGACGCAAATCATTATTGAACCTTAGGCGAGCTAATGAAAGAACAGGGTGAAGACCACAGAATTTGAAAGCATCCTGGCTTAAGCCATCTTTAAAAAAAAAGGAAAATAAAGAAAGAAGTACCTGTACAAAGAATGACGAAAATAGGAAATCGCTAGTAAAATCCCCGAAGTAGTAGTACAACCAATGTGAAATTCTACAAGCGCACGATCCAACGTTGATGATTAAAGGGAGACAACTTGATTCTACAACTGTTATTATATGAGTACTTGCCCTTTAAATTGAGTTGGTTTGCGTCGTATGTTTTCTTTCTTTTTGCTGGTATGTTACTATTATTCATTTCAATCACGGGATTTTTTTTGTATATTTGCCTATGTTTCCAGGCCAGATTGCTCAAAGCTCGGAACTGTGTATTTTCCACGTTCGTTTGCGTCTATGCACATGTTTTTTTTCCAGATGGAAACCCAGCTTGGTCAGTCCAGCAGCGCCAAGAAATGTTATCCATTACGTGTTTTTGTTACATATTGCTTTGTATGTCTTCGTTTATCTTTCTTCAAGAAAATATATTCAATATTCTACAAAATTCGCATGACATACAATAATCTTTTCTTTGGGTTTTTGTTTGTTTGTTTCATGTACGAAACGCATAGCGCAGAAATAAAGAGCTCCCGAAGCAAAATCATGTTTTCATGTGTGTGTGTTTGTGATATAAGCATAACTATGACGAATATGAGGGCACACGAGAGAGAGAGAGAGAGACGTGGCATATACTTAAATAGTTAATGTCAAGAGAGAGAGAGAGAGACGTGGCATATACTTAAATAGTTACTGTCAAGGAAACTTGATGCAAACATCTACTCACTTCTTTATTAATCTTTTTATTTATTATTATTTATCTTTGTAATCTTATATTTATCTTTTTAAGTTGTCTCCAGTATTTACCCAGTGGCATTCCTCCCTCACTGTCCATTTAGCCGTCTACACAGCCACTCCCGACTTTGTTCTGTCGCAGCGTAAGCAATGGAAGTTCATAGACAGGAAAGTTCCAAAACGGAATGACTGAGGGCGGAAAACGAAGCAAAATGTAGAAAGAGAAGGGATTAGTTGCCGCCAA
>CM065727.1:69385616-69388116 GCA_033310375.1 Conus canariensis
CTCTCAACAAGATCACATCGGATGTTAATTTAATCATTTCCATGAAAAAGATACTGTTGTTAGTTGGGGGGGGGGGGGGGGGGGGGGGGGAGAGAGAGAGAGAGAGAGAGAGAGAGAGAGAGAGAGAGAGAAGAGGAGGGAGAGAGAGAGAGAGAGAGATGCAAATATCGGTTGTTGCTCATCATCCTTGTGATAACAGAAGAACATTTACTGCTTTCAAGAACACCCCCCCCCCCCCCCCCCACCACACACACAGCCCACCATCCCCCCCAAAAAAAAAAAAAAAAAAAGAAGAAAAAGATGATGAATAATGTATTAAAATGAAAGGGGAACATATGTTAGAGCGTGGCGTTGTTCATGTCTTTGACATTGGGATCGTAGTTGCGGGAATAGCAGTATTGTGGGAGCGAAAGGCAGTCATCATGATCATTGCTTAGTACACCTTAATGGCACAAAGCACCGTTTCGCCGTTTAATACCTTAAAAGTGCAACGTGTTCACACGTTTGATCCAGACGGAGAGATGGACAGACAGACAAAAAGAGGATCGATCACACAACACACACAACACACACACACACACACACACACCACACCACACACACACACACACACACACGCACCACGCACGCACCACGCATGTACGCTTCCACGCACAACATGTACGCACACACACGAACATCACGTACGCGACGACGCCGCAGCGCGACACACACACCACAACACACACACAACACACACCACCACACACACACCACACCCCCCACACCACACACCACAACACCCGCCGCACACCACACACACATTCACACAACACACACACACACACACACACACACACACACACACACACACACAACACAACAAAACACACAACACATGCACACAAACACATGCACGCACACCAACACATGCACGCACAAACACAAATACACATACATTCACACACACACACGTACACATATATACACGCTCGCGCGCGCGCGCGTACACACACACACACACACAACACACACGCGCGCGCGCGCGCGCGCGCGCATACACACACACACACACATACACATGCGCACACTCATACCCGCTCCCCCCACCCCCCACCCCCCCACGCACACACACACATGATTTAAGACACGGGCGCATTCACAATGTTTCTACGTGAACGAGCGAATCATGCTGGTTGTGCATTTGTGTTACCGTCGCTCCGCCCAACTCAGACACTGATCACAGATCTTTAACTTCTTCGCCACGAGCTGCGTGTTGGTGACAGAAAGAAAGCTGTATCTACCGCTCGTGCAGTGGGAAGGGGATGGCAGAATAATAACAATAGTCATAATGATAATACAATAATGATGATGATGATGATAACAATAACAATAATAATAATGATTATAATAATAATAACAACAACAATAAGTAGAAAAATAATAATAATAATAATATAACAGTTATAAAGCGCCTTGCATATAAAGTAAAACAGCCACAATAACAGCAACAACAACAAACAAACAAACAAACAAAAACTCGCATTTTTCCTTTTACGAAGTAATGGATGTAATCACGTTTCTTATTTCGTTTTAAGTGTTGGCTAGTGATTTTTTTTTTCTTTCTTTTTCTTTTTTCTTTATTATTATTATTATTTTTTTTTTTTTTTTTATTTATTTTTTTAAAGATTAATAGAGATGGCATGTTTTAAGCTTTAGAACAAGAAGTGTCAGACTTTTTCGTATTAGGCAGCCGAAATTTCATATTTGTTTTACGTCACTAAAGCATTTTGATATCAGCTGAAAAGGTATTTTTGAAAGCTAAACTGTGTGTTCAAACTCTTCATGTCTTACTCATCCGATTTCAGTTTCAGTTTCAGGAAGTGTTTCAAGGAGGCGTCACTGCATGCGGACTAGTCCATATACGCTACACCACATCTGTTAAGTTTCGAGACCACACTGTTTAAAGCTGATTCAAAGCTGATGGTATCTCTCTCTCTCTCTCTCTCTCTCTCTCTCTTATATATATATATATATATATATATACATACATACATATAACAAACCGATGATATATAGCAATCGGCTTTTGCTTTTGTAACTAAGAGGGATAAAATAAAAATTAAAACAAAAAAATCAACCGTGTCCAGGGAAATCATTCGTTACATGGCGTCCATCTCGAAAGAATCAAAGTGGGAATTTAACTCGGTTTTGTGTGCATTTAAATCGTCATCATTATCATCATATAGGAATAAAACACCTTGAAGCGCACGCAGGAGCGCGAAGAGCTGCGTGCGCGTGGAACAACTTTACACCCGCCTTTTGAGTTGCAGCAAGTTCTTGTCTCCTGTTTCTGTTTGGCCTGTTCTTTGATGGTGCCGCCACCCTTCAAACTACTCATTAAGGAAGGAAATCTTTAAATGAGGCAGGGAACAATCAACACTTGACAAAGAACAAGTACGGTCTACACAGCAACAAAAGCTGGAGAAACACCAAAATTTATTCAAGACTGGTACAGCGC
>CM065727.1:69398116-69400616 GCA_033310375.1 Conus canariensis
CTAATCATACCAGCTGGAACATCTGTAAAGTGTTCATAGGTGACATCATGAAAGGACCAATACTCTAAAAGAACATGTTTCATTGTACATCACATGGAACGTACCACGGAGCTTCTTCACCTTTGAAACGATAAGAATAGGTGTAAAAAGGTGTAGCCTGTATGCAAACGGCACAAGACTGTTTCTTCTTTTCAACTGCCAATGGCACCACAGTAAAAACTCTTTCAGGTTTGGACGGATCTGGAAGAGTTCGTTATCAGTCTGCGAGTTCCATTCCTCTTGCCAGAGGTCTTTGACAAAAGCCTGAACTTTGAGTTTCAGATCGGTCTGAGGGACAGAGTTTCTGATCAACTGTTTAGTTCTGGCATTTTTGCCACTTCAATACCGATCAACCATTTCAATACCGATATGACCGAGAACCCAAGCAAAACCTACGACGTATCCAGCACGGAAGAATGCTGGGATTGTTGCAGCTTCCCGACTAAAAAATGGCGCCACACACTGAGTGAGCAAGTGCGATGCCTCAATCGGTTCTCGATCCCACGACCTCTTGGCTTAGTGACAGGAGAGGTGACCGCTGTGCCACGGTCGCCCCATGCACGTTTTGCACTGTGGCTGCCGCCTTTAAGAAAAATGAAGGGAGGTAATTTGCTTAATTGGTCCTGGCTGTCACCGCCAGCTGATTATGTCGACCTTTGTGCTTTGGGCTGTGTGGGAACTGGAAAGGATTGTGAGGGGAAAATAGTGTGTATTTCGTCACATGATTAGATATGGTAGAGGTTGTAGTACTACTACTAGTAGTATTTTTTGATAATTGTATTATGATTAGGATAATGGTCATCATCATCATCATCATCATCATAAATCATCATCAATCATCATCACGCTCATCATCAATCATCATCATCATCATCATCAGCGCTGTCATCATCATTACGTTTACGCTGATGATGATGAGATGATGATGATGATGAATATCATGATTATTATTGTTGTTATTATATACTGTTATTATCATTACAGTCATGTTGATGATGATGACGATGATATATCATCATCATTATCATGGTTATTATTGTTGTCATATTCTCAGCAAATAACAAGATGAAGTAAAACTTATACGTACATTTGTTTTATGCTGACATTTTGATTTTTTTTAAATGCATCCTGTGCATACACATTACACTACCACAACAGATTTCTTACATTTAAGAACGTAAGGTGTTTCATTATATTAATCACCATCACCATTATCACCATTATCTTCTTCTTGTTCTTGAAAAGAAACGCCCCGTTTTCTCTGAATTCTTATCTTCCTTATGTCTTTCGTTTAGTCTCAGAGACTAGGCACTGAACTTTTAATGAGTGGATAAACCGTCAAATCCACTTCTTGGACTGAAGCAAAACGTTACAAATTACTGGATTGTAAATAACAAACAAGCAGGGTAAGTTGTGCTCCCTCGATGACATCATTAACGCCCATAACTCCAAGCGAATGCTGCCTTTTTCAATTTCTTTTTTTTTATTTATTAGGTATTGCAAGTTATTTTTTTGTGATGCTTAGAAAATGAACCGTTATGTAACTGAAATGGAAGAAGCGTTTCTATTTTCTTTCCTTTCGAACAGTATGATATCATCATCGTTGTTCTTAATATCATCATCGTCGACTTTTGTTAGTATGCAGACAAAAGATAGCATTAGAAAATGGGTGTGCACGTTTGAAACAACCAGTGTGTCTGGTATAAGTTCCAGAAAAGTCAAGGTACGCAACAAGACAGGCTGAAGGAAAAGGACAAAATAAAACATAATTCATACAGAATACAATAGACATCGCAAAACAGGAAGAGAGAGAAGATATGACACCTAGAAACAGAACATTGAAGAGAGTAAGGACGGGAGGGCGGTAGTGGTGGTGGGTTGGAAACGTGGTAGTGGTGGTCGCTTCATGTCAACAGAATATTGTGACTGTAAAGACTGTGAACCAATCGTATTTTTCATATCAGTCAGACGCGGCAACAACTAGATCTTTGCACTTTCTTTTACCAAACAATGTATGCAATATTGACTTGCAGACATAATTCCAATTACTATTTCAAGTCCAAAGTGATTTTCATAAGTATTCCTAGTATATGTAGACAGTTTCATAAATTATTCTGAAAAACAAAACAAAAAAACTTGCGAATAACAAACAGTAATGTGAAATTTTGTTCATACAGAATTTTCAGCAACTTGTTATAGAAAATGAGTGTAGAGCTGCCAAGAATAGAATGTTTACACAGAGCATTATGCAGAAAGTTGTGACTTCCATCTGAAAATTTCAAACTGTATTGCATTAAAGAGTTGAAGCAACAACAGCAATGAAAAATGGTCTTTTAAAAAAATCATATTATCAATTAGAAGTTTCCAAATGATTATTTTGTGCACAATGTTCCCAGTATCTGTAAATCAGTTTTAGAACATGCTCATAATATTCTCGGAATTCCATACAGAATTCCAGATA
>CM065727.1:69403116-69410616 GCA_033310375.1 Conus canariensis
CGCACGCGCGCGCGCGCACACACACATACACACACACACACACACACACATACACATACGTACACACACACACACACACACACACACGCACGCGCGCGCGCGTACACACATGAAATAAACATTAAAATTCGAAGAAAGCTGTCTCCTTACCCGAAGAAAGCAAAACCAGAGAAGAATAGCGCATCGACGGTTTTTGATCACTTGATCATGGACGGGGAAACAATACGACTACAACCCTGCCACCGACACCGTAGTGCCAGCACACTGGAACACCTGCCGGGCCAGCACGTCAACAACGCCATCGCCGACAGCTTCGATGATGCAGTGTGCTCTCATAAATTCAAGAAAGTTTTTTCACATCGTGTGCCTGTTGTGACCGTCTTTCTCCAGCCAATCTAGCACGTGATATTCGTGTTTGTGATATATGTATATATAGATGCGAAGTTCAGCTTCATGTGATGTACAAGAATCTGTGGTGACTGACAGTGGTGCAATGAAACAGACCAGTTCACATTTGGATGTAAACAGTCAAAACGGTGTGTGTGTTCCATTGGATACTAAGTGTGAAAGACATTGGGATACCAAAGGAGTTATTCTGTGAACAACGGAGATGCTGGTGAGTCAGATAAATTAATCATTCACCACGTTTAAACATGTTCAACTACCGCTACACCAACAATAATACCACCTCTGACAGACAGATAAACTTGTGTTAATTCAGGCGATTTTAATTCCAAATTATTGTTTGTACCACAGACTGTCAATGGATTATAGTTTCTAAGTTGAGAAACAAGGATTTTACAAGTTATATATCTGGTTTGATTTTGCCTGCATTGTTGAAACATTCACATGTGTTCACGTCCACTGCATTTCGATAACATACTGCATTCTGCGCACCAGCTGTCAGACTGTCATAGCAGGGAAGACTGTTGGGGGCGGGTGTGGGTGTGGGTGGGGTGGGGGAAGGGGGGGGGGGAGGAAGATGTGGGTGCTGTCGTCCTCATTAAAAACAAACTGTTACCGTATCTTCGACATGCACAATGTGAATATGATCATATTCTTGTTGAAGAAAGAATTATTTGTCTTTACAAACATGTCCTCTACGTTTCTTCCTATCTTCCGTCCCCATCCATTCACAATACCATGATCATTCTGGTGCTGATAACAGCATGTACATGTTGGACCAATATCTTGTGTCTCCTTAATGGTCATGATGCAAATCATTTACTCCGTGGTGACCTAAATGCGGGGACAGCGAACTCTGCGTACGTCTTACTTTAATGATGGTTTCTCTTCTATGCATGAAAAAAAGAATGATGTTACGACAGTTGAAGGTTTTTCCGAAGACAACGTAATTAATGAACATGTCAAGTTTCTTCTTGAAATGTGTACAACGAATGGGGTTTATAGAATGGGGTATTTAAAGGCCACCATAATGGTAGTCACACATACCTGACTTGATTGATTAATAATAGTATATGAAAATACGTTTTAGTCGATGTTCATGTGTGTGAACTGAAAGTGGCAGAAAAAAAAACAAAACCGTAAGCTAATCGTTTATCACTACAGATAGATGTATGTGGTAAAGATTATGGATTATCATTATCAATGACAGATTGAACAGATGGGTAGAAATGTACAACATCATTGCCAAAAGTCAGACAGGCTTCCGAGCGAGGTATTCTACTATTGATCACACATGTACGCTTATGGCGATATTTCTGAAGCAACCATTGTCTCATGGAAAGCCATATAAAGCCTTCATAGATTTCCACGAAACGTTCGATTCTGTTTCAAGACATCTGCTGTGGCCAGTTTGCATCGAAATAACACAGGAGGAAAAGTAGACATGCGCTCTCTCTCTCTCTCTCTCTCTCTCTCTCTCTCTCTCTCTCTCTCTCTCTCTCTCTTTTAAGGAAGTGAACTTACAACCCATCCACCTTTCTAACCCCCCTGCTCCCTCCCCGTTTCTCCTTTTCCTCCCGTTCGACTCTTCCTCATGATCTTTTTGCCAAGCAATCAGCTTTTAGTTAGATTTCATCTTGCAGCCAGATAAAAATAATGAAGAAGAAAAAAAAAAGCGCACTCTCTTCACACCCCCCTCCCCCTTCTCTCCCTACATCCATCCCCCCACTCCCCATCCCCCCACCTCCTCCCCCACTCCCATCCCCTGTCTCCCACCATCATTTGCACGGTTTGGGGGGGGGGGGGGGAGGGGGTGAAGGAGGAGGGGGGGGCACCACGCTCCTGCGCATTTCTCGCATGCTCGTCAATGGCTGGAGAGGGGACGGCACCCGCCGGTAATGACAGGAGAGAGCGAAGGTCAACACTGCTGCACTTGTAGCCATACCCTTTTTTTTTTCTTTTTTTTTTTTTTTTTTTTTTTTGACAACCGGGCAAGAGTCGGTAAACTAATTTCGTAACAGTCGCAACCGCCTCCCGCCATACTGCTTGCTGGCTCTTGCTCGAGAAGAACGAGCTAATCAGAGAGAGAAGGTTGGGGGGGGGGGGATATGAGGGGTGTGTGTGTGTGGGGGGGGGGCTTAGTCGGAGAGGGGTGGGAGAGAGGGGGTAGAGGGAGAGTAGAGAGACAGGGGGGGGGGGGAGGGGGGTGTCGGGATAAGGTTTCGCGTCGTGGGACCTGGGCGATAAAGAACTCACTATATTCATATTTCATAAAGGGCGCGTTAAGAGGGGCTTCCCTTGCGCGCGCGCGCTCCCATCTCACTCCCACCCTCCCCCCCACCCCACCCTCGCCCTTACGCCTCCTTCCTCCCCCTCCACCCCCCTTTGCCCTATGCGGCGCATGCAGCATGGTGTTGGGGGGATTCCCCGTCCCCGACCGCCCCGCTACTCCGTGCCCCTGGAGAGGGGGGCGATTTGAGCGAGGAAAGGGGAAGGCATGCGGGACAGGCAGGCGGGGGGGGGGGGGGGGGGGGGGGGAGGGGGGGGGAGGGGGAGGGGGGAGGGGGAGGAGCGGGGGAGGGAGGAAAACCCTAGCGGTAAAGGTTAGAGTAACCCAGTGATGGGGAGTGGGGGAGGGCTGGAGGGAGAGAGAGACAGAGAGAGAGAGATTGAGAGAGAGAGATTGAGAGAGAGAGAGAGAGAGAGAGAGAGAGAGGGAGTTGGGAGAGAGAGAGAGAGAGAGAGAGAGAGAGAGAGAGAGAGAGAGAGGGATAGAGAGACGGGAGGTGGGGGGTTGGGAGAGAGAGAGACACAGAGAGCGAGAGTCGGGGGGGGGGGGGAGGGGGGGACAGAGGGAGAGAGGGGGAGGGAGAGAGAGAAAGGGAGCGAGAGAGAGAGAGAGAGAGAGAGAGAGAGAGAGAGAGAGAGAGAGAAGATGGGGTGAGTGAGAGTGAGAGAAAGAGGGGTGTGTGTGTGTGGGACAGACACACATACAGACACACACACACACACACACATACACACACACACACACACACACACACACACACACAACACACACACACACACACAAGAGTGGGTTTAGGGGGAGAGAGAAAGAAGAGGGGGGTTGGGGGAAGAGAGAGACAGGAGGGGTGGAGAAAAAGGGTAGAGAGAAGGGAGTGGAGAACTCAGAGAGAGAGAGAGAGAGAGAGAGAGAGAGAGAGAGAGAGGAGAGGAGAGAGAGAGAGAGAGGAGGGGTGGAGAAAAAGGGTAGAGAGAGGGGAGTGCAGTGGAGAACTCGGGGAGAGAGAGAGAGAGAGAGAGAGAGAGAGAGAGAGCGAAGGACGTGGGTGGTGGTAGCGGTGACGAGGGGGTAAGAGAGTGTCGGTGGAGGGGAGAGGGCGAAAAGAGAGCATTTTGCAGGCTGGTGGGCTCAGAAAGGTTATGGTGACCCCAGAGGGAAAGCACACACACACACACACACAGAGGTCTCTCAAACACACACACAGAGGTCTCTCAAACACACACACACACACACACTCACACAGACACACTCACACACACACAACTCTCTCTCTCAAACACACACACACACACACAGAGCTCTCTCAAACACACACACACACACACACACACACACACACACACTCACACACACACACACACACACTCACAGATACACACAACTCTCTCTCGCTCTCTATCTCTCTCAAACACACACACACACACACACCCTCAAAACACACACACACACACAACTCTCTGTCTCTGTCTGTCTGTCTGTCTGTCTCTCTCTCTCTCTCTCTCTCTCTCACACACACACACACGCACGCACGCACGCACACACACACACACGACTCTATCACACACACACACACACACACACACACACTGACTGACTGAAAGTAGAAAGAAACTCGTGGAGAGCGTGGCAGCAGAGAGTCCTCAGAAGAGAAGCCCCCTTCAAGCAAGTGTTTCGGCCCTTATCTCCTGACACTCTAGGGGGGTTGGGCCACACCCGGTTCATGACTCCGGATGTTCCTCTGCTGCCCCTTTTTTTCCCATCTTGGGACGAGCCATGGCTGGGATTCGAACCCATGACCCTCTGGACATGCTCATTTTCCACTTAATGACTCGCGCTTTAACCACTGAGCCACAGGGACACCTGATATTTGTAGGGAAATTAAGCCTTATGAAGTTCACTTTTGTTCCTCCTTGACCAGATCCAGCTTGAACACCTCTCTGCCGCTTCTGCCATTGCTTTCAGGGCTCTGTTTTTTTCCTTCCCTGCAACTGAGAGCTGTTTCATGAGGCTGTATGCAGACGTTCCTACAAACCCCCTAGCTCCAATTTCTGCAGTGAGGACTTTGACCTGATAGCCTTCTCTCCTCAGGCTGTTTGCCAGATCAGCATACTTTTCAGTCTTGTAGATTTGAGCTGCCTCCATTCTGTTCTCATATGGCACCGTGAGCTCGATCATGATCAGCTGCTTGGTTGACTGAGAGTGGACTACTATGTCTGGTCTCATGCCACTCTTGCTGATGATCTCTGGGTGACTCTTCCATTCTGGGAGGTCTGCAGTGCACTCCCAGTCATCTGCCCCATCCAGCAGACTCTGCCTGCATGTTTCGAGTGGCACTGTTGTTCTTGGCCATGATTTGCTGCCTCCTGCCGTGAAGAATGTTGCGGGTGCTTTTGGAGTCCTGATTTTCCCTTTTGTGGTGTTGGTACTAGCCCAGACTACTTGTACAATCTCTTTGAGCACTTGGTTGTGCCTCCATGTGTACCTTCCTTGAGCCAGGGCTACTTTACATGAGCTTAGGACATGCTCCACTGTTTGTTTTTCATGGCAGAGGGGGCATGCAGGATCGTCTGTTTTCCCCCACTTCACCAGGTTTGCATTTGAGGGCAGAAGGTCATATGCAGATCTGAGAATGAAGCTGATCCTGAGAGGGGCCATGTGCCAAATGTCATTCCAAGTGAGACTTCTTTGGAGTGCATTCTCCCACATTGTCCATTGCCCTTGCTGGCTCTGCTGGACTGCTTTTTGGAGTCGTTTTTGGTCTTCTTCTTTTCTCAGCTCCTGAATCATCATGTCTCTTTTGGCTTTTCCTTTGGCCTTTGACCACCATTCAGTTTTGGTCACCCCCAGTCCTTGTCTGTTGGTTTGTGTGTGTCCTGTTATTTCTCTGATCTTGAGACTTTCTTTTGCAGAATCCATCGCCTCTTGAACTTTCCATTTTCTGCCTGTCTTCAGCTGGGGCTTGATTGCTTCTACCACCTTGTCTCCTGAGTCCTCCAGCATGCTTTGAAGTCTGATCTTCCCTGCTTTGTATTCCTCCAGGATGGATTTCAGTGGTAGTTTCAGCTTTGCTTGGCGACAGTACAGCGCTATGTCAGTCAGACAGGGTGGGACACCAAGCCATTTCCTTGTGAACTTGTTGATTTTGGCTTCCATTGCCTCCACTATGCTGGTGCAGATGTCGTATATCATCAGAGGCCATAGCAGCTTTGGTATCAACATGAACTGCAGACACCAGACCTTGTATTTGCCAGGGAGCCCACACTGGTCAATGGTCTCCAAGCCTTCCTCCGCCATCTGCTTGGTTTCTTTTGCTCTTTGTGTGTCTTTCAGCGTATCATCATACCATCTTCCAAGGCCCTTGACTGGTTCTTCTGTGACTGTTGGAATGGCCTGGTTGGCAACACTGAAGACCACAGATCCGGCCACTTTTCCTTTCCTCAGTGAGAGACTCCGTGATTTCTTTGGCTTGAACTTCATTCTGGATGAGGCAACTATGTCGTCCAGCCTCTCCAGCACATGACGTGTCTCGTCTTCTCTGGATGAAATCACTGTAGTGTCATCCATGAAGGCCTTGAGAGGAGGCATCTTGTATCCATCGCCAAGGTCTGTTTGTCTCGCGTTGTTTGTTGCTGCTTTCAAGATGAGTTCCATTGCCAGCACGAACAGTATTGGGGAAATTGCACAGCCCATTGCAATACCCACTTCCAAGTTGATCCAGTCTGTTGTGTACTCCTTGGTAGAGAACCGCATTGAGAAGCCATTGAAGTACTTCTTGAGCATGTCGCGGATGTTCTTTGGCACATGGTACATCTCAAGAGCCAACTGTATCATCTCATGGGGCACAGATCCATATGCGTTTGCCAGATCAAGCCACACTACGTCCAGGTCTCTCTTTTCTGTTTTAGCTTTTTGGATTGCGTCCCAGATCATTGTGGCGTGTTCTACACAGCCAGCCACGCCTGGGATGCCACCTTTCTGGACTGACACATCCAAGTACTTGTTTTCCATCAGGTACTTGGTCAGCCTTGCTGCCATGACAGAGAAGAAGATTTTCCCTTCGACGTTCAGTAGTGATATTGGCCTGAACTGGCTGATGTCACTTGAGTTTTGCTCTTTGGGGATGTACACATCATCTGCCGTCATCCACTGGCCGCTGATCTTCTGGTTTCTCCAAGCCGATCGCAGCAGCTTGTGGAGCCACTCCAGCACCTTGGGACATTTCTTGTAAAGCTGGTAAGGTATTTACTGTCAGATTAACATAGTGTTGTACTGACATTTTAAAAAGAAAAACCTTAATAAATTAATGAGAAAACGAAAATAATACAAATAACATCTGAATGACATAAAAATCATAAAGGAAAATTAACAGGGAAACATTTCACATTTGTAAGTAACACACACACACACCACACACACACACACACACACACACACACACACACACACAACGCACACACACACACACACATACCTACCTTTTACATAAATTGCGTTCTGTCTGCCTGTTTGTTTGCGTATGTATGTGTCCATTCAGTTTGTGCAGTCTGCAGTCTTTGATGCTGATTGTACAAATGCACAGCTTTCGTCTGATCTTTTCGAAATTTGTTGCAGTGTATTATTAGTATATCGGGCATAACAAGGGTGAAAATCTGTAGTGCGAGAAAGGCGTGTTCGTCGCAGTTTTGGGGCGCCACCGCAACCAGCTTCCTCCACTCCTAGAACTAGAAATTGTAAAATTTAGAAAGAAAAGGGGTTAGTGACCGCCAAGGATACAGACAAACAGATTACAGGACAAAAGACAATGCATT
>CM065727.1:69415616-69430616 GCA_033310375.1 Conus canariensis
ACAAACTTTGTGTCTGTGTTGTAATTTGTTGGTTCCTTCGTTTGACGGATCGGTAATTCTATTTTTAGCTTGTTTTCATTTGAAGTAAGATTTTGTGGAATTCTAGGTTCATTTTTCTTAAAAACAACTACGTCAAAAACTGGCTTCGACGAGGTGACGGCGCTGATGCACCTCTCTCCTTTGTGGTCAGCTAGGCTGTAAACGACATGAATGTTTTGAAGGCTTTGATGTGTGCTTTTTTCCTTAAAATCCTCTTCTTCCTCCTCCCTCCCCCGTCTTGTCCTCCTTTCTCCTCCACCCACACCCCCTCTCTCCCTCCCCAAATCCGAAATCCATTGCTATGATCGTGTGCCTGCTCTTGTTTTCTCTCGCAACTCATTCTTGTTCTCTGTCTATTTGTCTGTCTGTCTGTCTGTCTGTCCTTCCGTCCTACCATCCATCCTTCCATTCTTCCATTTATCTCTCTCTTTCTCTGTCTCTCTCTGTCCGTCTATTTATCTATCTATCTGTCTGTCTCTCTATCTATTTATCTGTCTAATTGTCTATATATGTCTGTCTGTATGTCTTTATAGGAAACTGTGGTAAAAGAATTGTCGCTTTTTATCCATTCGTGCATGCCCCTTTGATCATGATTACGTACAATTATCAGCATCCTCCTCCTCCTCTTTTTGTTTCTCCTCCTCCTCCTCCTCCTCCTTATCAACATCATCATCGTTTTCGTGGTCGTCGTCATTGTTGCTGTTGCAGCTGTCATTATATAAGGCTTCTCTTCCTGGAGTTTTATCTCCTGGTGTTTCTATTATTGACGTAGTTGTAGTTTATTGATAAAAAAAAGTTACGAAAGACAAAACGAACAATTTAAATGACGATGAAAATCAACAGTAAAAAACGAACAGTAAGTAAAATAATAATTCGAACAACGACCACTCTCGTTTTCTTTGTCTCAACACACACACACACACACACACACACACACACACACACACACACACCCCCTCTCTCTCTCTCTCTCTCTCTCTCTCTCTCTCTCTCTCACACACATTTTCTCTCTCTCTCTCTCTCTCTCTCTCTCTCTCTCTCTCTCTCACCCTCGACCACACAAGCACGTGTCATTAATATTCATCGAACTCGTGCCAGACACGCTTTCTTGAAGTTCCACCATTCCCAGCAGTGAAGGTGATACGGGCATTATTCCCAGACCTAGCAATCACCCGGCCACCCCGGCCGGCCCAGAACCCAATCATCCACATATACCCCACCCTCCTCGCCAGACTGCCAGACGCCGAAGGGGTTGCGCGTGCTGTGACGTCACCGTCGTGATCGGGGGGACACGTGACAGACGCGAGGTGTTATTAGCCTGTCCAATGGCCGGCCCTCTTGTCGCGCCTGCGCAGTGGTTTGTTACGACCTGGCTGTCGTCTGGGTTTGGGAAATGTGGCGAGATCTGAAATCAAAGAAATGATGTTGGTTTTTTTTTCTTCCCCCCCCCCCTCCCCTTCTTATTTACTTTGTCTTTTCTTTATTTTCCCCAGGATTTTGACGTGGGACGAGTAGACACAATGCCACGAATAATCACGCATATGCAGGTCACTGAGAATTTGAGTTTTTGAAGGGAAACCCGAGTTGTACGCTATGTTTTTATTGCTGTTGTTGTTTGAGGCTTGTTTTTGTGTCCAATATCAGACATTTTTTTAGTTCCATTTGGAACCACAATGGCTTTCCCAAGGACGTCCCATACTTCTTTGATTGCCGAAAAACTGCTGAATCCAAGAATGAAAGTATACTGCTCTTTTTTTTTCTGAATCTTTCCCTCCCCTCTCATACCTCCCCAACCACTTGCTCCACCCTCCGCTGCCTCCTCACCCGATCCACCCACCCCTCTGCTATACCCACCCCATCCACCCCCACCCCCTTTTATTTTTCACTGTCATCAATTTCTTTTCAAGTCAAGTCAAAATTATCTTTATTGAGGGTTAAAGAATAAGCTTTACAGCTTTTTTTTTCATCCTGCCCTCACACACACACACAAAAATAAATATCAATTACAATAGTGAAGAAAAAAGAACGCGAAGCAATGCGCACGTAGAAATCCAAAAAACATATACAGCATAATGAAAACAATGAAACAATTAACAACTATCACAATCCATATTTTGATGAACAATAAATAACATATCAGACTAGGCACATAAAGACATTTGAGAGAGAGAGAGAGAGAGAGAGAGAGAGAGAGAGAGAGAGAGAGAGACGACAGGCAGACAGACAGACAAATTGACGGAGAAACCAACAGGAGAGAGAGAGAGAGAGAGAGAGAGAGAAGAGAGAGAGAGAGAGAGAGAGAGAGAGAGAGAGAGAGATGGTGACACCGTTCAGAACTATAATTACATAACTAGGTCTTTTTGTGCTGTAACCAGGGTGAGGAGTCATACGTAATGACCGCCGCCCATAACACTGCCCAGAGTTATTTCCCTTTCAAATGTCGATTGTTAATCTATTACGTTATGAATTGTAGACGACGAGAAACAAGATACACCCGAAGTTCCAGGTAGGACCCGGAGAAGTACCTTCATCACCTGCCAAACAACCCAGCAGTGATCAATCCTGCACCACCCTCGAAAGCCTCCGCTGTCTTCACACGGTGTGCAGGTACGCACAAGGCTCTCTATTAAGACGTCAGGGGACATAAACGCCCCCTGGCACATGCCATCGTTTAGCGGCCACTGGATGTGACACGACAGACCCTCCACGGGAGCGTTCCTATGGGTGTACCAGCCCATATTTCATGACGGCAGAGCCCATCGGCGAAAAACGTCACCGTCAAGCAACTGCCATGTGCATCCGCAGCCTCACTGACAGTTGAAAACAGTGCAACTGCAGACTCGGCCAAGATTTTGCTATGAGGTCTTCTTACGTGCCTTCTGAAGAGAATCCCGGTTTACAGTTTTTCCCGCTGTCGAGAAGACTTTCCCTGTGGTCAGTGGGTCTTTCCTCGCCGTCACTGGGCCTTTCCCCAGATTCGGTCAAAAGGCAGACAAGAAAAAGATACACCCAAAGGTGCGAGTGGGACCCGGAGAAGTACTGCCATCAACTGCCGAACAAACCAGCTGGGAGCAATCCTGCACTACCCATGGAAGCTTGCGCTGTGTTCACATAGGGTGCAGGCACGAACAAGGCGTTCCTTTAAGACGTCAAGGGACATAACTGCTCCCTGGCAGATGCACGGCCTAGAGTTTACCCGTCATCTGTCTCGGAGTCTCGAAGACCGTTAGGGCGCCACAGAAGACTTCGCAACCAGCTTCCTCCACTCCTCCCGGTTCTCAGACGCTCTGGGGCAGTTGCTGAGTGTGAGGATAGTCCATTCACTGATGTTTTCCACCCACCTCTCCCTGACTACGTCTCCTTCTGCCTCCTCGCTCTGTTCCTTGCAGAGTGGTTTGGGCAAGTCCTGTTGATCGTGATACATGACCATACCATCTCATTTTCCTTGTTTTCCTTGTGAACGACAGTTCTTCGTATGGTCCAATGATTTGCCTTCCTCTGGTCTGGACCTCCAAGTTGGTAATGTGGTCTTTGATGAGATACCAAGGATCTTGTGGAAGCATCACATCTCTAATGCCTGAATCCTCCTCTCAAGTTCAGCCAGAGTCCACGCTTCACAGACATAGAGAAGCATGGCAATGACCAGGGAGCGCATCAGTGTGATATTGGAACTGATTGTGGTGTTTCTGTCATTCCAGATAGGTCTTAGTCTGACTAGCGCTGCTGTCGTTCGCCCAACTCTGGAGAGCACTTCAGTTTTTGATCCCTCATCTGAAACAATTGCCCCGAGGTATTTGAAGTTCTGAGCTGTCTGGGGCTTTTCTCCTTGCCACACACCCATGTTTGTGCACATACACACTTGCATTCACAAACACAGTATGCTTACTTCGTACGCAACACGCAATCACTCTATTCACCCAAAGGAGCACTATCACAATTGAATTAAGTTTTCTATAAAACGCTCCCTTTACTCAATAAAGAAAAGGGTCTTAATTCTTCTTTTCACTTCACTGCATTTTCCAACAATTTATTTCTTCTCTTTACAAGATAATTCCCCACATACAAACAATAATACAATATTCAAAGTTTTATCAAAAATCAAACACACTCACACATATGTTACACTATCAGTTCCTTTTATATTAAATAGTAGCAGTAAAGACAAGTCATCTTCTTGACTTGTCGAGGAGCTTTCGTGCACTTGGCTGTACCACCTCTGGACCACCACAACCAGGATCCTCACTAGGCTGGTACACCTCAAGCCTGGAACACCACTGGACGCTGAGGGATTCTGTAACGAAACCCTAGGTCCAGGGTTAACCTCTAAAAATGAATTTTATTTATTTTTTTCTCTTTCTCTCTTATTATTCATAGCTCTTTTTTTTAACTCCCTTCACATTCACTCCAAAATCAATACAGAATACTCACATGAGTCTTGTTCCGCCAACCTATTCCTACCTACAGTTGGGGTACAGAAGGAAATCTTAATACAACAATATTTTATTTATTTATTTTTCAGTTCTTTTCTTTTCGCGTTCAACGTTCATCTTTCTCTTTTTCCCAAATAGCGCAATATCATCAAATCTTTATACTTATCAAACTTCTGTTATCATTACAATTACACCTTTACTGTAATTGCTTTAACCAGTTTACAACCCCAACTGGTACTCACCTTCTAGGGAATAAATGACAAACCTACCGTAGTAGACTTCCAGTCTACATCTACACTCTATACTTGAGTGAAACTTGCCACGCCAGGCATATTACACCCACCAAGGGTTAAGCACACCCAAACCAGGGTTGCATCGGACAAACCAGTCCAATCGTATAGCACACCCAACCCAGGGTTGCATAGGACAATCCTAGTCCTAACTATGTTAAAACCCAACGAGGGTTACAATTAGACATCCTCCTATGTCTGTGTCCAGAGCTCCTCTGAAGTAACAGTAATCTTCCACCCTTCCTCACATTGGGTGAACACACTTCACAATCCACTCAGCGTCCTACTCTTCCGCATCACTGGCGGTTGCACTCCATGAATACAAAAAAGCATCAAAACCGTAGGTTCCATTCCACAATTGCAAAAATTACAAAATCTCTTAACACTTTTCTTTGACATGAAACTTTTCCATTCACATAACACTTTTCTCATTCACATGACACCCCCCAACCTCCGATAAAAAAAATTGATTCATCCATTTTTTTCAAAGAAGAGTATAGGAGTTCACAAAAAAATATACCATTGACAGTATTTTGAAAAATACTTTCCCAAAATGACATGAGTACATGCGAACAGAAAAATGTACATTTATAAAAAACATTGTTTCAAAAAAAAATATCCAAAAACAGCATCAATGCATCAGCTATCACTACCGCAAGTAATCAATATTGCACACGACAATATTCCATTACTCAAATACAAAGATATAAGTTCAACTTTCAACAGCAAAAACTTGAAAACACACACCCTGCTTATTGCTGTTGAGACAAAATATCAGCGATAACATTGCTGGACCATGAAAATGGATCAACCCTAAAACTGAATTGCTGAATCCCCAAAGACCACCGCAACAGACGGTTATTCTTTGTTTTTGATGTCTTCAAAAACGTCAGGGGTCCGTGATCCGTCTGCAGGACAAAAAACCTGCCTTGCAAGAAATGCTCAAATTTTGCAAGTGCCCACACAATCGCTAAGCATTCCCGTTCAATAGTAGAATACTTCGACTGTGCATCAGTGAACTTCTTACTTGCAAACTGTACTGGATGCAATAAATCTTGATGTTCTTGCAAAAGAACAGCACCCATTCCTGTTGAACTTGCATCAGTCCTGAGGACAAAATCTTTTGCTAAGTTGGGCAGAAGTAAAACAGAAGAATTCAAAACATTTTGAACTGCTTCCAAAGCATTCTGACAATCTACAGTTCAATAAATAGATGAATGCTTGGAACCCTTTGTCAACTCAGTTAATGGAGCTGTGAGAGTTGCAAAGTTAGGGACATAACGCCTGTAATAAGACAAGAGTCCAATAAGTGAACGAACCCGTTTCTTTGAACATGGGGTTTTGATTGACAAAATCTTTTCCATTTTCTTTTCTGGCTGCATCGAACCCACAGCAATTGTATGCCCCAAAAACTCCCGTTTTTGAAAGCCCGCCATGATTTTTGATGGCCTTGCTGTCAAACCAAAAGAACGGAGTCTTTCAAAAACACTTTTCAAACATCTCAGTAGATTACTCCATGTTTGTGAAGCCAGCAAAATATCATCAAAAAAACTTACAGCAGACATTTCATGCAACCTGAGTAGTCTCATCATTCTTGCAAAAGTTGCCGGTGCATTCTGCAAACCAAAAGGCATTAACAAAAAATGAAAAAGTCCAATTGGTGTTTGAAAAGCTGTTTTTTCTTTATCATCAACACACATCAGTATCTGCCAATAACCTTTGGTGAGATCAATTTTCACAAAATACTTCGCTTGACTCAGTTGACAAAACAAATCCTCCACATCAGGTATTGGTTCAGAATCAAAAACAATTTATTTAAAGCCCTGTAATCAATACAAAATCTGACTGAACCATCTGGTTTTGAAACCAGCACCACAGGAGCCACATATGGAGAACTTGATTTTTCAATGACCCCAAGATCCAACATGACCTGTACCTCTCTTTCAATAATTTGCTTTCTTGCAAAAGGTAAAGGATACGACTTCATTCGTACAGGAACATCTGTTGTCAACCGTATCCTATGAGGTTCAACACCAACTGCAGATCCTGGTTTGTGTGTAAGTACATCTGTATAATCCTGTAGTAAACACTTTAGTTGAGTCACCTGAGGTGGTTTCAAGTCCTCGTTGATCTTGACATCCTCGTATGTTTCACCCTTTAAGGATAATGTAGGCAGTTGAATAACATCATCACCAGTGTCCTGAACTACACCAACAGCAGTTTCATGAATTACAGGCACCATGTGAAACACAGGTTTGTCAAGACGTTGCAAATGTTCTGTCACACAATCCATTGGTAACAGACCTGAAATGTCACATGCCAATGCTGAATTCTTATCATCAGGGACAGCAACCTTGTTGATCATAACATCAGACCTGTGAAAGTACTTTTTCAACATGTTTACATGGAAACTTTTCTTCACACCATTCATATCAATTCTGTAATTAACATCAGAACATTTTTCAGTGACGATGAATGGTCCTTTCCACATCACATGCATCTTGCTCTTGTCATCTGTCAAAAGCACCAACACATTGTCACCCACAGAAAACACACGCATCTTTGCTCCACGATCAGCATACTTTTTATGCGTAGTTGCACTGTTATAAGCATTTTCTTGGGCAATACGACCTGCATCTGCTATACGATTTTGTAAAGTAAAAACATAATCAAAAACATTTTTTTCTTCTTGAGACACATTGTCACCAGACCATGACTTTGACAGGATGCTAATAGGTCCTTTTGGTGAACGACCAAAAAGTAACTCAAAAGGAGAGGAACCTGTGCTCTCGTTTGGCAATTCCCTGTAAGCAAAAAGTATGGCTGGAATGTATCGATCCCAGTCTGATGGTCTTTCCTTAGAAACTTTTTTCAACATCATCTTGAAAGTACCATTAAATCTTTCCACGAGGCCATTCGACTGTGGATGGTATGGAGATGTAGTACATGCAGAAATTGAAAGTAAACGAAATATTTCTTTCATGAGATCTGACACAAACTGAGTACCCAAGTCAGATATTTCATCAGGAAGTCCCATTCTGGAAAAAATAGAAAATAATGCTTCTGCCACAGAAATGGTATCAATCTTTTTCAAAGGTACCGCTTCAGGATACCTGGTAGCAACATCCATGACAGTGAGCACATAACGAAAACCAGAATTGGAAACATGAAATGGACCAACCAAATCAATACAAACACGACTGAATGGTTCAGTAATGACTGGCATTCTTTGCAAAGGTGCAAATGGTATACGACCTTTGGGAATTGTTTTCTAACAGACATGATTGACAATATTTTGAAACTTGCACACTGACACCAGGCCAAAAAAATGAAGACAACACACGTTGAAGAGTACGTTTGACTTCACAATGACCCGAAAACATGGAATCATGTGCAGTATGCAAAACAGTGTCACGTAAAGACATAGGAACGACAATCTGCTCCACCACCTGTTCATGAGTCTGGATGACCAGCAACAAACTCAAGCTGAATAGTGACAAAACCGAGATCATGGCTGTTGGCACCTCCTCTCGTGTCAAGATGGTTAAAGCTGAGTCGGCAGAAATTGATGGTGTTGTTTTACCTTTCAAAGAGTCAGTGAAATATTTAGGTGTTAGCATTGATCAAACGCTCTCTATGCAGAACCAAATATCTAATGTTTGTCGTGCATGCTTCCTGGAATTGCGACGTATTGCTTCTATCCGGTCTTATCTCTCCACACAGGCAACATTCAGACTCATCACCGCCATGGTAATGTCCCGACTAGACTACTGTAACTCTGGGTTAGCAGCACTTCTTTCAGAACAGCTTGCACGATTACAAAGGGTGCAAAACAGTGCAGCTCGGCTTGTTCTCAAAAAGCGTAAAAATGAGCATATTACACCTTTGTTACGTGAACTCCACTGGCTTCCCATCAAATATCGATGGCAGTTCAAAATCGCAGTTTTTGCCTATCGTTTCTTTGATGGGACACTCCCACAGTATCTTTCTGCTTCTCTGTCCACCTATCAAACTTCTCGGTCTCTTCGCTCATCTTCTCAAAAACTTCTGAAAATTCCTAGGCGCTCGTTAAAGACAGTCGGTGAGAGAGCATTTAGCTTTAGTGCGCCCACTCTTTGGAATTCTCTTCCTGACAGCTTACGTGACCTGCCTACATTATCTAAATTCAAGTCAGAGTTAAAAACATACTTCTTTAGGAAAGCCTTCTTCAACCATAATATCTGAATGCTGTGTCTATTATTATGACCTGACTTTTTATGTACTGCATGCATAACTGTATTGTTTACGCTTGAACCGATGAACTTGATAAGTGCGCCTGTGTCGGTAGGTGTGTGTGTGTGTGTGTGTGTGTGTGTGTGTGTGTGTGTGTGTGTGTGTGTGTGTGTGTGTGAACACATGTTAGTGCGAGTGTTTGAGTGTGTGCTGAGTGCAATGAGTTGATCCCAAGAATTGCGCTATATAAAATCCATACATTATTATTATTATTATTCATCTTTAGGAAAGAGACGGTATAAAAGATTATTCTTTTTTATGTACATAATATCAGTCACTTTGTCAGGTACCTCAGGAACAACTTTCTGAAACAAATGAGTCAATGTTGTATCTGTCTTTTGTAAATCACTCAAATGTTCAGGAGTCACATCCAATTTTGGGACATGGGGGACAACCAGGGGTTTTTGACCTTGCCTTTCTTTTTTCTCTTGTGAACGAGTGCTTACCATACAAGGCACAAAAGAACCACATTGTCCTCCACAAGACGTGGAAACACCCTTCAGATTTCCAAGAATGAGGTCTGTCACAGGATCATCAATGACATATGCTGTTATTTCACCTGTAAAATAGGGAGTACAAACATAAACACATGCCAAAGGAAATGATTCAATTTTGCCACCAAATGAACGACATTGCTGATGTTCCCCGGTGTATTGTTCTTTTCTGACTAAATCTTTGCGTACACCAGCAGTAGTACACCCAGTATCCCTCAACAGTGTAGCACCAAACCCACTGACAATACAAGATTCAGTATGCAAACCTCTAACATCAGTGTCAGACACTAAAACATGCTGAGTATCTTTAGTAGTTTGCTTGGGATCTGTTGCTAAGCACACATTACCCTGTGCTAGAAAAGGACAGTCTTTCTTCTTGTGAAATATACAGGAACAGTGCCAACAACCATTGTCCGCACCAGATACTGTATTTGGTACTGTGCTATGATCAATACCACCATGGTTTGAAAATTGTCCACGGCCACGAATAGCTCTAAATTGACCAGTTCTTCGAGCATTGGTATATCCTCTTGGGTAATAACTTGCATTTGGATTACCCTGTGAAGAAGCTGGTCCAGAATTATTCCCTTGCCAGTTATTATGGGAATGTACATTATTCCTGTTTGCATTCTGTCTTTGAGAAAAACTCTGGCCTCCTCTATGACCATACCTCCTGTTTGGTTGAGAACGACCCGGACCAAACTGTCCTGTTGAAGCAACATTTGCCTCAAACACATCATGGTCAGATTTCCTGGAAAAATGTTTTTCCGGATGAGCAGTCCGATACTGATCAGCCAGCTTACACATATCCTCTGCAGTTTTACAAGATCTCTCCTTTAGAAAAATAACTAGGTCTTTGGATACGCTTTGTAAAATCTGCTCACGTAACAACAAGTCACGCAAGTCAGCATATTCTTTCTGTGTTTGGGACAATTCAACCCAACGATCAGATAAATGACTTGTCCTAATAAGGAAAGCTGCAAATGATTCGCCTTTTTCTGGACGAACCGAACGAAATTTTTCTCTAAAGCCTTCATCTATATATTGAAACTTCTTCAAAAGTTCAGCTTTCAGCTCTTCCCATGTGAGAGAATCACGAACTGCTAAACTATGATACAGAGATAGAGCATTACCCTTGAATAGAGAAGCAGCATACAATGTCCAGCCACATGACGAAGCATGGTTTTCAAACCTAAAAAGAAAAGAGTCTATGTCATCACGATCTCCTCAAAAGGGGGTAATTTGGGAATGTAGGAAGTTTTACCTGTAACCTGAACAGGAACAGTATCAGTTTGAGAAACATTTACAGATTGTTGAACAGCCTGTTGCTTTAACTTAAGTTCCACTCGTTTTTGTTCAAGTTCCAATCTTCTCATTTCAAGTAAATTAAGACTTTCTGTTCTTTTCATTTCAAGTTCATGCGCCCAGATTTTTTCCTCTCTTTGTCTATCCTTCTCTTCTTTCTCTAACTGTGCTTGTCTATCCTTCTCTTCTTTCTCTAACTGTGCTTGTCTATCCTTCTCTTCTTTCTCTAACTGTGCTTGTCTAAGCCTTTCTTCTTTTTCTGTCTCTGCCACTTTCTTCTCCTCTATTTCTGTCGCTCTGAGCGCACACTCTTCACACTGATCAATGTAGGCCATTAAAGCATCACCAGACAACTGCAATTTCTGTCCCTGGGACAAAAATCTGTTGAAACGAACCGTTTCCTCATCCTCCTTTACAAATAATGATTGGAATTCCTCTATTTGTTGATCATCTACTGCATCAGCCATCTTTTATGAGAGTGTAGATAACGCTTAAAGAAATCCCACAGCGTGCAAATGGGGTAGGGGAGTTAAGATGTGAAATAAAAAAAACACTATTTAAAATAGAACAACAATTTTAAACTTACTTGGCACTGATTACTAGAATACAGAGTTCAAAACATTCAGATTTGTAAAGAACAAAAAAAAAAGAAAAGAAAACAATGACGGGACAGAAAAGAATTTTGTTTCCAGTAAAATTTCATTGAGTATGGAAATGCACCCTCACTGAAAAATGTTTTATTTAAGTTTAAAGTTGGCCAAAAAAGATGTGAGAAGTAAATTTAGAAATGGCTCTGAAAGAGTAAATTGTAAAAAAGATTTCCGAAATACCAAGAAATGCTAAGAATTTTTTTTAATTATTGTTTTAAACTAAAGTAGAGCACTGTTTACAAAAAGGAATCCAAAAGAATGTGCCAGAAAAAACACAGACAATTTGACAAGAAAGATTTTCACACACTAATCAGAAACCCTATTTAAAATAGCAAAACACCGCCTAAACTTGAAACTAGAGAGGAGCTTATTGTAAAGAATATCAAGAGAATTTTAATTAGAATAGAGACAGAAACCAGGAGAGGCGAAAATTTGGAAAAAGTAGAAAAAGTAAGACAAAGCAAAAGAACCCTTAGGTAGCCCACTAATTGAAACTACCACCCGTAGAACTGGAGACGGGAATACTAAGAACAAGGATACATTACATAAACTGACTCACACCATAAATATAAAGAAAAACAAAATTGAAAATACCAATGAAAATAAATATAACAATTATTCAGCAATGCAGAGGAGAACAAAATAGTATCTTTATAATTATAATTTGGCAGAGTAATTTTACTACTCTTTTATATTTTTTTACAAAGGGGTTCAAAACAATATTTTAGCAGCAGTACTCACTCAAAAAACTAAATCCTATTAAACTCTAACCTAAATTCAAAGACGGGGTCACCACTGTCAAACACCCATGTTTGTGCACATACACACTTGCATTCACAAACACAGTATGCTTACTTCGTACGCAACACGCAATCACTCCATTCACCCAAAGGAGCACTATCACAATTGAATTAAGTTTTCTATAAAACGCTCCCTTTACTCAATAAAGAAAAGGGTCTTAATTCTTCTTTTCACTTCACTGTATTTTCCAATAATTATTTCTTCTCTTTACAAGATAATTCCCCACATACAAACAATTATACAATATTCAAAGTTTTATCAAAAATCAAACACTCACACACATGCTACACTATCAGTTCTTTTTATATTAAATAGTAGCAGTAAAGACAAGTCATCTTCTTGACTTGTCGAGCTTTCGTGCACTTGGCTGTACCACCTCTGGACCACCACAGCCTGGACCCTCACTAGGCTGGTACACCTCAAGTCTGGTACACCACTGGACGCTGAGGGATTCTGTAACGAAACCCTAGGTCCAGGGTTAACCTCTAAAAATGAATTTTATTTATTTTTTCTCTTTCTCTCTTATTATTCATAGCTCCTTTTTAACTCCCTTCACATTCACTCCAAAATCAAAATAGAATACTCACATGAATCTTGTTCCGCCAACCTATTCCTACCTACAGTTGGGGTACAGAAAGAAATCTTTATACAACAATATTTTATTTATTTATTTTTCAATTCTTTTCTTTTCGCGTTCAACGTTCATCTTTCTCTTTTTCCCAAATAGCGCAATATCATCAAATCTTTATACTTATCAAACTTCTGTTATCATTACAATTACACCTTTACTGTAATTGCTTTAACCAGTTTACAACCCCAACTGGTACTCACCTTCTAGGGAATAAATGACAAACCTACCGTAGTAGACTTCCAGTCTACATCTACACTCTATACTTGAGTGAAACTTGCCACGCCAGGCATATTACACCCACCAAGGGTTAAGCACACCCAAACCAGGGTTGCATCGGACAAACCAGTCCAATCGTATAGCACACCCAACCCAGGGTTGCATAGGACAATCCTAGTCCTAACTATGTTAAAACCCAACGAGGGTTACAATTAGACATCCTCCTATGTCTGTGTCCAGAGCTCCTCTGAAGTAACAGTAATCTTCCACCCTTCCTCACATTGGGTGAACACACTTCACAATCCACTCAGCGTCCTACTCTTCCGCATCACTGGCGGTTGCACTCCATGAATACAAAAAAGCATCAAAACCGTAGGTTCCATTCCACAATTGCAAAAATTACAAAATCTCTTAACACTCTTCTTTGACATGAAACTTTTCCATTCACATAACACTTTTCTCATTCACATGACACTCCTTGATAGCGAAGTTAGTACTGATGCCGTTGGTGTTGTTGGTAATAAGTTTTGGCGCTGATCTCCATGCCTAATGCTTCAGAACATGTCTCAAGGTGCTCTGCTGTTGGCTAGTTCCTGCTCTTCTGCTAGCCCGTCGATGTTATCGGTGTCGATGTTATCAGTGGGTTTGTTCCTATCCCGCCCCCCAGTGCTTACTGAGCTTGATGTCCCTCCAGCGCGTCAGTCATAATTCTCTCCAGGTAAACGTTGAAAAGAGTGGGTGAGAGTAAACGACCTTGCCTCACTCCAACAGTTGGAGTTATCTCCCTTAAAATGTCGATTGCTTATCTATTTTCATAAATTGTTGTGGGCGATTATCTACATAGGATGTGCTTGACTTTTTTCTGCTTTCTTGCTGTTCCTGCTCTGAAAAGGTTCAATGTTCCATTACAATATAAACTGAAACTGAAACAAACTCTGAAATCATCTTCATCCTTATCATACTTGTTGTCACAATCATCATCAGCAGCAGCTTCGTCGTCGTTATCATCCTCGTCATCTTCGTCATCATCATCATCATCGCCATCCTCGTCATCGCCATCATCGTCGTTGTCATCATTGTCGTTGTCATCGTCGTCGTCATCATCATCATCATCATCATCATCATCAACATCATCATCATCACCATCACCATCATCATCATCACCATCATCATCATCATCATCATCATCATCATCATCATCATCATCATCATCTTTCCATGACATCATGTCGTCGGTTACATGGTGCCATCACGAACACAAGGGCGGCCAAGGGTCTGTCTGTCTCCATGTCTCATTCTATGTCCATGGTCATGGGCAGCAGGCTAGAGGTGTCGCTGTAATCAGTCCAGTTTTTCAAGTTGTCCTTCTAGAACTTCTTCGGTCTGTCCGTGAGACGCCTTTCACCACAGTGCCCTTATAGAATGGTCTTGGACAGGCAGTCGTGCTGAGATACATGTCCACTCTCTACTTTACCTTGCAGAATGGTCTTGGGCAGGGAATCATGGCGAGATACATTTCCATCCTTCATGATACCCTCTAGAATCGTCATGCACAGATTGTCACAGCGAGAGACGTGTCCTGCCTCCACTGCACCGTGTAGAGTGGTCTTGGACAGGGAGTCATGGCGAGATGCACGTCCGCCCTCCAGCATACTGTGTAGAATGGTCTCAGATGGGGAATCCTGGTGAGAGACATGTCCACGGTGTCTGTTTTTGAACAAAGTGTCACAGCGGAATACATAGACACCCTCCATCGTACTCTGAATTACTGTCTGGACAAGCAGGCATGACGACACATACATTTGAAATTGATTTTGAAATGAACTGTTCACTTGATATTGACTTTGGCTTCACGTTACAACGTAAAAAAAA
>CM065727.1:69435616-69440616 GCA_033310375.1 Conus canariensis
CCCACTCCCTCCATTCCTGACCGAATTCTGCAAACAAAACTCTGAAAATGTTTTTCAAGTTAAGGAGCGCATTAAAAGAAAAGAAAAGCGACGATAGCAAGAACATCCTCATAATCATAAGTTACAGCACATCGATAATGTGAAAAAAAAAATAATGTGCATATTCTGCATGACCTCCCACCCACATCCGGTTTGTGCCCCCCAACCCCCCCTCCCCCCCTCCCCCCCCCCCCCCCCCCACCTCCTCAACCGGCTCTCCTCCCTCCTCCGTCATAGCTGAACGTTAGTGGTGAACGCACTTGATTCGCCGAACCGAATAAGATCTCCCGTCTCGGATGAGGTTATCCGTCTCTGGGCCAAGAGGGTTTATGAATGAAAATGAATAAGTGAATGAGTGAGCGACTGGCTGGTTTGAATAAAGGAGTGAGCGAATGAATGAATGAATGAATGAATGAATGAATGAATGAATGAATGAATGAATGAATGAGGTGATAGGTTAATGAGATAAATGGATGACTGAATTACTGACTCTCGAATGAGTGAAACCATGAATGAATGATCAAGTCATTGACTGCCTGAATAAGTAAACGAATGAATCAATGAATGAACGAACGAACAAATGAATGCATGAATGAATATACGAATGAACGAATGAATCAATGAATGAATGAACGAACGAAAGAACAAACCAACGAACGAACGATTGAATGAATGAATGATTGAACGAACGAATGATTGAACGAATGATTGAGTGAATGAATGGATGAATGAATGAATGAATGAATGAATGTTCTATTGAACACTTTCACAAGCATGAGATCAGAGGGATCCAGCTCTAGTGAATTCGAACCAATACGGACAACTCCTGATGGTCTTCTCTCTCTCTCTCTCTCTCTCTCTCTCTCTCTCTCTCTCTCTCTCTCTCTCTCTCTCTCTCTCTCTCTCTCCTCTCTCTCTCTCAAACCCACAGAGAGCTTCTTGTACGACGTCCAGCGGCTGTTTCGTGAGGATTTCCCAGAGTTGAAGGTTCAAACCTTGGGTTTATTCTGTCTCTCCTTGTGGTCGTTTGCTCCATATGTTTCCGAAGGGTGGGCTTCACCGGCCTACAAAAGAACAGACAAAAACAAAACAAAACAAAAAAAACATGAAAAATAAAATGAACGAATTAATAACGATCCGTTCAAAGCAGCCACAGACTTTTCAAGAATGTTTTCTTTTTTGTCTTTTTTTGTTTGTTTGTCTTGGTTTGGTTTGTTCTGTTTTGCTTTGTTTTCTGCACGTGGTGACATAAAGTACTGGTCGATGTTGTTCATTGCTGTCCTGTCCACAAGTACATCAAAGCATCAAGCGGCATTTCGAATCATACAAAGATCTGACGTCTGTTTGGAAAAAAAAAAAAAAAAATTAAAATTTTACGTTGGTATGGCCATTAACAAGATCCAAAAGACAAAAACAAAAACAAAGAAAGAAAAAAAAATGAAAAGAAAAGAAAAAAGAACAGAAAAAAAGAAGAAAGAAAACACTGGACTGACAACACTGCAGAATGAACAGGAACCGAGCTGGTGCTAAGAAGTTTCAGAATCGGCTATATAGTTAGTTCCTCGGCGCGAAACACGAACAGTAGTAATCTGCTAAAAAAAAAAAAGAAAAAAAAAAGGCCACTCAGATTAGTATGTAATTAGTCTATTCTGATCGTCGCAAGACTTTTTCTTACATGTTGAAGGTGTGTGTGTGTGTGTGTGTGTGTGTGTGTGTGTGTGTGTGTGTGTGTGTGTGTGTGTGGCGCGCGCGCGCGCGCGTGTGCGTGCGTACGTGTGCGTGTGTGCGTGCGTGCGCGTGCGCGCGTGTCGTGCGCGAGCTGCGTCGGCGTGTGTGGTGCGTGCTGTGTGTGTGTTGTGTGTGTGTGTGTGTGTGTGTGTGTGTGTGTGTGTGTGTGTGTGTGTGTGTGTGTGTGTTGTGTGTGTGTGTGTGTTGTGGTGTGTGTGTGTGTGTGTGTGTGTGTGTGTGTGTGTGTGTGTGTGTGTGTGTTGGTGTGTGTGTGTGTGTGTGTGTGTGTGTGTGTGTGTGTGTGTGTGTGTGTGTGTGTATGCGTGTGTGTGTGTTTGTGTGTGTGTGTGTGTGTGTGTGTGTGTGTGTGTGTGTGTGTGTGTGTGTGTGTGTGTGAGCGCGTGCGGGTTCGCGTGAGCGTGCGTGTTGTACACACAAACCCACAAAGCGGCTGAATGATCAGCAGGTTGATTTCAGCATTGAGTGCACGAAGACGAACGACCCCCACCAGAATGACATGGCTTCGTCCGGGGGCCACTTTCCCCCTTTCCACCAAATTTCGTTACATTCCGGTGATTAGTTTTATGCTTCATCGAGAGGTTCGTATCCTTCATCCTTCATTTGTTCCAGACTCGTACCTCAGATCCGTCCTAAGATTGAACAGGTTTGTGCTTTGGCCACACTCTCGACTTCCTGGCAAGTTTTGTGAAAGTCAGTTCATCAGTGTATCACGTTAATTTGCTAACAGACAGAGAGACAGAAACAACCGACGCAGGTGAAAACGTAACTACCTCGGTGGTGGTGACTGTTTCTGTTTTTCTGTCTTTCGTTCCTTCTTTGTTTCCCTCTGAATTTCGTTCTGACGTTTGCCACATCATCCTGCAAAACTTCTGAATCAGTCCTTGTTCTTATTGCTGTGCACTAGGGTTGACTGCCAGAACCCAGTATCTCTCTTATATGTATATGAGATACTGGGTTCTGGCAGTCAACCCTATTTTTCCCCTTTATTCATATTATCCAATTTGAGGTCCATTCTTAACAGTTCTGCAGCAGGTAATTTAACAACAATCTTCACTCGCACTTGCGAGCAATATACAAAACACAGTAAGAACAACAAGAAGCTAATGCTGTGCTCTATGGAATTAGATAAAAGTACTGTATGGTTTGACGGGTGCAATAAGAAACATATTGCACTATGTTCTACATATTGACAATTCATGGTTTCCAGTTTTGAATAAAGAAACAATTGTTTAAAGAATGACGAAGAAAGAGAAATTTAAAGTAAGTCATTCTTAAGAAAAGAGAGGAGGTCAACAGAGAGCGACAAAAAGAGAAAAACACCGCAGATGCCACTACTGATTTGATGGGACATTTTGAATTCTATAAATAATAGCTACTCTTTAAATATAATCGTGTAAGTCCTGCCTACGGCCTCCAAAAAGGAGCATGTCTAAAATCGATCAATTTTTTTAAAAGATAAATTTGTTAACAGTTTAAGACATTAATGCATTACTATTCGTCTGCAGGTCGCGATTACAACAGTTGCAACATGTCTGAAGTTGGGTGCAAGATGGGTGTTATAATCTAGTATTATGCAGCAGATGAACCCCGATGGTTCTTCTTACCAGTCGTAAAGAAGCTTACAGAATTCAGCCAATCACACGGGCCGACATGTATGTTAATGTCTGTGAATGAAGGATGCAGAGACGAAACAGAGAGACGCGGTTTAAAATCATCTGATCCCTAATCTGGTTTCTATTTTTCATTCCGCTTCATCTACGATGCAAACTGGATAGATGTTGTGTCTTTAAAAGCGAGAGTTAAACAAAAAAACAAACCAAAAAAAACGAAAAAAAAAGAGAAGAAAACCCGTTCTAATTACAGTCAGTCACTGTTTTTTCTCCTCACATATAAAAATAGTAACAGTTCTTCAAAATGACTGGAAAAGCTGTTGGTGTTTTCAATCTCTTTATGGTCCCTGTCCCCATCCCCCCCCCCCAATCCTTTTTCTACTCCCCCCCCCACCTCCCTCTCCCTTCTATCCTCATCCTTCTCCCAACTCTTCTTTTCTTCTTTTTTTTTTCTCCCTGTTCTCGTTACTTTTTTTTTGTTCTCCATCTCAGCCTCTTTGTCTTCTTTTGTTTTCTTTCAGATGATTCCAGCAAAAAGATGTTTTAATCAAAGACAGAAGTGAATTGTCCATCGAGACGATCTTGGAAGCCTGTCCCTTCCACATCTCCCTCCTCCCCATCTTCCCTCCCCTCCACCACCACCACCACATCCTCCCTTCCATCCCCTCCGCACACATTCCTGTCCGCCCTTCTTCACCTTCTCCCCACCCCCCACCCCCAGCCCCTCAGCCCACGTCCCCACCCTCCCAACCCCAACGCATCCAACCCCCGCCTCCCACACACACACTCACACAACAACGACAACACCTCGCCCCACCACCAGCCTTAATACTGCACGGCCAAATCCCCCCTTAGAACCTATTAATCCTTAATTAGCTCCCCTGTTACGTGCTTGCCGACTGTTGGGCGCTGTCGCGGGCCGGCGCGGTTTAATCGCCGACGGTATTTATCGGTCGTGCCGATTCCCGGGGACACCCATGCCACCCCGGGGCCCGACAAATCGGTGGCCGTCCGGTTCTGATCACGTCTCCCGGAGCCCCGAAGGGTCGATTCTTCAAAGTGACGGAGGTAAGGGGGGAAGGGAGGATGGGAGACAACTTGTTTGGCCTAGGGGGAGCCACTTTTACGGGTCTTTTGTGCCGGCGTTTTGCGTGAGGCTTCCGATCAACTGAAGTGCTTGTGTCAACATCGCTTTCTTGGGTGATTCGGTTCTGAGAGGGTGGGTGGGGGTGGGGAGGGGTGGGGGAAGGCTGTTGTCGTGCGGTAGGGGGGAGGGGCCAGGTCTGTGAATTAATGGGCCAGTTTTGGGAGAAGGCGGGTTGAGGGTCCGGCCATCCATTCGGGAATTCCCGGTAGAGTCGTTGTGTGACCGGGGTGTGGGGGGGTCTGCTTCTTGTCTGTTTGGGCCTTGTTTGTCGGTTGAGCGGGTACAGCGACGGGTGTCTATTGTCCTGCCTCCTCCCCCTTCTGTGGGACCTCCCTTGTCTCAGTCTCTCTGTCTGTCTGTCTGTCTGTCTGTCTGTCTCATTCTCCTCCTCCTCTCCATTCTCTCTCTGTCTTTCTTTGTGTGCCTCCGTCTCTATCTGTCTGTCTGTCTGTTTG
>CM065727.1:69453116-69455616 GCA_033310375.1 Conus canariensis
GGAGGATAAGGAGGGATGAGGAGTAGGAGATGGGAAAGAGAGTGAGTGGGCACATCACTTCCACACCAACACCAGCTCGTTGGTTTCCTCTCTCTTTTATTTCAAATCATAGTTGGATCGAACCAACCACACCGACCTATTAAGACATAAACAATAATAATCATAAAC
Organism: Conus canariensis; assembly: GCA_033310375.1. NCBI lineage: Eukaryota > Metazoa > Mollusca > Gastropoda > Neogastropoda > Conidae > Conus > Conus canariensis. Next base: position 69,453,285 of record CM065727.1, read on the forward strand.
ATGAGGTATTATATGAAAAAAAATATACAGAAAAAACATGATCATTAAAATTAAGCCAAGACAAGTATCAAACGTTCATAATGGAATTGTGAAATCATACATTAAAACAATAGTTCTTAGCTTCAAAGAATATCTGAATATTGTCCCTGCAGCACATAGACATTACCAAAATTAAGGTGCAGGATTTATAACAAAACAAACAAACAAACAAACACACACAAAAGGCGTCCCCGTTGCGAACGGTAGGAGGTAGAACATATCTTTGCAATCAGTAACGTAATCATATCATAATCATAACATAAATTAACCAAAGGGGATCCCTGTTGCGAACGGCAGGATCAACAATATGAATTATTTCATAATCATAACATTAACAAAGAGGCTCCCGTTGCGAACGGCAGGAGTTACATACAGTCAGAAGCATGGATCATAATGTCATAGCGTAGAACAGTATCATAAATGAACATACATAAGCACACACACAAAAAAGGGAACTCCCCTTTACGAACGGCAGGAGCTATGAACAGTGAATGAAATTAATTAACATCTAATTTTCAATAGCAAGGCATCGCTTGGGCCGTATAGGAGTTACACAATTGTATGGAAAAAATCATCTGCGTAGTGTCCACATACATGATCAAACTAAAAAATGACACATCTTGCACATTAACCAGCCAGCTAAAGCTATTTTTCTTTCTCCATAGACACACCCATCTCTGGACAGTGCGTGCTACTCGCTACAGCTCCTCATGTTTCACCCGTTAGGCCTACACCCCGGCCCAACAATGGCTGTTGCTTTTCAGCCCTGCAATGGACCCACGGGTGTAAATACATTGAACAAATAAACACTCACAGACTAACCGATTCGACAACCAAATAAACAAACAGACTGACCAGTGGCTACTCGCGCACAAAACAGCCACATGAACGCACAAACAATCGAACAGCGTTCACGTAATTAACTGCCTAATTACTCAACCACATAACCACGCAACCCTTCAGTCGCTCAAATAAGGAAACAATCGAACAAACAGGTAGAACATTCTTTGGTGGATAGGTAGCAACCCAGACACACATCAAAACTACCTTCACTGACAGTATATTAATCATTTACACAGACCGCTGCGTGGCTTGGTCACACTGTGACTTAACCCTATCCGTCTCGCTAGCCAACAAGGGCGACGTTTACAAGCCAGTTTGTCTGGTGTTCGAACACAAGGAACCTGCAGGGCGCGCGTTAAACTTTATCCACAAATCACAATAAAAGACAGCAACTTCTGTAATCTATGTTTTCTGGCATCGATTTGTTGATTACTGACAATAATATCTGTGATAATACTGAATAACTGTTTTTAAATTCATTCTTATTAAGCGCCAGCCCCTCCTTAGTTGCAGAGTTGAATAATTGATGGTGGAAATTTGGTGTATCACATTTCCAGTTAATAAGAAAATAGAGTTTGCACAATAAAAAAGTAGGAACATAAAACTTTTAACTTCCATCTACTAAAGTTGCTGCACTAAGATAGTACTCTGTCTGCCCTCACTCTAGGTAAAACATAGCCAAACCAAAGGCAGAAACCATCAACATACCTTTACATTCACAAACACCTGAATGACAGCTTCAGCGTCACAGCCTTCACCACAGTTTGAATGACAAATCGAACTGAACGTCAAGTCCATCGGATGGGGACTATAAGCGAGTCTGACCCGTGTGCCTTCCTGGCCCCCTGCACACGTTAAAGAACCCACGGCAGTTGAAAATCGAAAAGAGCAGGGGGGTTCCCCGCTGCCCTGGCAAAATTGATGTAGATTGAAGATAGCCGCCTGGTATTTCTTACCAAGCCACAAAAATTGTCACTTATTGTTATCGTGTGCCATCGTGTACCGGTGGAAATGGAGGACACGTATAAACATCGCATCCTCTGTGAGAAACTGGAGGAATAAATGATATAAATGAAAATGAGTGACTGATATTTGAATGGTACGGGAAACGACTGAATGAGCGCCAGTAGGCTGCTCTTCGGCCGGCTCTACCTGGGTAGGCAGCCCGTTGAGTGAGTGAGGTAGTGTGGTTATTGTAAAGCGCTTAGAGCTTGGTCTGTGACCGAGGATAGGCGCTATATAAATACCCAATATAACAATGTATAACACTCTGCTCAGTGAAGAAATGGTCTCAGAGCCAGAACGCTGGGAGTATATAGGCCTCCCAGCCCCTTCCAACGAGATCTTTCGAGAAACTCCTTTGTGGTCTGAGTCACAATGGGACCACTAGAAGCGTCTAAAGTGTCTAAAATCTGGCTTCGCTGGCCTGCTCTTGAACAGACATTCGATC
>CM065727.1:69463116-69470616 GCA_033310375.1 Conus canariensis
ATGGTTTATATGTGTGTTGGTTGAGGTCTAACGTTATGTCTAAATAGTTCACTATCTTTTTGTTTGCTTCTATTGTGATTTTTAAGTTTTGGTTGTGGAAAATTTTACACAATTCTTTTTTCTTATTTTCAATATTTCTAGGGTTGTCATTCAGAGCGGCAAGGCCGTCATCCCTGTACAGTCCAGTTTGTTTTCCAAGTTTTTTTTGAATATTGGATAACATGAATAGTCCGACAAGTTCGCAAGTTTCGGCACCATCATATGATCCCATTGTGACATCGAAAGTTGAATTCCTGCTTGTGTTCTTAATCCAGGTTTCATTTTTATTGTGCAGTAAAGTTTTCTTTGTGTGGAAAATGATTTCCATTTCTGACCCTGATATATATATATATATATATATCATACACACACAGTCGGACGCACACATACAAATAAACGCACATGCACACTCACACACATGCACAAACAATTGTACACACACATAAACACACACACACACATACATACATACAGACATACATACACACACACACACACACACACACACACACACACACACACACACACACACACACAGCGCGCGCGCGCTGTTATCACGCTGACATCATCAATACTGCCAGCCATCGTGAACACCGTGATTAGAAAAGACAGTCAGCAGAAGAAGATGAAAAAGGGTAGAGGAAATATAAGACGAAAGAAAGAAAGAAAGAAAGAAAGAAGAAGAAGAAGAAGAAGAAGAAGAAGAAGAAGAAGAAGAAGAAAACGACTGCAAAAGATACCACAAATATAGAACAAACACACCACCACCAAAGAGGAAGAAGAAGAAGAAGAAGAAGAAGAAGAAGAAGAAGAAGAAGAAGAAGAAAGGCATAGCAAAACAGACAACGAATAAAGAACAAACACAACACCACCAAAGAAGAATAAAAAGAAGGAAGACAAGAAGAAGAAAAAAGGAAGAAAAAAAAAAGAAGCAGAAGAAGAAGAAGCAGAAAAAGAAAGCGATAGCAAAACGGACCACAAAATAAAGAACAAACACAACCCCGCCAAAGAAGAAGAAGAAGCAGAAGAAGAGGAGGAGGAGGAGGAGGAGGAGGAGACGGAGAAGCAGAAGAAGAAAGCATAGCAAAACAGACAAGAAGAAGAAGAAGAAGAAGATGAAGAAGAAAACGATAACAAAACAGATAACAAATAAAGAACATTAACACCACTAAAAAAAAAAAAAAAAAAAAAAAAAAACTAAAAAAAACTGAAACTCTCTCTCTCTCTCTCTCTCCAAATAAAACCAGGGCCCTTGAGAGGGTTAGCGAAGGGGGCAAAAAAAAAAAAGAAAGAAAAAATGAAATAAGAAATAAAAATAAAAACACATTTGTGGCCCTTTCTTTTCTTTTTGTTTTCTTTGACGTCTTCTCATAGTGGGTCCTACGTGGCCTCACAAGGGAGGTTATGGGGAGGGGGGAGGGAGGGGGAGGGGGCCATTAAAGTGGGCCACAAGCACTTGTTGCGTGTCACGTGCCCATGAGGACCTGCTTAAAACGCAACTGTCTCCCGCAACAAACCCCTCGGACGACAGCTCTATAGCCCCGTCTGGGCCCACCGGCACAAGAAAGTAAATGCTTATAAAAAATCGGACGGACGGATAAACTCAACGGGCTAAAGAGAGAAAAAAAGAAAAGAAAAAAAAAGAAGAAGGAAGAAATAAAGAACGAATGAAGTGAAGAAAGAAAGAGAGAGAGAAGTATCAAAATCAAAAAAAAAAAAAAGAAAAAAAGAAAAAAAAAGAAAGGTAGAACATCTAAAGGTCTCAGAGAGAGAGAGAGAGAGAGAGAGAGAGAGAGGAGAAGATAAGCAGGTAAAAAATGAAAAAGAAATACAACAGAAAAAAAAAAAGATAGAAAAGAAGGGTAAGTAAACGGAGGAAGAAAGAGAGAAACAACGAAAGACTGAAGGAAGAAATACGAAGTGAAGAAAAAAAGAACAAGGGGAAAATTACGACAACAAAAAATATAAAAAAGGAAATAAATGGAAGAAAAGGAAGACAAAAAAAACTAAATACAGAAGGACGTAAAAAGAAAATATAAAGAACGGAAAGGGAAGACAGGAGAAAGAAATTAAAAGGGACAGTAAGAAGGAAAAATTAAAAAAAAAGAAGAAATATTAAATAAACATCGAAGGACACTCCCCCACCCCCACCCCTCCCTGGTCGTCCCGACCTACTTCTCTGGTTAAAATTAAAAAAAAAAAAAGATGCGGGCAAACTAGAGATGGAAAACAAAATAAAACAAAACTGAACAAGGGGAGAAAACACTAAACGTCAAGGCCAAAAAGAACGTTAGTACGTAGCACAAGAAACGCATGAAGAGTAAATAAATAAAGAAGTAATTAGCCAGTGAAAACTTTTTAAAAAAGCAATAATGTACTCGCAAACTTGCCACGAGACTAATACACTAATAACTAAAAAGGCAGAAAGAGACTACAGCGGTACGGAAAAGAAACCCAAATACTAGTAAATTCGTAAAACATTGTGCGAAAGAACGTTTATTAAGAGACAGTACAAAACACACAAGCACATTTTCGACATATACGTCATCTTCAGATGTGACAAGTAAGAGACTGTAAACATGAAAAAAAAAGCAACAACAACAACAAAAAAGCAAAACTAAACAAAACAAACAAACAAACAACAACAACAAAAACCGTGTGTGAAGTTATTTAAATTTGGCGGATCAATCAATCAATAAACGTCAATCAATAAGTGTAATTCTTTCTTCTGCATATCTGCCGAAAGTTCAAACTAGCAATAATAACCCTAACCTAACCTTAACCCTGACCTAATTTAATCCTGACCCTTGACCCCTCAGAAAACCGGGGGAGGCGGTGTGGAAGGGGGTGGGGGATGGGGGGGATGGGGGGGGGGGGGGGGGAGAAGCGGGGGACCCACGTTGCTTTTCATGATACTCGTAAGAGTGATCTCCTCTGATTATCATCTTCACGTTCCCAACAAACTTGCATGCTTTTTTTTTTTTTTTTTTTTTTTTGGCTGCTGACACCGCCCCTGTTGAAATCCTTCTAGAAAGTCCCCTTGTTAGTTCTGTGTGCTCTGTGCTATCATCATATCTGCTGGGGGATTCGGTGTTGTAAACAGTATTCGTTTGGAGTTATGGGCGTGTATGTATTTCCTCACTGGTGCAAGAGTTACCCTACTTGTTTATCATTTACCGTTTACTGTTCCTTGTCTCATTTCAGATTTCCTTTAATCTAAAAAGTGTCGTTCCGCGCATTTTTCAATGATAGTTATCCGTGACGTGTGAAGAACGTATATCATTTGTCGACAATTCATTTATCTGTTGTTTCTTTTTTTGTATGACGTGTTAAATTAACGGTTTATTTCTCTCTCTGCTTTCGTGTGTTAATGTGCATTTTAGCTCATCAATAACTTCTTGATTTGACTGACGGACTGTTTGATTATTTCCCTGGTTTAATTGATCGATGAATGCAGTCACTCATTCACTCGTACACAAACTCACTCTCTCCTTCCCACTGCTTTGATTTTGAGCTGTCTGCCTGGAACCGCTTGGCTTGTACCTTGATGGCCGTAGGACAGAAAACAAGGACAATCAATTTTTCAGACACAAGAAACATTCTCAAAACAAATTAATTGCCCCATTCTATAAATACACGGATTCTTAAGCAAGGTCTTGACGCATTCATTTTTGGTGTGCAGCCTGCGAGGGTGATAATGCCGACGGCTCGTCCTATCAATCAGAGGAGATGACTATTTTGTAACGCAGGGGGAGGGGGTATGATGGCTGATAATAATATTTCTTTTTTTTTCTATCTCTATAGCACCTATAAAAATTCTCTGGTTTCTAATGAAGATTAAGTGGTCCTTAAAACGAAAGAAGCTACGTGGGTAACTTAATTGTTTAAATTCACCTTTAAAACAATCTCTCTCTTAGTTTTGAATATGAATATGTATAAATAATGACATGTTTATGACTGTAGACATAAACGTTCATTCATATGTCGGCTACGGGATGATTTGAGTCTTTTTGGTTGGTCGGAACACCCATCTGAATGCTACTGTTGCGCTGCTGCTGCGAGTGAGGCAGTTTTTACTTTTTTTTTTTTTTCCTCCCTCCCGTCTACTTTTTAACAATAAGCGCGTGAGTCAATTGATTCATGATACAACCAACTTTGAATTTTTCAAGATGTAAAACTAAGGATTGCTGAATAGTTTGAATTTGACTTTCACGATCCTTTAACTTCACTTAATAAGTGGCTGAAAAAGGCAGAAAAAAAACCATGACCTAAAACTAAAGAATCTTTCACACACACATACACACATACACACACGCGCGCACGCACGCACGCACGCACGCACGCACGCACACACACACACACATACACACACAAACAAACAAACACACACACACACACAAACAAACAAGCACGCACGCACGCACGCACGCACACACACACACACACACACACACACACACACACACACACACACACACACACACACACACACACACTGGGAGCACGTTGAATACTTAAGCACTTACACACACAACGCACAACACACACACACACACACACACACACACACACACACACACACACACACACACACACACACACACACACTCAAACTGGGAGCACGTGCAGTTAAATACATATGCACTTACACAACACACAACACACAACACGCACGCACACACACACACACACACACACACACACACACACACACACTTGCACGCACGCACGCACTCACGCACGCACGCACGCACGCACACACACACACACACACACACACACACACACCTGGGAGCACATGCAGTTAAATACATATGCACTTACACACACAACACACACAACACACAACACACACACACACACACAACACACACACACACACACACGCACGCACACACATACGCACGCACCCACACACGCACGCACGCACGCACGCACGCACACACACACACACACACACACGCACGCACGCACGCACGCACACACACACACACACACACACACACACACACACACACACACACACTCACACACTCAAACTGGGAGCACGTGCAGTTAAATACATATGCACTAACACACACAACACACACAACACACACACACACACACACGCGCGCGCGCGCGCGCGCGCGCGCGCACGCCACACGCACGCACGCACGCACGCACGCACGCACGCACGCACGCACGCACGCACGCACACACACACACACACACACTCAAACTGGTAGCACGTGCCGTTAAATACATGTGCACTTACACACACACACACACACACACACACACACACACACACACACACACACCCTTGACGCTAACGGGATCCCTGTCTTAACAGTCAGACCACTCTTCAAAGGTTGACTCCTCGCCCTAAAAGGTCAACCCCAATTTCCCCGCCGCTACCCCAACAACAAACAGAACAAGCCAGAAACCATGGCGACCCTGCGTGACTCCTCCCCACGACCTGCTCTCCCCCGGAGCCCTCCTCCTGCCTCCCCCGCCACACCCCCCCACCCCTCTCCTATCCCCCATCCACCCTCGCCTTATCTCGTCCTGTTAATAATCTCTCCCCTCTCACCTGCTCTCATCCTAAAGAACACCTTTGCAGGAAAGTAGCAGCCGTCCTCCCTCATTCTTCACTGTTTGATCGTGGACATTCTCCTCTTTCTCCCTGTGGAAGCTCTGTCTGTTTGTCTTGTCAGTCTCTCTGTCTCTGTCTCTATCTCTCACTCTTTCTCTCTGTTTCACTCCCTCTATCTTTCTTTCTGTGTCTGTCTGTCTCTCTCTCTCACTCTGTCTCTCTCTGTTTCACTCTCTCTATCTTTCTCTCAGTGTCTGTCTGTCTCTCTCACTCTGTCTCTCTGTTTCACTCTCTCTATCTTTCTCTCAGTGTCTCTGTCTCTGTCTGTCTCTCTCTCTCTCACTCTCTCTCACTCTGTCTCTCTGTTTCCCTCTCTCTATCTTTCTGTCAGTGTCTCTGTCTCTCTCCCTCTCTCTTTGTGTCTGTCTGTCTGTCTGTCCCTCTTCCTCCCTCCCTCCCTCCCTTCCTCCCCCCCCCCTCTCTCTCTCTCTCTCTATGTATATATATATATATTATATGTATGTATCTCTTTGTGGGTGTCTGTCTGTCTGTCCATTTGTCTGTCCGTCTGTTTGTCTCTCTATCTCTCGCTCTGTCTGTGTTTCTCTCTGTCTCTCTGTCTCTCTGTCTCTCTCTCTCTCTCTCTCTCTTCTCTCTCTCTCTCTCTCTCTGTCTCCATCTCCCCCACCCCCCTCTCTCTCTCTCCCTCTCCATCCCCCCCCCCCCCCCCTCGTCCCTCTCTCCTTGACAGTGCGTGCATTCGGCGGCACGCGCTCAGGCCCTGTGGTCAGTCAACCAGGGATGCACTGACCGCTGCAGGGTACGCTCGGCTGCGCCCGCTCTGTGTTGTTGACCCGCGGTTTAAATCACCATTAAATTGACAAGGTGGCTTCAAAGGAGGGAGAGGCATGTGTGTGTGTGTGTGTGTGTGTGTGTGTGTGTGTGTGTGTGTGTGTGTGTGTGTGTGTGTGTGTGTTAGAGAGAGAGAGAAAGAGAAAGAGAGGGAGAGAGAGAGAGAGAGAGAGAGTTTCATTTAACAGTGTGGGTGGTAAAGAGACGAGCGGACCTAGTTCATCCCGTGGTGAGCGCAGGTTTGCAGGAAGAATGTGCACAGCTGTCGAAAGTACGCACATACATACGCGCAGGCGCGTGCGCGCGCTCATACACACACACACACACACACACACACACACACACACACATGCACGCACACACGGACGCACGCACGCATGCACACACACACACACACACACACACACACACACACACACACACACACAGAGAGAGAGAGAGAGAGAGAGAGAGAGAGAGAGAGAGAGAGAGAGAGAGAGAAGCAGATTATAAACACTTATACACGGACGCGTGCGTACGCATTCACACGCATACTATTATGCAGATGCACGTGCACACAGAAAAACTGAATAAGACACAAAAGATATATGCACACACGCAATATGATAAAGGGAGGTAAAGTTGCAATGGTTTCAACTTAGAAAGATTACACAACTGTTGTTTTAAAAGAGATGGGAACTGCTGTGAAAATAAATAAATGTAGTTTTCGTTGCACGTGCAAAGATAGTACTGACCACATGTCTGGAAGTGTCACCATGTACAGAATTTGGGTGGGGGGAGGGGGGGGGGGGGATGCGCTTACTGGTCTGAAGAACGTTAGTTCTAAAGTGAGGCGACTTGCAGGCAGAAATGGAAACAAACTGAAAAAGAAAACTCACTTCACCGCCGAACGAAAGAGACAAACAGATCACAAGACAAACCACGACGCGTTTCGACCTCTCTGGTCTTCTTCAGGCAGGACAAACAACATTCCAGACAATGAAATCAAAGAAGGAACCATCCCTGATCTCCTGAAATTGGCCATTCCACAT
>CM065727.1:69480616-69485616 GCA_033310375.1 Conus canariensis
CAGACGCGCGCGCGCGCGTGCACACACACACACCATACACACACACACAACGCGCGCGAAAAAAGCTATGATCTGATGACATCTCTCTCTCTCTCTTCTCTCTCTCTCTCTCTCCTCTCTCTCTCACACACACACACACACACACACACACACACACACACACACACACACACACACACACACACACACACACACACCACCACATCACGCGCTTGTCCGCGTTCTACTCATTCCTAGTTTTCGTGAGACATGACGAAAATATCTTTTGAACTCGCAGTTAATCTGTGTTATGAACTTTGGCCATGAAGAGAACACCGGCGCATAAATGTTTTACAGTGAACAATGAAGGGATTCTCGTTGACGTTATTTTTTTTTTTTTTCACCCGTCGCTCACGATTGCGGTGTTATGGGCATGACTTTACGAAAAGATGAAAAAACTGAAGCTGTCGAAATCCCTTTGACTTCTTTATACTCTCCCTTCATCCCTCCGCACCCCCCCCCTCTCTCTCTCTCTCTCTCTCTCTCTCTCTCTCTCTTCTCTCTCTCTCTCTCACCCTTCGTAAAAAAGAACATTCAGAATATGGAAATAACTTGACACTTAATCTCGGTTTAAAAAAAAAAAGAAGAACCTCTATTTTACTTTCGCTAGTTTCTGGGTCTCTTTTTTATCTTTGATGTTGGTGCTATTGCTGCGGTGGTGGTGGATTTTGCTGTGACGCTTTCCAGTGTTACACATATAGTCAGAACCAAGGGCGATGTACATTAATCTCTGTCTCTGTCTCTCTCTGTCTCTGTCTCTCTGTCTCTGTCTCTGTCTCTGTCTCTATCTCTGTCTCTCTCTCTCTCTCTCTCTCTCTCTCTCTCTCTCTCTCTCTCTCTCTCCCTCTCTGCGTGCATGCGTGTGTCCGTGTGTGTGTGTGTGCGTGGTGGTGTGTGTGTGTGTGTGTGTGTGTGTGTGTGTGGTGTGTGTGTGTGAGTGAGTCAGTGTGTGTATGTGTGTGTGTGTGTGTGTGTGTGTGTGTGTGTGTGTATGTGTGTGTGTGTGTGTGTGTGTCTTTGCGCGTGCATGCGTCAGTGTATGTGCGTGTATGTGTGTGTATGTGTGTGCGCGCGCACGCATGCGCGTGGGTGTTTGTATGCATATATGTATATATATATATATATATATATGTATAATATATATATATATATATATATATATGTGTGTGTGTGTGTGTGTGTGTGTGTGTGTGTGTGTGTGTGTGTGTGCACGTGCGCGCGCGCGTACTTTCAGCAGTACGTATTTACGCCTGTGAACAAATTGTACTGCACTTTCTTTAACAACTAGTACTAATGATTGTTTGTCTTTGTCCCCCCCCCCCCCCCCCCCCCCCCCCCCCCCCCCCCGCCCGTTTACAAAGAGTCATACCTTTATCTACGAGAAACAATCACACCTTTCGATGATGTCTTCCATTGTCTATTTCAACTATTCAGTTTTATCATATAAACAACATCCCATCTCGCAAATCCTGTCTTAACCCTTTCCTGGCCGCCAGCCCTCTCACGCACCCTTCCCTCCCCCACCGTCAAGTCAAGTAAAAGAAAAAAAAGTCAAGGACATAAGACTGTTTATTTTTACAGGGCACGATCGGCAACAACAAGCAAACCAGAACAAGCCAGCAACAAATACGTCCCTCCCTCCCCCCCCCCCCACCCCCTGCAGTCCCCACCCTCCTCATCCCCCTTTCCTCTCTCCCTTCTCCAGTGTCCATGACTCCCCATATATGTCAAGGGGGTAAAAAAAAATTTAGAAAGAAAGAAAATGCACAAAAAAAGAAAGAAAAGGAAAAGAAAGAAAGGGAAAGAAGCAACAAAGAAAAGCATCATGAGACAATCAGGAAGGATGAAAATGACGTTAATATCAGACTCTCCGAGAAAAAAACTTTTTTTTTCTTCTATAATTTTCTTTCTCAGCAGTGACATGTCTTTCACAGGACCTGGTCTGTGTCCAGACAGCACTGGGTGTAAAGTGGGGAAGATAAGGAAGATGAGGGAAGAAGAAGAAAGAAGAGGTAGAGGAGGAGGAGGAGAAGTAGGAGGAGAAGAACTTCTTCTTCTTCTTCTTCTTCTTCTTCTTCTTCTTCTTCTTCTTCTTCTTCTTCTTCTTCTTCTTCGCCAACAAGAACAAGGAGAAGAAGAAAGAAGACAGAGAGAGAGAGAGAGAGAGAGAGAGAGAGAGAGAGAGAGAGAGAGAGAGAGAGAGAGGAGAAGAAGCGGAGGAGGAGGAAGAGGAGGCAGAGGAAGAGTAGGGGGAGGAGGAGGAGAATATGGAGGAAGAACAAGAAATAGGAGGACAAGAAGAAAGAGGAGAAGAAGAAGAAGAAGAAGAAGAAGAAGAAGAAGAAGAAGAAGAAGAAGAAGAAGAAGAACAGCGACAACAACAACAAGATCATTAACAACAAGAGAGACGACAACAACAACAACAACAGCAACAGCAACAACAACAACAATAGCAACGAACAAAGACAACAACGAGAGAGAGAGAGAGAGAAGAAGAAGGAGGAGGAGAAGGAGGAGGAGGAGGAGGAGGAGGAGAAGAAGAAGAAGAAGAAGAAGAAGAAGAAGAAGAAGAAGAAGAAGAAGAAGAAGAAAAGAAGACGACGACGACGACGACGACGACGACGACGACGACGACGAAGAAGAAGAAGAAGAAGAAAGAAGAAGAAGAAGAAGAAGAAGAAAAGAAAAAGAAACAGAAAAAGAAGAAGAGAAAAAAAAAATGCAAGAACAAGAACAAGATGGAGGAAGGGACAGAGGAGCGGGCCAACTCTATCCCACCAAAGCCACTGCCCTTTCCGGCCGGCACAGCCGAAAACGAGGCTGATGGTGAAATGATAGAAGCCAGAGACATCGAGGGGATCAGCCGTGTGCGACGTAAGACGACTTGGAGTCTAGTCCCGCCGTCAATCCTCCCCCATTCCCACACCCTTCCCCTCTCAACCCTACCCCCCCCCCCCTCACCCGCTCCCTCTTTGATTGCATCCACCGAAAAATAATAGCTCGGCGGAGGATTGCCCCTCGCTGGAGACCCCAAAGTGGAGGAGAAATTTGAATTCTTAACAGGCTAGTTAGTCTTCATATTCGGAGCAGCTGTCGACGACATATTAGTAAATTGGTTCAGCCGCCCTAGGTCTCCCTTCGCCCTCCTCCTCCCCCTCCCCCTCAACCCCTCCTCTCCCTCCACCACCAGAAGCAGGGAGTCCGTGGAAGGTCCCCCCCCTACCCCCACCCCCTTCCTCGTGGAATTCGTCTCTGGACTCTGTCCTGGTCTAATTGTCAACCCTGCATAGCATATGCCAGGGTCGTCCTCTCTCTCTCTGGCACGGGTTAGGAATTAAACGTCTGGGAGTTGGAGAAGAGATCTGCAGGCCAGGGGGGAAGGGTGGAGGGGGGTAGGGTAGGAGGGGTGGATAGAAGTAAGGGTCAGGGTGGCGGGGAGGAGGAGGAAAAAAAATGGTCCTGATTACCTCTGTGCATTTACATGATTCCAAATCAGCGGTGATCGTTCCTGGCGATTGTTCCGGTGTGATTTGAATAGTAACCTTTTTCCTGGGTGGGGTTCTTGGGCTAAATGCTGCCTTGCCTTTCTCTTGTCGTTTTAATTGGATTGCCATTTTAACAGTCTTGTTCTTCTTCTTCTCTCTCTCTCTCTCTCTCTTTCGTCTTTTCGGAGAGGTCTTTTTTTTTTTTACCGTCCTTCGTATTAAAATTTAATTACTTGACCCACCGTAAGAGAATTTTTTCCCGCTCCGCCACGTCAGAGAAAACTCAGTTGTCTCCCGTGAAGACGAGTCACAGAAGAATTTAGGGAAGAGGGGGAGGGGTATTTTTTTTTAGTATTTGATTTTCTTGCATTATCTTTTTTAACCTGCTACATAATTCTCTCATTTTTTCTCATTTCTTATATTCTTTGATTCCATTTACTTTCTACACATTCCTCTCTGGAAACTTTCTTCCGTGTCCATTTGGAAGGTTCACGTACTATGTGTGTGTGTGTGTGTGTGTGTGTGTGTGTGTGTGTGTGTGTGTGTGTGTGTGTGTGTGTGTGTGTGTGTGTGGAGAGAGAGAGAAGAGAGAGAAAGAGAGAGAGAGACAGAGACAGAGAGACGGAGAAGAGAGACAGAGAGACAGAGAGCGACAGAGACACAGAGAGAGAGAGAGATAAAGACAAAGGGAAGAGTTTAAGAGAGAGAGAGAGAGAGAGAGAGAGAGAGAGAGAGAGAGAGAGAGAGAGAGAGAGAGAGAGAAATAGCAATTGAGATATCCTGAAATAGCAATTGAGATATCCTGAAAATATACGGATTGAAAATGACATTCGCTGCAAGCAACAACAACAACCACAGGAACAACCATGACTAAAATGAGAATGACTCGAGTCTAGCACACCACTGCTTCCATCCACCTCCATCAGTATATATTCATTACCTCAACATTCAATGCAAACATCACAGAATATTCATCTGAAATATCCCCTCTGTCAAAAGTGCCCACAGTCAAATGATCAAAGTGTTCAGCTGCAGAGGTCACTGATGGTCGGTCGGTCGTGAGCTGGAACCGCTGGTGGGGTCGGATTTCTACGGTTTGAAACCCCTCACTGTCCAGCAAGGGTATCTGATGCAACGCGGGACAGGCTGAGACGGCGGAATGAGAGGGCTCGGCTCCGCCTTTCATAATGCTGCATGCACGACTCACACTAGTCACAGGGCGGGTGTCTGACAGTCCGCTATGTATCCTGAAAGTTACTGCCCTTAATTAAAGAAGCAGCGACTATGGGTGATACTTCAGGAAAACGTGCAGCAACTGTTGTCTTCTTTCATTTAAGGATGTAGCTGCTTTCCTCTGAAAACACACACACACACACACACACACACACACACACACACACACACACACACACACACACACACACACACGCACACACACACACACACACACACACACACACACACACACACACACAC
>CM065727.1:69500616-69505616 GCA_033310375.1 Conus canariensis
AGCTTCCTTAAACACTAATCTTTTCAGTCTTGAAAGCATCCGAATATTCCTGCAATCCCTTTTATACATCTGAACGGTAGCTTTTTTTTTTTTTTTTTTTTTTAAATATGCGTACGTTTACCTTTTACATTCTTAATTTAAACCCAAGCTCTACAGGCATATGTTTTGAGAGAGAGAGAGAGAGAGAGAGAGAAGAGAGAGAGAGAGAGAGAGAGAGAGAGAGAGAGAGAGAGTGAGTTGGTTGTTTCATTATTTATAGTCTTTTAATCGATTTTGATGATTTCATACTCTTAAGAAATCTAGTAAGCAGAGAGAGAAGAGAGAGAGAGGAGAGAGAGAGAGAGAGAAGAGAGAGAGAGAGAGAGAGAGAGATGTGACGGGAATAGCATGTAACAAAAAGCCCAAAGTCAAATTGACTTCATGCTAATATTCTCTGTAGTTGGAGAACGGGCAAATTGCATCAAATGAAGTTCATTTTGTGTCTCTTTCCTCGCCCTCGTAGTTGTTCCCCTTTCTTTTATTTTTACCCGCCTTCCTCATTTTAATCTCACACTCCTCTACGTTTTTCCTTTTGATACAAATTTTGTTTTTTTATATTTTCTTTTCTTACATTTTTTTTTTTGGGGGGGGGTAGGGGAGGGAGAGGGGGTGGTGTTTTTTTTTCTTTTAAGTGTTTTTTCTTTCCTTCACTCCCCTTCCACACTCCACATCCCCCCTCCCCCTGTTTTAACCACCCTCTACCCTTGCTGTCTTCCTATGACGTCCTAACTGGGCCGAATGATACACAATTTGAATTATATCGACAAATTCAGGGGAAATGATTTTCTATTTCTTTTTCTTTCATGTTTTTGTTTTAATTCGCATCCTCCTCCTCCTCCTCCACCTCTTCTTCTTCTACTTCTCTCTCTCTCTCTCTCTCTCTCTCTCTCTCTCTCTCTCTCTCTCTCTCTCTCTCTCTCTCTCTCTCTCTCTCTCTCTCTCTCTCTCTCTCTCTGTCTGAAGAGACGTAATCCATAAGCCGCCTTAACCATTCATCAAAGAATTGAAAATTCTTTAATGCTTCTCACATGGCAGGCATTTTTTTTCCCACTCGTTCGTGGGCATCATCAGTACAGTTAAATACTTATAACGTCAAACGATTTTATTCAAACACTATAACGTCGAACGATTTTGATTTGACACTAAACCACAGG
This sequence comes from Conus canariensis, assembly GCA_033310375.1. NCBI lineage: Eukaryota > Metazoa > Mollusca > Gastropoda > Neogastropoda > Conidae > Conus > Conus canariensis. The sequence goes on from CM065727.1 coordinate 69,501,810, forward strand.
GTCTTACGGTTTTTAGCTAAATATCATAACAATGAACAGTTTTACTACGATAGTCGAATGTCGAATCGGTGTAGTTAAACACTATGACGTCGAACGAGTTGAGTTAAATAGTCGAATATCGAACGGTTTCAGAAAAATACACTAACGTTGAATAGTTGTGATTAGACTCTGCACTCTAACGTCTACATTAGTCAAATGCTGAAACGTCGAGTGGTGCTAATGAAAAAATAACTATTCTACAACGTCTAACAATTTTCATAAAATACTTAAGCTTCTATGACATAGGACGGCTTTATTCAAACACTACACCAGAGCATTTGACAGCTTTTAGTTAAATACTATAATATGAAACGGTTTTGGTCGGTGGTTTTTTTTTTTCAGTTTTGAAAGAGAGATCCTAAATTCCATTCCCTCGTTAACATTTCTCGTTTGTTTGGTTGGCTGGCTGAACTTCATATTTATTCATTCATTTATTTACGTCTTCATTTATCTATCTATCTATTTACATATTTACTTACGTATCTAATGAGTTATTTATCTATTTATTTATCCATTCATTTACTCATCTGTTTATTTGTTTATTTATTGATCTCATCCACCGTGCCATCATCATTGGCTCTACTGCCAGACCACTCATGCCGGTTCCCTGTGCACAGCTACACCTAGCATTCTCCTGACGAGTCTTCGCACCGGCAGTCTGCAACATGCCATGCAACAATTTAGTGTATTGTAATGACATATGCCTGCTCAGTCTGTCTGTCTCTGTCTCTCTCTCTCTTACGTGCGCGCACACACTTTACACACACGCGCGCGCACGCGCGCGCACACACACACACACACAACGCACGCATGCACACATATACACACACACGCACACACGCATGCACACATACACACACACACGCACACATACACGCATGCACATACATGCACACACGCACGCACACACATATGCACACACACACGCACACACACACACACACATACACACACACACACACACACGTGCGTGCACACATACACACACGCACGCACACACACACACACACACACACACACACACACACATATGCACACACATGCGCACGCACACACTTACGTAGACACACTCACTCACTGACATACACACACACGTATACACACACGCGCGCGCGCTCACACACCCGCGCTCACACACACACACACACACACACACACACACACACACACACACACACACACACACACACACACGTACTCACACATACATGCACACACATGCGCACGCACACACTTAGACACACTCACTCACTCACAGCCATACACACACGCGTATACACATACGCGCGCTTGCTTGCCCGCATACACACACACACACACACACACACACACACACACACACGCTCACTCAGAGAGAGAGAGAGAGGGAGAGAGAGAGAGAGAGAGAGAGAGAGGAGAGAGAGAGAGAGAGAGAGAGGGGAGGGAGGAAGGGAGGGAGGGACAAACAGAAAGAGAAAGAGAGGGAGAAAGAGAGTTCAAGCACCCCCCCCCCCCCCCCCCCCTGTCACACTGCGCATAAATGCATGCCTGCACTCAGCCCAGCATTCACTCCGTGCACACGCAATCTCTCCAAACAACCAGAAGGCGCACTACAATAACTCTTCTTCTCCCCCTCCTCTCCGGGGAATAATTTACTAAACAATAATCAACTCTTCAAACTTTTCAATCTTATGTTCCTCCACTCCAGTGAAGGTACAAACATTTCACAGATCCACTAGCTGGACCAAATTTCATCTCATTTTATATACTATTTTACAAATTCTTCTTTCAACGGTCTCTCCTCCTCACTGGAGAAACCATGTATACATTTTCAAGAAGAATAAAAAAGATGGCTTAAAATATAAGAATTTCATCCGAGTCCTGATTCAAGGGGGAACAATTAATCTTTGTGGGTCAACATGACAGATTCTTTAAAGTCTCTCACGACTCCGGCTGTCGTCGACCTCTTCGTACTTAGGTGCTGCCACAGCACTGATGTCACACAACTGCTACAGTTGTCTGTACCACTACCGGTACTGCCACAGCACCGGGAAGGGCTGAAACACGAATGAAGTCCGTGTAAGTAATCTATTTCAAAATCTGAATAATGATAAATTCTTTTCCCTTTTCCCCTTTTCTTAACTCTCTTTTTTCTCTCCCCATCTGTCTATACCTCACCTGGTAATGGTGAGTTGCAGGTGGAACTCGTTCTTCAAACAACCTGTCCGGTCAGTGTCCCCAAGCCATCTCCTTCCTATTCCTTATTTTTCCCTCCTGCGCTCTTTTTGAGTACACGTTCAGTGAGTACTCGTCTAACTCTACGCATTACCAGCCCTTGGTTGCTGACCAATGGACAACGTCCGTCCATTCAACCAATAATCGCCCTACGTCTATAGCCACCAGCGACACCGATCACACTGGTCAGGCCATTCAAACTTTCTTTTCTTTTACCTTTCCTCTTCCCTACCTAGGGAAATGCTTTATAACAAATAAGGGCGTATGCGACGGAACGTCACATGTCGCCATGTGAGGCTACATCACATGACACCCCCCCCCCCTTTCCCTCCACACTCCTCTTCAGTTTGTATATTCTGCATCGTACACTCCACTGTGTTAATGTTTCGAAGATAATCTTCATTATCATCAGTCTTTACAAAAATATCGCGAATCAAAATTGTAAGGCCTCTAAAGATAACTTATATTAAAATTATACTCGCTCCCCATTTCCTTCCCCGTCACTCTCCCATTCAAAGCAACGGCGTTAACAAAGCAAATCTAGAAGTCACCACCAGCCGTAGTGCGGTGGTTAGCGCTGCAGGGCTGCAGTCGATGGGTTCGACTCCCGGATGGTTTTGTTGGTTTTTGGGGCCCCGCGTGACTCCTGCCCCAAGCTGACGGCAGCATCGGGTCAAATGGAAAGACTGGAACGATTCTTTTGGATTTCGTCCACTCAGGGGATGGATTTGTAAGAGCGTGGCTCAAATTACCTGACCAACACCGCAAGTGTCCGTTTCCGTCTGGCCTGGTCGACACCGTGATGTATTATGAAAGGAAGTGTGGTGTCACGTGGTCAAAGACGAGAATGGGACCCAGAATGTCATTTATAGCATGTCATTATTGGTCGTCATAAAACAAATCTAGAAGAGAGAGAGAGAGAGAGAGAGAGAGAGAGAGAGAGAGAGAGAGAGAGAGAGAGAGAGAGAGAGCACAATTTACAATCCAACGTCATCGCAAGACTGTTAAAGAAACATGAAAAAATGAGCTTAGAAGGGCACAGCCTCTCTTCCTTTCATTTCAAGCGTCAGAGAAACTTCCGTTCGCCAAAAAAAAGGAGCGATTTTTTTTTTTTTTTAGTGTACGGGAAAATGGAGTAAGCACTTATTGGCTTTGCTTCCTCCAGCAGCCGAGTCAATAATGGGAATGTAACACAAAAACAGCACATAAGCAGAATGGCGATTTTATTACACGAAAAAGTAATTACCGAATGTATAAAATCACAAGAGAACAATTGTACACACAAAGCAGTTTACAATTGAACATATGATGGGAAAAAGGTCAACACGTACACAAGAGAGAGAGAGAGAGAGAGAGAGAGAGAGAGAGAGGGAGGGGAGGGGGGGGGGCAGAGGGCGGGGGGAGGCAGGCAGGCAGGCAGATACAGAGAGAAGGGGAAAGAGAGCAACAGTGGGTGAAGAGAGAAGGACAGATAGACAGACAGAAGAAAGAAAGTCAGCAGCAAAAATGACGAACAAAGTTATTAGAATTGCCAAATCTACACTTTGTCACGGC